>CM067509.1:24855699-24893199 GCA_034509495.1 Acestrorhynchus altus
ACACACACACACACACACACACACACACACACACACACACACACACACACACACACACACATTTCTTACAGTGTCAGCATGTAATGTCTTGCATACAATATTCCATAAATGCATTATAGGCCTAAACTCTGCAAACGACCGAAAACAAGAGTGTGAGAGACAATCCTTTCAGTTTATTTTCATAAAACTGCATTAACCACATTGATGGATCTTAAAGCACATTTTAATACAGTGAATCATACAATTTGATCTACCCTAGGCCTCCCAGACTTTTCAGAATGATTTAAGTCATACCTAACCAATAGACATTTTTGTTTACCTGGGAAATTCTTCATCAAAAAATGTCCCACAGTGTTCAATGTCAGGCCTTGGCTTTTCATTTATTTAGTTTAGTTTCATACAAGCTATTCATTTGTCATCATAAAAAACATGTAAGAGATTATTACACAGAATCCTCAACAATTGAATATAACATCAAATCACACCTTTTATCACAACATCTATTCTCTCCAAAAACAATGGTTTTAATAGAGTTTATCCTGCTTTTGTTGGAGTAACGGTCTCTACTGTCTAGTTAAGGCTTTCTACTAGATTTGGGAGCGCTGCTCTGAGACGTTGATTGCATTCTGTGTCAAAAGCATTAGTGAGGTCAGGATGTTGGGTGATCATCCACCTCATCCCTATCCCTCCACCTCATCCCAAAAGTTCAGATTCAGCCCATGCCTGGCAGTAGGTACGGTGCCAATAGGTTCATGCTCCAGAAAGTCCTATTCTATTAGCAATACTTCTCTACAGGACCTAGAACAGCTATGTGTTCACATCTGCGTGAGCAATGGGTGCAACTTAAAGTAGCTGAATGTGTTCATTCGAAGGGGTGTCCAAAAACATGGGGACATAGTGTATGCTTGCCCATTCTGGAAGGGTGAGCATACACAGAGCTGGACAGAGCTCTTTTTGTCTTTCAGAGATAAAAGCTTTAAATTGTCTTAATCTGATTGGGGCAATTCTGGTGGTCCTGTTTTCTTGGTATATCTTAATTATTTTTGAAACTCCAAAGGAAACAAGTACAAAGAGATAAACAAAGGCCCTAAATTAAACCTGGTGGGACTCCACAAGAAGTGTTATTTCTTGATGAATAATATTTTGAATGGAAATTGAATCATGGAAAGTTTATACAGCTATGTTATTCTTTATAGAAAATACATTTTTGCTAAGTCTTGCACTAAATCAGTTGATCACAGACACATGTTTGTATTCCCATCAATAAGTATTGTAATGTATTCTGTATTACTGCAGTATTACTATGTTAAACTCTGCAATGTTGCAGTGTTCTCAACTCTATTGCTAAAACTAACAGGGTCTTTTATATCTTCATATTTTCCATCTTCCTGGGGACATAAAGTCCCCACATAGAGCTAAATACATGGCCAACGATCAAAAAAGGCACACAATCCAGACTGGGAGCACATCTTACGGCCTAGCAAATCTAACAGTCTGTGATTGATAAAACATGTCCTGCAGTTTTGGCTCGGTGAAGGAAGCAGAGAACATTAGGAAGAGAGGTAATGATACCTTTCCCCGCTGCCGCTCCCTGAGCTACCCTGGGGCATTATAGGACATTTCCTCTCTCTTCCCATGGCCGATGGAATGTTCAGCCCATTAAATGGTAGAGAAAGTATGGAAGGAGGTGTGGCAGCATACAGAGCAGGTTGGGTACAAAGTGTGTGTGTGTGTGTGTGTGTGTGTGTGTGTGTGTGTGTGTGTGTGTGTGTGTGTGCACTTTCTATTACGCACCATGGATCACACTTCCTGGAGTGTTCAGCAGCTGATGGCTGTGACCATGGAAGCACACACACACTGGGCCCATGGACTGGCTGAAGCCTTTACTGGGCTACCAAGGGGTGCTGGAAACTTCTGGAAACAGATTGAAGACATGAATGAGAGGAGGGAAGGACTGTCCACATGACTGAACAGACAGTACAGTAAAAGGGCCCAAGTGTGTGTGTGTGTGTGAATGTGTGTGTGTGTGTGTGTGTGTGTGGGTAAAGGTTCAGTGCCAATGCATCTGCCCAGTGTACCATTCTCACCATCTGTTCATTGCTGCCAAGAAAGCTATTATTCAGATCAAAGCTTTGGCGACTACTAACGTGCCCCTTTCAGCAGACCCTCACAAAACGACAGTTTTGCTGACTGTCTCTCTTTCTGTCTTGGCTGGTGTCCAGTTTCTGGTAGGTTATTTAAGAAATGTAAAGTGGTACTAATTACAAATGAATAACATTTAGCAGTATAATCTTTCTAATTTACTTGAAGGTCCACCAATTTGCCATTTGTGTTAGACACAGATGAGATCGTTGCTTCTGCTTTTAACTCATCCATGCAGTGAACACACACACACACCACAGTGAAATGATGAGTAAACATGCCCAGAACAGTGGGTAGTTTGGGGGTTAGATGCCTTGTCTGTCTGTCGCAATCTGACAGTTCATGGACTTGAACCGGTGGCCTTCGGTCACAAAGCTGCTTCTCTTACCTCCAGGCCACAGTTACATTTGACCTAAAATGTTACTGGATGTAATTGATTTTGGACTTTTCCTTGTCGCAACGGTATCCCGTGTGGTTGCTATGGTGTCTTAGTTGGCTGCTAGAGTGTTGCTAAGTTGTTGCTGTGCTACCCCTTTGTGGTTGGCTGGGTGTTACTAGCTTATTTGTATCATTGTGGCATTAAAAGGGAAACCCCATTCATTTCTAAGGGTAAATGTAATCCTAATGGATTTCTCCAGCACAATTATCCAATAAAGAATCATTTTTGTATAGGATGTGTAAGTTTAAAGAACCTTTAAATTGATAAATAACTTTTACATTACCTGCTAAAATGTTCTGTAAACCTACATCTCTTATATAAATATGGTTCTGGTTCTATTGCATATATTTTATATTGAATTTCAGTGTCAAAAGCACATTCATAATTTCCACAAAGTGACACAACATAAGAGCCACATTTGGTTCCACGAAGAACCATGTTTGCGAAAGAGATGTGTAAAAAGCCCATCCATCCATCCATCCATCCATCCATCCATCCATCCATCCATCCGCTTTGTCCTACATTATGTCCCTTTCCACAGACTGTTAGTGTACAGCAGAAACTGCTCACACCTTTGACTTCTAACTTATTTATTTGTTCTCCATTTTGATTAAACCTTTTTTTATTTTATTATTCTACATTATTTACTAATTTATTTACTCATTTTAGAACTTTAGTTATATGCTCTCCAGTGTCAACCAGAGGAGGTTTCTTCCTCTTGCCCTTTTGGAGTATTTCAGAGGAGCCGTCAGCCTTAGCATACTCACTAGGGGCTTGGACCTGGATCTCTGTGAAGAGAGGATGACATTTCTTAAGCGCTGTATGAATCCATTTTGAATTGCATTGAATCACAAAAGCATTGTGCTTTATCACTCCACCACTAAAGTCATTGATGCGAGGGCTTCATACACCACTACACATGAAGTCCTTAGGTCCACAGGAGCACCTAATTCTGTTGGTCATGCTTTCCAATGGAGATTTTATAAGCTGTGTGTGAAATTCAACACCTGTTTCAGCACTTAATGTGTTCCCTAATTAAAAGAGGTGTCTGGATACTTTTGGACACGTTGTGTATGACAATGTGATATCCATTCTTGAGGAGAATACTAACAGCATTACTTGGCTTCATAAGTGCTTAATTGGTTTAGAAAAAGGTTTTGCTTTTGAATTGTAAATTCAGCAGAGGAATGAAAGCATAATTACAGCTCACTTATCAGGAATCAGAAAACCCATGCACAGTTTGCAGTCATTACACAGCTGACTGTTACTGGCTCTTGACTGAGATTTTTTTCATTCTTACTGGATTGGAACTGATACTGGTATCTGATCATCTACCATTCTGGTGGCTTTTATCAAAGAAGTCTACCAGCACAAGCAGGTGGAATTACAGGTTAAGCCAACAATAGATGCATCATGTATTCAGAACAGAAGCTGCAAATAAAAACCATCACATTTCCTGACGGTTGTGCATCTGAAGTGGTGGTTGCAATGGTAAACCACATGGTTGCTATACAGTTCTTTAATAGTTGACAGATTGCTAGGCAGTTGCCATAGTGTTGATAGATGGCTGCTAAGGAAGTGCTTAATAGTATCTAGGGTGTTGCAAGATATTTGCTAGGCAGTTGCTATGGAGTTGTCAGGTGATTGGTAGATTGGTGCTATGGTATTCTAGATGGTTGATTTGGTGTTGTTAGATAGATGCTATGGTATGCCAGGTGGTGGCTATGGTGTTGCTAGATTGATGCTATGGTATTCCAGGTGGTTGCGGTGGAGTTGCTAGGCGGATGCTATAGCATTCAAAGTGGTTGCTATGGTTTTGCTAGGTAGCTGGTAGCGAATTGCTAAGTGGGTTCTATGACATTGCTAGATTGATGTCCAAGATGGTTGCTATAGAGTTGCAAGGTGGTTGCTAAGATATCCTTGGTGGTTTCTATGGTGTTGCTATGTGGTACTTACCAGTGTATGGGATCATACGTAAGGAAGGTGCACACACTCTTGCACTTCTCAATCAAATCAATTATTTTTTTCCATAGAAAACATGAAAAATGTTGTTACAAGGAAACCATTTGTTGGATCAAAAAGTTGTGACCAAACAATACAGGGTTGGAACTGTGGTTAATCTTGTAACAATGTAGAACGAGTTAGCCTGAAAAAGAAGAGGAAGAATACAGAGGATATCAGAACAGTTGCAAAGTTGCTTTCTATGCATAACTATAATAATGCAAATAAGCAGTGGGGTGTAGGGGGTGGTAATAAACGAGCTTTATTTTGTTTGTGTCGCCTTAGGACAGTTAAATTAGATGTCACATCCATTACCTCACACTTTTTGAACCAGAGAGAGAGAGAGAGAGAGAGAGAGAGAGAGAGAGAGAGAGAGAGAGAGAAAGAAAGAGAGAGAGAGAGAGAGAGAGAGAGAGAAGAAACCCACAGTGAACAGTGAAAATAATCATATCTCAGCTGTCAAAATGTCAGACAAAATTCTGAGACTGCAGTTCAGCGCCACCATAATACAGAGAGCAAGAGTACCATTTTACTGCTCTTCTTTCTCTCTCACTCTCAATCGCTCTCTCTGGAAGAAAGGAAGGAAAAATATGAGCAATGAATGGGATGTCTAATTCAACTATCCCAGAGTTACACTAACAGAATTAAACGATGCATTATTTATACTGCAATTAAGCTCCCCCTTCTACAAATTCATTTCTCACACGAGCTCTTTCCCGCTGTCACTCCCTCTCACTATCTCCTGCTCTCGCACAATCACAATCATTGCTTTTTCAGATCAGAATTTGATTATCCTCTAAATAAATAATCGACAGAAAAGATGATTTATAATGTAATAATAGCAGAAGAGATTTTAACAGCTTCAATGCAACAACACTTTTCTCTTTTTTTATGACTGTCTTGAAAAATACATTTCATAGAACAAAATTCTCTGCAAATATAAACTAAAACCCCCCAAAAAACGAATTAGATTTTGTTGGAGATAGGGGAGTCAGTGGCGTTGAAAAGATGAAAAAAGTAATGTTCTGTGAGAAGACTGAATAAAAGAGCAAGCTCAGTTTCCAAACTATCAGAGGGCACCTCCACACAGTTTCCCCAAACCCTTCAATGTGGAGCAACACTCGGAAGCAAAAGCAGAATGAGGAGGGCAGCACAGTGAGCTTTTGGAAATGCTGAAATTTACATTGTGTGGGAAAGATAATTGTGGTGCAGCGAGAAATGTAGTACAAATTGTCTCTGCAGGTCTGGCACAGATGGTGTGATCCTCAGTGTCATCAACGCACCATTTGTACTGCTTTACAGATGACAGCATGGAGGCTCTTAAAATCCAAACAAGTCATCTGACAAAGGACAACCAAGGGACAACCTTCCCTTAACTTATTATTTTACTCTTAAGACCCTGCATTACAGGGATGTGACTGCTGTTAAGAGATATACATAGTCAATAAACAGCTGATCAGTAATGGTTTCAACTGCAATGGTGTTCTAACAAGCAGTGTAGTTCACTAGCAATATAGAGGTTAATGGTTGGTCAGTGACAAGTCCAGATAGATACACACTCTAAGGAGTTTTCAGTGGAAAAATCATTGCATTTTTAAAATTCACATCTATTATAACCATGTATGTATTTTTTCCCCCCAAAAAGCCACTGGATGTTCTGAATTACATAGTCATTATGAATATACAGTGCATTCACAGCGCTTCACTTTTTGCACCATTTATTATGTTACAGCCAATTCATGTCCTTCAGTGTCCAGAAGACAAAAATGTCCTTAACTTTGAATGGAAGATAATATGAAATAAGTAATTAAAAGTAAAAAAAATGGAGATACATGGTATTAATAGGACAGCAGTGATATGTGAATGCAGCATGAATCTGATTTTAACTACCTAATGACCAATGAGGTTTGCTGAAAAAATAAAAACATAGAGCACAATAGGACATTTTTCCACAACACTATTAATTTTTCTTTCTATTGACAAATATGGCTTGGACCCAGGCCTTGTCCAGATGTTAACAATAAATTACAGAATGATGATATGTCCTCAGAGGTCCATATAATATATTTATATGCAGCATTTTTTAGTTTTGAATGTGGTTCTGATTTTGGAACTATCCATTTAAAGGGGTTAATTTATTAAACACAAAGTCTCACCATATACTGTAATGAAGGTCACGTCCTGCTCCTCTTCAACCTGTGTCTTCCAGGAATTGAAACGAGCAGTGTAGAGACAGTAGTAGAAGCATTTGTGAGCAACAGCACAACCCAGTCAGTTAAAACTGGAAATGCTGGAGCAATCCATTACATGGATAGAAAGGAAAGCTTGAGGTCCTCTTACTCCACAGTGGAGACCTCAGGAGAGCCCTGTGGAACATCCAGGAACCCACTGACCCTGGAACAGGATAAAGGAGAAGCTAAAAACAGGTGTGTCAGATGTTCTCCCAATAAGAATCCGATAAGCATTATCACATCCAGCACAAATGAAAGCAGTGTGGATAGACAATTAGAATCAGAAGTTGCTTTAAAAAACAGGCTTTTATGAAAGCAGTGATAAAATGGGAGACTGGAGAAATGAAATGGGAGAGATTTTTCAGTGGAAGAATCTTTTTGTCCATTATTCAGCCAAACTTTACAATGTTTTTCACACAAGGTTTTTAATGGAGGAAGAATCCCTTTGCTTTGAAGTGACTTGCAAGTGACTTGTGGTGTGCAGTTTCGTCTGGAGAGAGGAACAGAAGTGCTGTTTTGAGCTGACCCACATAGCCAATGCCATCCGTGATGGCTTTCAAGCAAAACTGAAGCAATCTAATAAGCCTCGGCATAATTTGCCCTGGATTCAACCACTTGTGATGGAAGGTGGTAGCGTGCACAGGACCAATCCCTCAGCAAACAGACGACAGGCACGTACTGCAGTCAGAATACTGAGGAAAGTCCCAGTCTCCTCTTAACTCATCATCAAACAAGTGCACACACACAGACGTGTTCACAAACAACTCCGGGCCCTCATCAGTGGCCTATCAGTCCATCTCTGAGCCATCTGCTACTGTGAGCTCCATCCAGAAAGAATCCCAACAGCTCTCTCCACTGACGCCCTCCCACTCTCTGCAGTTCCTAATGAACCATTTATCTGTATATGAAGCACACCCCATTCAGGCTGACTCACATTCAATGTGTCACTGCGGCTGCGGATGTGGTGATCAAACCTTTTTTTCTGTTCACACGTGTTCATTTGATTTATAATGTGTTTTTAAAGCACTTTTCAAAGCGTATTCCTTGAGAGTTGGCCTCTTCATAAAGCAGGTGCTTTGACAGCAAGAAAGTGACACAGAAATAGAAAGAGGGGAGGAGACGTTAGCTTTGATCTTTACTCAGCATTAGACCCTCTTCAGTATCTAATACTAGAAAAGATAGGACAGGCCCCGAGTGCTTTCTGAATAAATATTTTTTTGTTGTCACAAAAACTTTGTATTACAAAATAACTTTAGTGGAGAAGGAATAAACCCTCCCTAACTTTACAAACTTTACAAATATCTTATTCCAAGTCATTTTGATACATTTGCATCCATCCAACAAGTTTCAATTCTCTCACAAAGCAAAAATTGAGATACAAGGCTTTTGTGTCATGAATTACTCCTCACTCTGACGGATCACTTTAATGTTCTCTATGTCAGCAGTCTGTTCATATACAGTCTATATACTATATATATAGTCTGTTAGCATTTGAACAGGGACACATTTTTTTTTATATTTTGCCATATACCCCCAGAGTGGACTTGAAATAAAGCAAAATGTAACTGAAATGTAGGCTTTCACCTTCAAATCAAAGGTCTCTCAAAAAATACAGCTTTTTTTTTTTAAAATAAAAATCATTTTTACAGCAAGGCTCATGATCTAAAGAACACTCATCTGTCAAACATGGTGGAAGTACTGTTGAAGCATGGCTTCCAATGGAACGTATGGTCACTAAAGGTTATTGATGATACAATAGCTGATAGAAGTAGCAGGACGAATTCAGAAGAGTGTAGAGCTGTATTTTCTACTCAGATTCAGGCAAATGCTGAAAACAGGATGGTGATTCAAAGTAAAGATGGATCATGAGATGATTATACTTGGGTTGCAATCTTTGTTACATCTTTTGTCTGAGACCTAATTTCAAATCTACTCTGGTTCTAGACTTTCAGCCCCATTTGAGTTCACAAACAGACTATTTTGTATGCAGCTCTATTGTTTGAATACACTGATTAGACCAAGACAAGGGAAGCGGAGGTACTTGCTGGGGTTTTGGATTTAATGACAAACACTAGACAGTAACAAACACTTGGCATATGCAAACAAACTGACTGGATCTCTACAGAAACAAACACACAGAAATAGACAAACACCATCAGCAAACAAAACCACAATGTACTCACTAAACACAACAACAGCAACAACGACTCCAACAACAAAGGACTGACCAGGACAGACTGAAACAAAGGGGCTTAAATACAGGGACAACACTACACACACCTGGAGCTGGGAAATGAAGGGGCAGGGTTAATCATGAGACACAGATGGGAAAGGGCGGAGCAAGGGTGGAGACATGACCAAAACAAAATGAACACATGGGAGAACACAGAAGCACATGGGAGAAAGACAAAACAAAATTTCAGCCTTAAATATTGTAATATTTGGCATTTCAAGACAAATTGGCAAATGCAAACCTGTGAAATGCAATTATTCAATGCATTTTGTACCTTTAAATTGTGGCATACACTAATGAACTGTAAAATTAGAATAGAATAGAATAGAATAGAATAGAATAGAATAGAATACAATTATTGATCCCTTGGGAGGGTTCCTTCAGGGAAATTAAGGTTCCAGTAGCAGCATCAGTACAGTACATAAAGTAGAAAGAGAGATAAAAATAATTTAGTAAGAGTAAGAAGCACTATATAAATATACAGAATAAATAATATACAGACTATATTACAATATACAATATAGATAATAGTGCATGAGAAAAAAAGAGTCCTGTAGGAGGGGGTATTGCAGATTGTAGGAGGGGGTATTAGCACCACTTGCCTAATATCAAGAAGGCCCCCTTGTGCTGCCACAACAGATTTCATCCATTGAGGCCTGGACTCCACAAGACCTCTGTAGAATACTGTGGTATTTATCACCAAGACATTTGCAGCAGGTCCTTTAGGTTCTGTAAGTTGTATGATTGGATCTCCATGATGGAGCCTTAGGTGCTAATGACCCATCGGATTGACCTTTCTTGGAGGGCTTTTCTAAGAAAAAGCCCACAAGACCTGCCTGATGTTGTGATGATGTTCTGAGCCACTTTTCTATCCACCACATTGTTCTGAGAGGCTCAGAGTGCTATTACCCCTTACCTTCAAGAACTGTGTATTTGCTGCCTAATATAGCCCACCCGTTAATAGATGCCATCACTATTTTTAACTTCAGAACTAACGTTATGGCTGATTAGTGTAAATTGAATGTATATGAGAATAACATTTTATATTTACATTTTTCCAGCATTCTTATCCAGAACTATTGACAGTTTAATAATGTTCTTGAAGGAAATAAATGTAGCAATAAGACTTCGCCCATTTCATTAATGTTGAATTGAGGATACATATTTAAAACACTATAATTGTACTTTTATAATACCATGAAACACAATGGCCCTCTTTACATTCTTCCTTCTTCATCAGTGCATGACGCTGTCTGACACTGTGAATCGTCTCCTATTATCTTGACAAGATGCTAATGAAGAGCAATGACAGGAATCCGCGCCATTGTGCATCCCTGCGAGTCACCTGACTGCAGCTTTATTGCATTATTGGCTTGCAAGCTGTCAGAATCCAGAACAAAGTAATTACGCAGACAGATCATTAGACAGGATGCAAGGAACATTCCGCTGGTATCTGGATTTCATCACAGGAGAAGCTCTGAGCAAAAGAAATGACATTTTTGAGAAGGATTTTCAGTGGCAAAGAGTCGACTCTGCTAGAAGCAAATGTTTTGTGTGAATATGGAAATGGATCTATTTAGAACATATATCCTTTATTGTTGTTCATTATTCAGGTGGGTCTGCCGGAATAACAGGCCTGACCTTCATCAGGATGAAAGAAAGAGGAAAATGAAGGGGCACTATTGCTGAGGCTGTCTGCATATCCTTGCTCTCTCTATGGATGCCCTGTACTTGTCTATTATCAGGATGAGTGTGAACTGCTTTGCATGGCTGCTCTACCTTGCAACCCCTTAAAACTGACAGTGTGTGTCTCTGAGGGCCAGTGCTCATGTCCCTGCTCACTCCACCTCGAGTGCAGCCTCTGGAGGCTGTGGTTTGATACTGATTTTAGAGAACATGATGAAAGCTTTCTAGATAAAAGGTAAAGCCCTTATACCAATGTTTTCGGTTTTTCCCTCCAAGATCAGAGCACTGAGGCATATTTTATATTCTGCTGTTTCTCCAAGCCAGGGAGGAAGAGGAGGATGAGAGGGAGGAGAAGGTGAAAGAGGTTAGCTTTGCTGGCAGTGCGCAGGTTCTGAAAGGGGCGGTGGTGTGTGTTTGTGTCAGCAGGAAAAGCGATGAGGGTCAGGGCACAGGGCAGTTTAGAGCTTTAATCAGATGACGACTAGCTCCTAAATGAAAGGCTCTGCTGTGCTGAGTAATATGGGAGTAAGGGAAAGAGACTGATACGACAGGGGAGTGTGAGGTGATGGTGAATGTTCTAGGAACAATGCCAATGCACACAAACCACTCAAGAAAAACAACAACTCAAATATCCGTTATTCATCCTTTATTAAATAATAATAATAATAATAATAATAATAATAATAATAACAATAAAAAGAACATTTGTCTGTACAAAGTCTACAAACAGCAAATTTCGAATGATCTGACCAGTGCCGGGATGTCCATGTCTTTTGGTGTTGGCCCCCTGTCCCAGACAGAAGAGGTAATACTTTCACAGCTCTGCATCTAAGCTAAAACAGGTCAGAGCTCCAAGGCACTTGGAAAAGAGTCAACAGAGTCCAGTGACAACAGAGCTGGACACACCATCTCTCTCATTCTCTCATTTTTTCTTTCTCTCTTTCTTTCTCCTTCATTCTCTCCCTTGACAGCTGAGCAATCCTTATCTGTTGCAGCTTTCAGGGCCTCCTAATCAGTGCGTCCCTTCACACAAGCTCCCACAACTCCCAGCATGCCTTGGTGGGGTGCTGCAGGGGCAGCCAGTGGAGAGCTAATTTTTATCGCATTCTCTCTCTCTCTCTCTCTCTCTCTCTCTCTCTCTCTCTCTCTCTCTCTCTCTCCACTTTGAGACAAACATGAAATTTCCACCCATTCTCCAGGTTTACAGCAAACCTGCTATCACTCACCTTTCCTTTCCAACAGCCTGTAATATAACACATGTAGTAAACAGAAAGTGTGAAATGAAAGAAAGCGTAAGGCCCGATTCCACCAAGGCCCCAGAGGTTTAAAACCCAAGAACTGGTGTTTCTCAATGGCTCTCCTCCAAAGACAGTTCACTTAAGGCTCAAGTGAGGGTCCATATAAGAGGCTCAGGAATCCCCCCAGTTTCATAATTGAAGTCTCCCTTTTTCTACACGGAGTCCATTTGCTTCAATGTGTGGGGGGGTTAAGGAGTTAGAATGAAGTGAAGGTGGTCGCTCTTGTCTGTGGTTGGAAGAGCCTCTTCTATCTCTTTCTCTGTCTCTTGAACCCAGTTGCTCCAAGTTCTTCGCAATCCATAGGTTGCAATTAAACACAAATTAGCAATGGTTCACACAGTGCTGCACCATGTGTATAGATTAAACAGTCAAAAGCAAAATAAACACCATAGACAATCCTAATACTTAAATCTAACTTACTCAGTCAAAGGATTTTCGGTCCCAACGTAACACCACAGCTTCATTTCTTCATCTACCCGCTTCCGTTAATGACGGCTAATGACGGTTCACAACAAAAACAGTGTTATAAACAGACTGAACTCAAGCATAAGACTCGCATAAGAAGGTTTGACACAGCTCAAAAAGATGGCTGTCAATGGCGGAGGATGGCTACGATAACTCAAGCAGATGTGCATAAAGACACGGGTCTAAAACTAAACAATAAGTCCACGATCTTCTAGGCCACATCTTTCACGAAAATGGAGGCCAAGGTTTCACAAGCGATGATCCGTCTACAAGGTCCTAGTGCCACTTCTAAACTCCCATTAACCACTTTTAGATCTTTTTTTTTTATCTTTACAAATCTATATTCATATACACTTCTTTTATTTATTTACTCATTTTCTGTTAGTTTGTTTTTGTTTTTTGGAATAGGCATTCAATTGATATGTGTTGATATCTTTTCCCACCCACTGAGCAGTCCACTGGGAGCACCTCACGCTAAGCAGACATAGATATCTGCTTGGAGACAGTGGCATGTGGGTCATGGCAGGAAAGCAAGGATGGATCCCAGTCTTTGATTGAAGCGGCTCCCATTTGAGAACTGGACAGAGAGAAAGAGTCAGCGAAGAGGAGAAATCCGACCCTCCTCAGGCCTCGGAGCAGCAGCGCTGCTGGTTGATTTTGACCTTGTGCTTGATGCCATCATACAGCTCAAAGTTGTAGTTCTCCAGCGTGGTGGAGCTGCGTGAAGACAGGCCATTGTAGGAGCAGGTGCAGTAGAGCAGCAGGCCAGCACAGACTGCACCCAGCAGGACTCCCAGGGAACTCATGACGATGATGGTGACCAGGATGGGATCCAGTGTTAGCAGCCATGCGTTGTCCTTCTCAGAGACGCGTGTCACTGGAGGCCCACGTGAGGGGCCAGGTGTAGTCCATGCAGAGAATGGAAAACCTGGAAAGATGGAGAACATATTTAAGCACCTGTCATTATAGTCCAACCAACATCTACTACATACTTGATATAAAGACACAGAACATACATCACTGCTTTCTAATGTAATACATGTACTACATGTATCTTCTACAGGATCTAAGTGTCTCTAGAATCTCTAGAGTCTAGCCTTGTCTATTAGCTAGGGATATTTTCTGAGTGAACAGCAAAGCACTTTCGTAAGTCGCTCTGGTTAAGGGTGTCTGCTAAATGCAATAAATGTAAATGTGAATGTAAATCTCCATTTACAGTTTTCTTCATTGTTTGAACCCTGTAGCTGCTCTGTACACTGTGTAAATAATTCAGGATGAACTGACCAATAGAAATGCTCTGAAATTACTTAATAATAATAATAATAATAATAATAACAACAACAATAATAATAATAATAACAATAATAATAATAATAATAATAATAATTAATATTACACAATCTTTCATTCAAAGGTAAGAACAATTTTTGCCTTCTGCTGTCATGACTTGATGATGTCACATGATATGATGCACATTACAGTTTTACAGAAATTATATGAAACATGATGTAACTGTACCTTTTGTAAATGAGCTTTAAGGCAAAAAACAAAAAATGCACAATAATCATAAAACATAAAGCAAAAAAAAAAAGCCTAAGAAATGAAAAAAACAACAACAGTTGATTACAGATTTTCTTGATATTTATTTGTAGTTTAAAGAGTTGAAACCCCACATCAGCATAATACTAATATTTCACATCAATCTAATATTTCATTGGTCAAATTACAATTTTAATTGATTGACTAAGTTCACAACAAAAATAAATGAATGAGCCATAATCTTTAGGTTTGAAAGAGGGCTTTACCTTGATCCAGACGGTCTCTGTCATGGAACAGAGGAATGTTTCCAAATTCTACTGGTCTTCTCTCTAAATGGAAAAACACAAGCAGTGAAACTTTTAGTGGAGCTCAACTGATCAGACCACAATAACAAATAAAAGAACAACCTCGTGTGTTTTTGCCAAATGAGTCAGTGTTTCTCACTATGACTAAAGCCCTAATGGTTTGAAAACTATGAGGCAACACAGAACAAGCAGCCACAATAACGGACCGTTTATTTGGTGCTTACTTGAGCTGTGACACATTTGCTGTAAATTGTAAAATGCAGAACTAGGGAAAGTAAGTACCATCAACAGCACAAAAATGAAGGTGCATGCAAGGTCATCTGCAATCAGCTAACAAATGCACCAAATGGTGGCCGTGGTAAAACACTGCAACACCCAGTTTGTAGAAAAATATCACTTTATTATTACATTCCGCACAACATTTTCCAAGACCATGAAATTCAACAGGCTAAAATATTCCTCAAATCTTTGAAACAGGCTGAAGTGCAGTATGAGAAATGGCACATAAACAGACGATCACAGTCAAGGCCCAATATACACGAAGAGAGAACGCAGGGAGCACACAATCACAGCCTTTTCTGAGCTTTCACCAAAAAATACTTGGAATTACAGCAGAAAAGTAAGTAAGATGCATGTTACCATGTAGCTCATGTTCAGTAAACATAGGAACAACCAAACACTAACTGACAGCTTGGTTTTTAATTCCTGTGATGGGAACTTTTTTTAAAACTGCTGTCAGAAAAGTGGTTCTGTATGCAATTATGAATTAAACATTACACCAAACATATTCTGAAATCAACTCAATTTTCTAAAACAAATAAAAATAAAGGTGCAACAAAAGGTTCTTTGAGCAAAGTCATAGAAAAAACACTTTTGGTTCTTAAATGGTTATTGGCTATGATGTGCAGTTCTAGGAAACCTCTTTAACTGATACAGAACTTTTACAATGCTTAGGTTCTCGACATAAGGTATATATACTAGTGCATTTTAAAATAAGAGGCTCAGGATGCATCTCAGTGCAATACTGTTTTCGATAATTTGTTTTTAATCATTTAATTAAAAATTCATTACATTTAACGTGATATTTAAAGTATATATATATATATATTCAGTGTGAGGTGTTAAATATTATAGGGTTAATGAATTAATGAAGCTCTATTTCATTAAGGTAAGGTTCAGGTAAGGTTTCCTAGAACTGTAAGTTATAAAAGAACAATTTTGGTACTTTAATTTACAAGACTGTGAGAGTTCAGGTCTGATGGGGTTAAACACTTAAAAAGTTCTTCACTGTCACACAATTTAGTTCATTACGGAACAAATGTGGTTCCACTATGAAATTGTATAAAGAACCTCTTCAGCAAATCTTCAGACCAGACCACTGGATTCACTGCCTCCTTCTACAGAGAGCTGAGAGCATGAGCTGAGAGGCAGACTCTTGGCACTGTGAGACCACTGTTCGGGCTGAAGGGGCTCTTAAGTGCTTTTTCTCGTTAATATTATTTGAGGGATGGCAAAAGGAAAGAAAGAATGCCTACAGCAGGAGTAATAAAATGCAATCAGTCACATTATCTAATTAGAAATATTAACAGCTTCACAGAAATCTCACAGGATGCAGCCAAGGCAGATGTAAAAGCACATCATGACCATCAGATTGAGGTTTATTTCTGTTTCGGTTTCAAAGAAAAAGAAAGAAAAAGAAAGAAAAACTGCTTCCTTCGGAAAGAACGTGTTCATAAAAAATAAAGCTGACACACCTGAAGGAATATTAAATACAATGAATGGATGAAGACGTGGGGAGTGTGTGTTAAAAACTGTAAATGAACATTACAGGCCTATGAACTAGTGAAGGCTTCATTAGGAAGGAACAAGGAAAGGTACTGGAGGAGAGAGGGTTTTCTTTATCTGGACGTTTAACAGTGACATCATTATCGAATACTGTGAAGATGTTTTAGCCACCTAAGCATATTATTTCTTGGTAATAAATTGGTGTTTATATAATAAAACACCACATTAGAACAGATGCAGGTAAACAAATAAAAGAAATACAGTAAAAGGTAACAAGAATTTCTCATTTTGAAGAAAGGAGTTAAGATCTTCTGCGCTAGTTTGGAGAACAATGCTTGTAGCTTCGAGATTTCTCCAGGATGCCCCCAGCCAGCATATGGATGTGTTCAATTCCATCAATAGCTCATTAACCACTGATTTACCAAATCAGGTGGATGACAATTATAAACAATGCTCTGATAATGAGAGCTCTGGAGATGTATTAATGAACATAGAGGCATAAATCACTACATCTAATATGAATATTCCAATATTAGAATATTATTTCATTAGTCAGAAAGTATTTCATAGGTGCCTAAAACCTCTCCACAGTACTTTAGCTGTCCAGCATTTCTTTTGCGATGTATTCACAGGATAGTGGAGAGAAACAACGACAAGAGAGATATGGTGCCTCCATTCCAGCAGACTGACCTGCTGAAGGCTTCTGGTCATTGTTTAGGCTCTTCTCTCACTGAAAAATGTTATTGTAATATCAACTTTAAACCCGCACAAATGTCTTCAACAATAGCCCTAATGAGAACCTGCAGTGTGCATGACAGGCAGCCGAGCTTCATTACCGTGGCTTTAATTCAGTTAACAAGGATGTACTGTATACCGGGATTAGGTAAGAGATAGAGAATGGAGTAAAGGAAAAAAAAGAGAGAAAACGGCACGGGAGAGTGAGAGAATACTCTTCTCGCTCTCAGCTTCGTCACGGGTCTGCCAGGTCAGGTGCTTTCTCTGGCTGCCTGCAAGGGCTTTCATGTGCTTTTGTGTTCTTAAACAAACCCCTTCAGACTCCGGGCCGAACCGGAGCGGGCCTATCTTTAGAGCGGCTCCCTTTAGCTTTGATCTCCCTTCCATCTCTCCACACATTCTTTTGTGAAGAGCAGATTAATGGGGAGAAAATGGCCAGCGTCTCCATGATGGAGGATTATTTTCACCTATTGCCAGATGGAGGACATAACAAGATAGTGGGATTTGCTTTCTCCTTTAATCCCCAAACGCTTTGGATGCTGCCAAAACCTGAAGCCTGACAGGCTGCTGCTGGTTTTTTTTTTTTTTTTCTTCTTCTTCTTTTTTTCTTCTTTTTTAATGATGGATGGTGCCCTAAACTCTTTATGGCTAAAAAGGAACAATATGTTTATGGAATGTCCATGAATCTCCCTCTAGGCTGTGTATCTTGGCTGCATTGAGTGTTTGTTCTATATATTATTAAGGTCTTATGATTCACAGTAGACATGTGAGATCAGAACATTCCTGGATGATGATCCTTAGGCCATCCTAGATGTTTCAGTGTTACAGTGAATTGCGTAAAAAGAAGAAAAGGCTTTCAGCACCAGGTTGAGAAGTCTAAACCATATAAACGCAAAGCTATCAGATACGTCAGAATGTACATGAATTACAGTGCACACGTAAAGACTGGTATGCAATTTAAATGCATTTCCAGGTCAAACTGTACAAAAGAAATACTTCTGTATATTTGAGATACAGACTTGTAAAGAACCACAAGAAGAAACCATCTGATTCAACACAGGAAGGTGTGGAGTAAGGACAGAGAGCTGGACTGCTGTGCTCTGCAGTTTTGATACACATGGAGCCTGAGAGATTTCTCACTCTCTGCAGTGCTATTAAACACACTGAAACTCCACGGCTGTCAAATGTAAAGTACAGCAGCAAAGCCACACATTCCCTGCTTGAACTCCACTCTCTGCTCCCACAGAAAGAAGTAGGGTAAAAAAAAACACAGCCCATAGCAGTCAAACCATCAAACCAGTAAAAGAAATGAATCAGAAGAAACATTAGCACTGGCTTTCAGAATAAGTCGGACATTAATCAGTGCAACAGTCATCGGCAAATGCATTTCATTCCATTCAGCTTTTCAGGTAGCAACCATGACAAATTAAATCGGGAATTCCACTGATTTGTCAAAAGTTCTGCAAAATTGAGGGGTGGAGGTTGACATAAAGTAATTCAGAGTTGATCAAATTCTTTACAGCAGTGGTGACCATTACATTATTATTTTATGTATTTTCCAAAATGACCAGTGTCCTGCAAATAGTTCTATATGTAATATTAATAATAAGTCAGAAAACAAACAAACAAACAACAAACAACCTCATCCTAGTAAAAAAATGTTTAAATGTTTAAGACCTGATCGGACATCAGTCAGTGTATCTGTAATCTTTTTTTGTAATAACTGTATGTCATATAGCTTCTCTTGGCATTAAACTCATGTTCCAGTCACCACCACTGAGAACAATTCTAATCCCCTTCAATGTTCAAATGTGGTTACAATAATATCAGTTGTTTAAAAATGTTGAATCGATGTTTAATGTAAAATGGTTGTGAAAGGTTTAATAAAGACATGTAATTCAATGTCGCGCTTAAAATAATGAGCTATAAAATTGATGTTGAAACAATGTTGATTCACTTTTCAAAATCAAAATGTAATTCAATGTTCATTCCACCATGACCCTAACATCGACTATAACGACACATCAATTGCACACCAAACCACTCTGAATGACTTTGCTCACGTCTTAAGAATAAATTTAGGCAGAAATTCTGATAGGTGGAATTCCCCTTTAAGTTGGATATAAAAATATTACAGAAAATAAGTAGCATATAAAGAGTAAAGTACATTTAGTAAAGTTCATTACTGAAAAACGAGGCTCTACAGTGACTGGCGTTCAACAGCCCTGTGCCACTTGTATATGTTTAAGGCTAATGACATGACTAAACGACCGTGGGCTTCTCAGAGGTGTAGTCTGGCTAAGGCAGGATCGAGTGACTTTTGCATATAGACAAAAATAAATAAATAAATCAGACCTCTTTTGAGATAAATGTTTGTAGGTGTACCAAAGCAATTCCTACAGAGCTTCGAGGACAATATGAAAGTCAAGAATTGAAATTTATACACAAACAGACACTTATAGATCCTCCTTCTAAATTCTTCAAGACAGAGACAGACTCAATGGGGATAAAAGGGAACGGGAACATTGTCAGTGCTGCAAGTCTGGGGTACCAACCTCACACACACTAACACTCACATACACTCAAACACACACACACACACACACACACACACAAACACAAACACACACACACACACACACACACACACACACACACACACACACACACACACACACACACACACACACACACTGCAAGCACCCAGCCAGCCACACACATGGAAGATTCCTTCCACGAAACCAAAGAATTTGTTACACTGCTCCCTGCCATAGCCTGAATGCATCTCTTTCACTCTATCATTTGCTCCCTCTCTCTTTCTCTCTCACGCTCGCATGAAGTAGAAGCACCTCTACAAACTAAGCTCATCTTTCGTCATGTCAGAAATGTGTGTGTGAGGGTGTGTGTGCATTCTGCAGTCCACATGCAAATGCTGCCATGTGACACAGTAGCATCCTTTTGCCCTCCTCTTTCCATCTCTCTCATATGCTGTCTCTCTTTTCTCTCCATTCTCCGTGTCTCTGTTGGCAGCAATGACAGCGGCCCTTCCTCACTGGGCAATAGGATTGGTCACAAGCAGGGGATTAGAACCCTGCAAAGTCAGGTTCCCATCAAGAAAGACACACACACACACACACACACACACACACACACACACACACACACACACACACACACACACACACACACACACACACACAGAGGTGGCTTCCTGTCACTCAGGATTGAGGCTGTCTCTTCTTTTCCGGTGAGCAAATGGCAAAGCCAGAACTGCCAGTGCAGCGCAAAAGGGTTCAAGAGGGCAGCATATCCCCAGCTCTGCTGCCTGAGCGCGTCCTTCTTTAGTCCTCCACTCTCTAACACTTTCAAAAGTCTCCATTCGCCAGCAGTGGCAGTCCCCCAGTCCTCCAGAATAAAATAATCCCTCCTGAAGGGCACCACACTGGGTCTCTGTGCCTGTCGGTTAGTTACGAATTTGCAGTAGAACAGACAGAGAGAGAAAGAGTGAGCGCGCCAGAGAGCCTCAGTTTCCACAGTCTCCATCTCTCTCTCTCTCTCTCTCCTCAGCACTGTGAGCATGGCTCATGTTTGTCTAGTTTAATGGTCAGCATGGGCTCCACCCCAGGCCCGGCCAAGCCACTGCTGGGGTACTGCGTGCTCTGGTAGGCCACCGAGTGCTGGCTCTTCTTGGCGGCCAGATGGTAACGATGGCAGCACAGCACCATGACCAGCGTCACAGAGGCCAGCAGCAACAGCGCCCCTCCTCCAGCTATAACGTAATACCAGTAGGTGGGCATGGGCTGCAGGGACACCGTAGTGTCCACAGTGGGGTCACTCCTGCCAGGTAGGGCTCCCCCTGGTGGAGAGACACAGAAGAATTGGCTTGGGGTAGAAAAGCATGCAGACTGGAAAGCTTATAGAGCCAAGCTTTCATTTTTGGTTTCTTTTTTGCAGTTGATAGATTTTTGAATGGCGTTTCATTTTCTTTGCCTCTGATTGGCTGATGCACAGAAGACAGAAAACAGACAGTTGCTGCACACAGACAGGCAGATGCGCATGCGTGAGGCCTTGCTCTAGCCCTGCACACGGATGAGTGGGTTAGGCTTTTTTGTGGGTTGGAGCTACTTTATTGGAGGGGTTTACTCTTCTGAAGGCTCCATAGGACTTTAATGAGGTGTTTTATGATGTGTTCATATGGAGGTTTAATAAAAGTGCCAGCTGACTGCATTATCCTGCTAGTTCATTTCTCAGTTTAGACTGTAATATTTTCATATTTGACCATATGTCACAGTCATAAAATAATGTCAGACTGAATAGAAAACAAAAGACTGGTTTCCCAAATCTAGATTAAGTGTAAACCTAGATTAAATAGGATTTAACAGTATAACACCATTGCTGCTGGAATTTAATCTGAGACAAGCCTTAATGCAGGTCATAGCTCCCAAAGTCTAATAGCAGTGCTAATTTCAGACATTTCAGAGCTATATGTGAGTTTGTGTGTGTATTTGGTGGTCCAGAGTGAAGCCCATGTTGACCATTACTTAGTATTTGAGAAACTATTTGAGTGCGGGTGCACATGCATACGTTCTGTAGATAAGCGATGTGCTCTTTTATTTGGGTTTGTGTGCATGTGTGAACATGTGTAATGATGAATGTGTGTGTGTATGTGTGTGTGTGTGTGTGAGAGAGAGAATGTGAGTGCAGGCTGATCTTTTTCAAGGCTAAAACTTCTGTTTTCTTGCATGCATGGATCTGTGCCAGCTTTGTCTGCCTCAAGCCAAACTCCTCCATGAACCCCATCCAGCATTGCAAGGAAACAACTCACACATCTTTCCCACACACATACATGTACTCTCTCTCTTTCTCTCTCTCTGTCTATCTCTCTCTCACACACACACACACACACACACACACACACACACACACACACACACACACATACACGCAAATAGACATAATCTACCAAAACTCTGCCATCGAAAGCCCTCCACCACCTTACTCTAATCTAATCTCCTGTCTCAGAACGGTGAAATAAAACAAGCGTGTAATTTGGGTTGTCTGTATGTCGGGCTCATCTCTTGTGAAGCTGTCGGAGGATATGGGCAGCCAGTGAAACTAAAACGAATCCCGCCAAGATGAGGAGTCAAGCGCACATTGCTTTGGAGTGCAGACAATTCCATATATGGGCAGAGAGAGAGAATGAGAGAGAGAGAGAGAGAGAGAGAGAGAGACAGAGAGAGAGACAGAGAGAGAGAGAGAGAGAGGGGGGGGGACATGGTGAGAAAGAGCAAGGAATAAGCAGAGAGATGAATGAGAGAAACTTGACTACACAAAGAGATAAAAAAGCGAGTAGATTAAGTCATTATGGAGCCTACCATCCTGTACATAAATGACAGGGGGTGGTTGTGGCAGAATGCTCACTGAATGCCACCGGCCATATGCTTCTCACACCCTCTTTACACCAAAGGTAACTCCTAAGAAACTCCTATAAGCTGGACAATGCAGAGGTACAACACACTACAGGTGTGATGGATGGCACAATACACAACTATCAAAAGTTTGTGGACACCTTGCTTTTAATATTGATATATATTAAACTTTTAGTTGATGCTCTTATCCAGAATGACTAGAGAGTGACTGTTTATACTCATATTACACAGTTACTGTAGATGAAGGACGTGTTAGGAATCTTCCCCAGCTCCCTTATTCATGCAACATTTGAGATCAGGCATTTATTGCATTGCGTGAAAACTGTCTAATAAATATTACAATATTTCAACAAGCACGTGTCCTTGCTAACACATTTTATTACTATCTTGTGATATCAGCAAGTGTAGTATCTTAACAAGGTGTCTCCAGACTTTAAACAGACAGTGTATGTGCAGTGAGAACATGGTACTGCATCTGCATGAGGGTCACAATCCTCATCACCACACCGGCCACCGACAGCAGGCATCAACATCGACATCAGCCAGAATGTTTGCAAATGGAGCTTCAGTTGCATGCTGGGATACCGCCCATGCTCATGACGGTAAATGTGATGATGATGGCAAAGGCGATGATGATCGTAAAGGTAATGAAGGTGGTAATGTACACCTTGACAAACAGAAGGGACCTGATGTGGCCTGATATACTGTAAGTGTGTTGCACCTCAAGGTGCAAAGCTAGACCAACGCAGGGTCTACTCAGAGCCAATCAGCTGCTGCAAGCTATGCTGGGAAACAAGCAGGAAGCACGGACATCTGCACAGGAATATGACAGACATGTGCACAAGAACCGGACAGAAAAAAGACTCACCAGTCATCTCTGGTGGGAAGACAAGAAAAGGTTCTGGAATCAGAGAGAAACAGACATGGATTTAAGAGAGTGTAAAAAGCTAGTAAACAAAAGCAGTCATTCACAAACTCAGTACTTTCATATGATACAGATTTGACATGTTTTTGGATGCAGCGCAAATGAGGACTGGCTGAAAATGTGCTTCATGCTAACCTGTTACCATTTCATTAAATACAAATGATTTTGTTATAATGTTTAAGAAAAGAGTAGATGAAACGTTATAGGAATCATACAGGTACAATACAAAAAGTGTGTAAAGTTGTACTGTATAAAATATGTGCAGACAAATCAATCGATCTACATAAACATCATTACTAATAGAAAAAAACCTTGTTTCACTGAAGTGGCAACTTTACAGAAGAAGGAAAAAGCTTTTCCATTGGTCTATTCATCATGGATAAAATGATGACACATTAAAAACAGCTTCCAGATTCACATTATATCAAAAAATTTTTTTTGCATGACATTATGATAGCAAAGTATGTCAATAACACTCTGTATGTATACAGGGTAGTGACGGACAAGAAAAACTTCCTATTGTGCCATGAGTAGAATGTTATAATGGGGGGTTCTTCTGGCAGACATTTTGCAGACTGACTTTGATTTAAAATAAGCATTAATCTTTGGCAATGCTTGCCTTCGTTTTTCAGGAGAATGAATATTTAAAAACAGATGCTACTTGACTAGAACATAAAGCATCCTTCTCTTCTGGATGTCCTTCAGCTGCTCACAAACACATTACAGTGGCGAAGAAGGCTAAGATCGTGATGGGGGTTTGTGGGTTTGTGTGAAAGAAAGATAGGGAGAGGAAGAGAGAGAGACAGAATGGAAAGAAAGAGAGAGGAGACTGTAATTGGGCCGTGTGTAATTTGGCAAAGAGTGAAGTGTTCTGATCCACAGCCGTGATTGAGGCGCACTCTGCACATGCTCAGAAAACAGAAAGGCTGTTTAGAATGGTTGGAATGCAGACACAATTAAGAAGGAGCGGTGCAGAGAGACCAGCCTGGCAAGGGTGCAGGGACTGGGGTGTGCATGCTGAACAACATTAATTGATAAGAGCGCCCCCAAGGCTGGGATTAGGAAGGGAAGATTGTATGCAAGTATATGCATATGTGTGTAGGGCTATGTGTGTGGAGCTACTGTTCTAACAACACGGTTCAATACAATGTAGCAAATAAACAAAGCATTTTGGCAGGCTGGCCTTTATGTACATCTTGGGTGTGACTGAAAGGTCTACAGAGAGAAGCTCATGTTTTTGCCTAGAATAGGCAGACCTATAGGCACTTAGCATCAATGTGAGGAAGCAGCTACAATGCTGCAAACACCCAGAGTCCTCTGGGACATCTCAACGTGTACAAAAACTTGCCGGGTTTTGTGACCGACACGTCGGCTGTCTAGTAATTCCCTGCCTCAGCTCTGGACGGCTCTGTTTACAAATAAGAGAGGAGATGGGAAAATCTGATGAAACATAGATTAGGATCAGAGCCCACAGGGCAAGTGTGGCCTACTTTCCAGCATTCGGCGTGAACGGAGAATTTTAAAAGCGCCTTCTGTCTACCAAACCTTTCTCCTTCCACAGTAAATGCTGGGCCTTTAAAGAAATGTGAGGGAGTGTGACAGTGGTGTGGCACGTCTGGGAGGCGTGAACAGAGTGAAAGGGAGCATTCAGGACTTACGAGTGCAATGTTCCAGCTCTGTACTGGTGCTCATGTGAATGTTGTCGATCCAGATGTGGCCTCGGCTGCCGTGTTCGAAGAAGCCTTCGATGACAACCTGATAAAGCATGAGAGGGGAGGTGGGGAGGGGAGAGGGAGAAAGATGGGTACAAAGAGAGAGGGAGGGTGGGAAGGGGGACCAATGACGTAGGTACAGAAAGAAATAAAAAGAGAAAAAAATGAAAGAAAGAGACAGGTGAGGGATGAAGTGAAAATCATTGAAAGCATTGAATACTGCATACTAAATCCTACATTCTAAACAATGAATATTACTATGGTTATTAATTAACTACTACAGGGTCCGAAAGTTGAAAAATTTTGCCCTAATCCAAAAATGACCTTCACTGAATATACCGTAATTGGTCAAACAATTATTCA
Source organism: Acestrorhynchus altus (assembly GCA_034509495.1). Taxonomy (NCBI): domain Eukaryota; kingdom Metazoa; phylum Chordata; class Actinopteri; order Characiformes; family Acestrorhynchidae; genus Acestrorhynchus; species Acestrorhynchus altus. Next base: position 24,880,988 of record CM067509.1, read on the forward strand.
AAGGGCCCCAGTCACCACAGACCCCGCAGGATAAGATCATCTATACTGCCAGTAGCAATTATTAATACTATAATAATTAATACTAATAACTACTGTTAAGACTGAAATACAAAAATATACCAATTTGACAAGAATGAACAAGAAATGGACCTACAGTCAACAAAATACAAAGGGAAAAATACGTGTACTCTATTAGTACAGTGTGACAGTGATACATTACCCATTAATGTACCCAGACGTCTCCCTGTGTAAGAAGCTGCAATAACAGAAGCCATTTTCTCACCTGGTATTCTTTGGGTGACTGAGGCAAGATGGTTCGTCCTTCTCTCCACCTGTGGCCCTGCTCTCCTCTCAGGGTCCATATGAGGGTTTCATCATTGTCATGGTCTCGTATCAAAACCCTTAGCGTTCCTTGAGCCTCGCCTGTCAGCTGGTAGAGGAAGAGTAGGCAGAGTGGTCCTTTCTCAGGTTCCACCGGTGGACTCAGAAGCATGGCTCGTTTATGCTCTGTCTTAGGACTGGCATCCAGGTACAGGAAATTGCCATAATCTACAAAGATATGAGATAAGAGTAAGCAAAGCTTTTCTTTAGAGAACATGATGGATTCTGTGTCTTGCTAAAGACTGAGAGGAGTCCCACAAGGTTCTATTTTAGAGTCTATTAAACTGATGATAATTATGAGAGAACTACAATTATGGGTGACGAACTGATAGGTTGGCCCCGTGTACAGGGTTTAAGGAGTTAAGTCTGTCTCTTTACAGCTACACTGACAGAATTACAGCTACCGCAGTGGGCACATCACCAGCTGAGGGCTATGGTGTACCGCTAAACCCAGAGGAGTGTCACTGTATCTTTCATTTGCACATCCGTCGCTATCATCAAAAGATCTGTGCTAAATAGATCACAGGCTTCTAAGTGCTGCCATCTATTTTTAGCCCTCCTTTCTTTGCGTCTCAGCATGGCACCGTGACTTGAAGTACACTTGAGTTTATGTCCTATTTATGTTCTGGTGAATAATAAATAAATGATCAGGCTGGTTCTCTTCCTCAGTCAGCAGAGGAAACATGGAATGTGCTTTCCAAACAAAAGCTCCAGCATTATTTTGCAGATGAGGAGTGCTTAGCCTCGGCAAAATCAAGTTGGCTACTTCTAAAGTGCAGATGACACTTCAGAGAGAAATGAAAGGTTGAGAGAGGGGGAAACTAGGCTTTGGAAGAAGACGAAAGGAGGGAGAGGGAGACAGAGAGATAGCGAAACATAAAAAGGTCCTGATCTGACTGGACAGCATAGCGGAAATATTTAACACTTCACCGATACAAACATCCTCTTATCCGTGATAGGTGCCACAATGCATATTCCAACTTTGCTTCGGATCTGAATCCTTGATTCATCCACTCTTCCTTTTAGCACATCAATTTCAATAACAATCGCTGCCTAATATATCACACTCCTTGACAGGTGCCCAGTCTGGAACCAGATAATGAAAGTTATTCACTTCACCCGTCAGTGGTTTTAAAGTTATGGCTGATTGATATCTGTATGAAGAACATTTTAAGGGTTTAAAGAAGTCAATGTTAAGGTTCTTTACCAATTTAAACATTTTTACACTCATATTCTCTATACAAAATGGTTATTTATTGAAAAGTGGTTCTATTGCATCGCTCAATGAAACACAGTGTATATATGTAGCACTTTATTAATCAACAGTGTTTATGGACACAGCAGGGCAGTCCAACCTGGTCCATCTTTGGAAACCATCAGAGTTAATTAAGCTGACACAACCTTTTACCCTCTCACTTTCTTCAAGGCTGGACGTTAAGGTCACTAAGTAGTAGTGTTCTTGAAGACCCATATACTTCACTTCATGCTCATCTGCTTTATGGATATGGCTGAACCACAGAGTAAGGGAGCAGGTTAAATAGGTCAGGTCAAAGTCAAGGTCTGAAAGCTTTGTTTGGGAAAGTTATAAAATGTGAAGTGACTAGAGAGAAAGAGACAGAGCAAGAGAGCACTAAAAGGGAAAAATTGAGGCCTTGTTGATTTTGGAATGTTTTAAACAGACGTGAATTCTTTCCTCTCGCCACCTCGTTCTCTCTTTAAAAGTCCACAGATGGAAAACAGAGCAAGAGCCTTTTTAATCATCCTGACAGAGAGTGAGGACAGAGATGATCCTCAAGAACAGTGGACATGTATGAGTGTGTGTGAGTTAAGAAGGCTTTTGGAAGTACTTGTCCTTTTATTTCCAATAGAAATAAGAGGGATGAGCGGCTGGCCAGAGTGGATGCAGAGAGACAACGACAGTGGCTATTTTCAGACCGCTGCTATCATGTTAATTGCACTATAATAATAAGACAGGGTGCTGAATGATGGAGTGTGTGTGGGTGTGTGTGAGTGCATGTATAGGGCAAAGGAACGTCTTGTATTTACTGCTTTACCTGCATCCTCATTACATTAAAGCAGCATTATGTACCATTTGTAACTTAAAATAACAGCTTCAAAAATAATGCTGATGCTCCTAAGACAGTAATGCAGCTATCATTGCTAATCTGAGCTCAGCATGCCAGAGACTGCACTCTGTATCTTTGTCAAAGCTGACAGGAAAATGCTTGCAGGATATATGCATGTGAAAAGTCCCAAACCTGAATCCTACTTAAATCCATTACCTGTTGCCTTTCACTGAGCAATAAAAATAACGTAAGTGTCTAATATTCTTTCATTAGACACTATGCTATGAAGGTGAAAAGTTGTGTACCGTCAGATCCCAGTGGCAGGTCCATACTGGTACTGGATGAACTGTGCAGTGCCCAATTCAGATCTGCCGTAGGGTCGTGAGTCCAGCCGCACATATTCTGCTCAAAGTCACACAAACCACCCAGAGATGACAGAGTGGTGGGGGCTACAGAGAGAGGGTGATACAGAGAGAGAGAGAGAGAGAGAGAGAGAGAGAGAGAGAAACAAGATAAGTTACACTCATTACTTTCAGAAAACCCATATCCTACAGTCTAAATTATACAATTATACACACACACAGACACATAAAACACACACACACACACACACACACACACACACACACACACACACACACACACACACACACACACCCACACACACACACACACACACCAAGAGCCTATGTTTCATGGCTTTGATCAATGCCCTCTGCCTCTGGCCTGTGAAATCCATATTCCTGTTCCAGAAACTGAACTCAACAGGCCCAGAGAGCAATGACTTTCTCTCCCACCAGTATGGCTGTGTTTTTCTGTAAGTGTATGCAACACCTGACCTCACCTCTAACTGCTTGTGTTCACACAGAAAAATGCAAACAACTAATTGTAAAGGATTTGTGAATATGTGCATATTTACAGCACAGTTCTCCAATTAAGCCGAGCAAATGCATAAATGCCCGGCTTACATGATTTCTATTCCCGGCTTCTGTTCCTCAGTTGCTGTCAGCACTTCCTACCAACTCTCTCTCCACTCACACACTCATTCCAAACAACATCAAACACTTTGCAGTTTCATTGAATAACTAATCTGGCTGGCACTTCCGTTATTTTTGTGTGCTCAGAGAATGCTGAGGTCTAGCACCTTTCCTCTGTCTCTTGGCTCCTATCAGCTCTGTTTGTGAGGTTTGAGTAGGTGTGGGGGAGTTTGTCATGGTCTGAGCACAACCCCCTTCACTACAGGCTGCAAGCAATAACTAGCACACACACTGAGATGCATTCTATATACAGTATAACTGATGACAGCTGTGGCAGCCGTGGTCTGAAGGTTAGAGAAGTGGGCTTGGGATTGGAAGGTTGCTGGTTTGATTCCCTGGAAGGACTGGCAGGAATTAGAGGGGGGTCAGGAACAGTGTTTTCATCTCCCCAACTGAGGTTGCTGCCCACCACTCTCTGTGTGTTCTTATGTCCTGTTTACTACATGATTAAAATGAATGTGCTTCATATGGTTCAAATGCCATAAAAGAACTTCTCTTGGCACCTTTCTTTGTGTGTGTGTGGGTGTGGGTGTGTATGTGTGTGTGTTCACTGCCACGGATGCCTTGTATTGTACTGTGCTGTTGAACGAGGGATGTACAGTGTGTTTCTAATTCTAATAACAATGGTCACCAACCATGCCACCCGTCAGTGCCAAGTTTCTGATGACTGAACTACTGTAAACCAGATATATTATGGGTGGTGACAGTGACATGGTAGTGGTAGTGTGTGACACAGGTATGAGTACATCCGACCCAGCTGTGCTGCTGATGCTTTTGCAAATGTGAGAATGGACTACCACCCACAACCATCCAGCCAAGAGTGGTCAGATGTGTATCAAGCATTCAAGAAGGAGTAGAGGATGGGGGATGCAAAATCTACATGGTAACAGATGGGCCCTGCAAGGTAGGGGGTTTCAAATAAAGTGGCAACTGAGTGCATACATATACATATATGTTAGTATATGTATAATGATGTACAAAAGTATATCTTCTGCCCTGCTGGGCTCCACTGTGCAGGGGGGGGCTGAGTGACTGTCTGCAGGTAGAGTTATAATGCAGCTCTTCAAAGCCTGCAGACAGAGTGCAGGAGGGAGGGAGGGGAAAAAGAGAGAAAGAGAGAGAGAGAGGATCCAAGCCAAGTGGAGCTGCAATGGCCTCATCTATATGGAGCCCCGCACCATTCCTCCATCAGCAATCAATCCAAACAGAGGGGGCAAACACTGCCAGGCTGCTTAGCATAATGTTAGCACCCATGCTGCGTGCTGCTGCTCATCGAGACATAAGCCTCCACAAACAGAGGTGCAATCCATTATTATCATGGGTGCAGGAGAGATGGGCTATAGTTGTGCTGCAATCATCTAGAAGAATACTGTAAATACAAGGGGTTGTGTGACTGTGCACTACCATGCTCTCTCTCACACACACACACACACACACACACACACACACACACACTACAACACAAACAAACACAAACAGCAACAAAACAAAGGCTCATTACTCACTGTCAGACTGTCAGACAGGTATTGATTAGTGTGATTGGCATTGCTGATGGTGTTTATTGATAGTTATGACGAGGGGAGTGAACTGCATGCTGAAAACTCATAGCAAGATCAGTCCCTTACACATGAAAACCCAGAATGCAAATGATCTGGTGCTGCTAACAGGTTTAACCTTCAATATACTTTATTCACTTTATTTGTAAAGCAGTGACGTTCTACTTTGAATAAAAATTGTATCTCATAAGATAAAAGACTTTAAAATCAGAATTTCACTGATACCACAATTAGCACAATGTCATGATGTATGAAAGACAACTGGTTGAAAGTTGCTATGTCAGAATATTCAAATAGCTACAACATTTCCACAGGTGTCAGGAATGCACACTGAGCACGCTGAGGCGGATCTACTCGCAGGGTTTTAGAAGATTTATTAACCAAACAAACTATTAACCACACACTGACATGAACACAAAAGCAAAAGCAACAAACACAAATGCATGGTAACAACCACAAACGACTGATTGACCTAAAGTAGGAACTTAAATACAAGGATTACACACACCTGGGATGGATTGATGAAGGCAGGGTTACAAATAAGACACAGATGGGAATGGGTGGAGCAAGGGCGGAGACAAGACCAAAACAAAACACATGTGGAGAAACCAAAACTAAACAGAATGATGATGTGAATGGACTGACAGAAGGGACAACAGGTAGCAACATCTTTTATTATTTATTAGCTCAGATGTTCCTGTTATCACTGTTACTGCTGCAGAAAAACAACATTTTTTCATTTTTGACACAATTTTAACCTGTCTTTTACATTATTGTTCATAATAAATGGCCCAATATAAAACACTTTAAATTACTTAGATTATATTTTATGTCTGTTAGTGATGCCACAATCCATACACCCCTGCCTAGACCATACTGATTGGTCAGTGTATCGGTCACTCACCTGCTGCTCTGTGTGCTGTGCTGGTCTCTTCTTGCTGGGGCAGAGATGGGGTGGCTGTATCAGGAATAGTTGTGGATTCTGAAATAGAGACAATAAAACACATTTTGTAAAAATATTCTGGGGACAAAAACGAGACAAAAACTCATTATAAACATGGCACTACAAGTAAGTGAAATTGAGAGTGGTGACCATGGAACCCTTTAAAGTTTATACTGCCTGAAAATGAATGTAGCGTCAAATATCAGCCAAAGCACCTGGAGAGGTTTAATACTGGGTTTCACTAAAGAAGCTTAACTTTTCACTCCTACAGCAATGAATCTCTCTCTCTCTCTCTCTCTCTCTCTCTCTCTCTCTCTCTCTCGCTCTCTCTCTCTCTCACTCACACACACACTCGCCCGCACACACACACACACACTGCTCCTGCTACCATTGATGAATGCTCCAGCCTCATTGACCTTGGGTTGCAGCTGCATCCCCTATTCCTTCTGTCACTACCTATCAAACACACACACACATACATGATCCGAGCACAAACTATGTACAGTTTATGCATTAAAGATAAAGCTAGCCTGCTGATTCACACAAACCAGTCAGGAAAGTCCTCAAAAGCTCGTTGATTCAAACACACACGCAAACAGCTGGAAAACGATTCAAAGCACATGGCCCTCTGCAAGTGTTTAGTGAACGCTAATGTGGGATTAAAACAGTTCTTAGAGGGCTAGTGGGAGAAGAGAGAGAGAGAGAGAGAGAGAGAGAGAGAGAGAGATGCCCTGTAAGTGATGTAAGGGAACATAAGGTTCTGTTGTTTGAGTTCAAGATGCGTGAGTGAACATTCGCTCCTCCTACCAAATGACTGGTGCCAGACCCTGAAAGTAGTTTACCTCCATTATGACCAAAGCCTAAAACCAGGCTTACCACCAATAAAATCAGGCCTTATATAACAACTTTAACCTCATTACCACCAGACACTGAAACCAACACTACTGAAATTACCACCAGGTACTAAAACCAACCTTACCTCCATTACCTCCAGACCTTAAAACCAACCTTAGCCCCATTAATGCACAATTAACACCATACTCTAAAACATTACCATTACTTTCATTAGCACAAGAGTGTAAAATGAGCCTTACTATAATTAATTAACAACAATTAATCAGACATGAAAACCATGCTTAGCTCCATTACCATCTGATTCCAAAGCCAGCCTTACTCTCATTACCACTATATTGCCAAATCAACCTTACTTTCATTGCTGAGAGGCAAACCAACTGTGAGAGGCAAATGTTTACTTCCATTATTACTAGGTACTAGACATATCACTTCCATCGGACTCCTAAAAACCTACCCCTACTTCCATTACCACCAGAATGTAAAAGTGCACCTTTCCTCATTACTACCAGGCTCTGAATCCAACCCTTCCCTCCATTACCACCAGACTCTAAATGCAACCCTTCCCTCCATTACCACCAGACTCTAAGAGCAACCCTTCCCTCCATTACCACCAGACTCTAAAAACAACCATCCCCTCCATTACCACCAGACTCTAAAAGCAACCCTTCCCTCATTACCACCAGACTCTAAAAACAACCGTCCCCTCCATTACCACCAGACTCTAAGAGCATCCCTTACCCCCATTACCACCAGACTGTAAAAGCAATCCATGCCTTCATTACCACCAGACTCTAAAACTGACCCTTCCCTTCGTTACCATCAGACTCTAATAGCAACATTTACCTGCATTACCACCAGACTCTATAATCTTATCCATTACTAATCAGTTACATCAGGCTTGTAGTACCAGTGTAAACTGAAAATGGAATATTGATGATCAATGTAATCAAAAAATGGAAACTTTGCTAATACCCCAACATATCTGACCTGATCCCACTGCTGCCTTTCATTTTGACAATTTTCTTGAATCACGCAGCTTTAAAACTGATTTTCCAGCACACATCAAAGTTCACGGGTTCATTACCTCAACACCTGTGCTTTTTCCACCCCCATTTCTCTCTGAAGAAAATGGAGCAAGCACCTAAGTACCTAAACTTACATGACGAGCCACTGTGGGTGAGCAAACTTTCCAGTGTCACGACCTGCCCCTCCTGCCCCTCTATGCTCATGCTGTTTGCAGTGTGCTAATGCTTTATGCCACAGCTTGTTAAATCAGTCTAACCATCTCTCCAGCTTCCTCCGCGGGCAATCTAGCAAGGGCAGATTTAAGAAAAACAAGGAGCTAAATGACTAATGATTGTCAGCTCTTAGCTTCATTAGTGTCATTACACTTTACAATTCACTGCTTAATTGGCAAATACGTGCGCGGCACTACTAATCCTGCTGGCACTTCGACAGAGAATGAAAAAGGGAGGCCAGCTATGTAAATATATTATTAATGTCTAGAAGCAGGAGGGTACATGAAAGAGGAGCCCCAGCTGGTTCTGTTTCTGACATTAAACTCTATTAATTTGATGCCCTTTACAAATGCAATTAACCCCACAGCAAGGACTGCATCTTGGGGAAGTGAGCTCAAATGCGTGCAAACACAATCATACACACACACACACACAGAAGCGCACACACTCTTCCTACAATCTCCTTTTGTAATTAGTAAGGGCAAGTGTGCCCTGTCGCACGTACCCCCTACCCCGTAGGATTGCCACACTCCTGTCCCTTCTTGGTCTGCTGTCACAGTGTAAACACAATGCCCTTTCAGACACTTCGGGCCTGCCAGTGCAGACAGGAGGGCAGCAGAGCGAAGACCGGCAACATGAGACCCATCACCTTTACTAAACTGCTGAAAGTACAGCCTGGAGCTTAGAGACGGAGAAGAGTAACAACACATATAGCCACAGCATGCAGACCTCAACTTTAGCTCAAGCTAGCTCAGCCAGCAGAATCTCAGATCAATGAAACATCTAACACCAATGCTTTGCATCAGTTGCACATTCATCATTGAGCTGAGGATGCATTAAAGCCTCAGGCTTGCTCCCCAACTTAGAAAAGTCACTTCAGCAATTCCTGTGATGCTCACTTATGATAGGACACTGCCATGTTGATTTGTTCCACTTGTCAGGTTTGGAGAAGAGAAGGTCCAATGGACAGTTAAATACTTGTTTAATATTTCTATATATTCTTAAAATAACATGCTTCATTTTTGTATGTATTCCTGTGTAGAATGACAGATGAGAAGCTGGTAGGAAATGGATGGATGAATGAATATAATACCTTGCAATATGCTGGTAACCCTGTATCAACAGTACTGCCCTAATTCTGCTGAGTGTAAATGCAGCCCTGCTGCAGAGTAGGGCCCAGCCCTTCTGCATGTCTCCTTACATCGCAGAGCACTCCAAAGTTCTGTCAATGAAGCCAATTGATCTGGATACTACAGCTATTGGAGAATTGCCGTGGCACATTCTTCTGAGGCTGGATAACAAAATAAGGTCAGGACTCATGACCTTAAGACTCCCTGGTGCTGAAGGGGGCTTACTTTACAGGTGTGGGTTGATTTTAGGGTCAGTATTGCTGGACCAAAGGCTTAGCTCTCATTTAATCTCAATCTGAAGGCAAGGGAACAGTATAAGCCCTGTTGCACCTCAACTGGCCTCTCTGCCTCCACAGGTCCTGACTCAGCATTTTCCAAACAATACAAGAACAAAAAAAAAAATAGTGTTCAATTATGTAGAAAGCCTTAGAGTAAATCTGTACCTCTGGCAAGCAGACAGACAGGCAGAGAGAGAGAGAGAGAGAGAGAGAGAGAGAGAGGGGCTCAGACACTGCAAGCCTGTACAGCATGCTCTGTTCCTGAGAACGAAGCCTCTCAACTGCAGAATAAGACTTGGAATCAGGTCAGCAGATGATGGGATGGGGCTGATAATGAGAAACTGATGTGAAAAAGGAGAAAGCAATAGCAGATTGAAGAATGTGTGAGAAAGTACAAAAGTTTATCTGAAGAGGAAAGCAGCAGAAAAATTAAGTAAGGCCTTTATTTCTTCTGGATAATGACTTCCATAAAAGCTCCCACCCTGATGATAATACATTACATACATTACACTAAATTTAATCTAAAACTGAGAGCAGCTGGATGAGCTGAACAGTGACACAATCATACACACCAACCTTAACACAGCATATGTTAGTCATTTAATGAAAGCTTGACAGTAATTATTGTTGGTAGTGAAATGTGGTATACTCTATGTCTTCTTGTTGTCCCAAAATATTATTTATAGTATTTGTTTTATCGTATTCAAAATATATATTATATAATAAAAGATTCTAGACTCCTCAACAGCGTGTTTGCCTGCATGCACACCAATATACACATCCAGACCTAATTACACTCTGAAACAAATAATATGAGGCTTCTTCTTATGCAGGATTTAATAAAAATACAATCACTTCCCAAAAGCACCAAACCAATTAAAATGTTTGCACTCAATTCATTTATATACAGATGATGAAGAAGGATTTGCCATATTTTAGCATTTGTTCTTGTTCAAGTAGAACATTATCTCACTGTTGGTGCATCACACACATGCACAGACCTGTTTGTTTGGTTGTCATAAGGTAGAGCCCACAAAACACAAGAGATCATCTATAGGTGATGAATATCTATGGTTCACATACAGACATATCTGACCACAAACAATTCATATTCATAATGGACATGAGTGTGTGTGTGTGTGTGTGTGTGTGTGTGTGTGTGTGTGTGTGTGTGTGTGTGTGTGTGTGTGTGTGTGAGGGGGAGAGATAGAGACAGAGATTGAGAGATTGGGATTCTTTTCCTTAGAGACCCACAATACTAGTATTAATATACATTCTATGGCATCAGGCTGCTAACTGAATCACAACAACACAGCTCTGAAAGCGGGCTTTGGAAAAACATGATCTTGTAATTGAGAATGAAGGAGGAATACAAGAGTGAAAGAAACACTTTAAAGTTTAGATGGCTGAAGAAACTGTTCCATTTATGCAGCTCCTGCCAATCTGCACTCAGAATAAAGGCAGGCTATAGAGTAGTAATGCTGGAGGGAGGAGAAATGAGGAGATGAACCTATACTGACACTCAGAGGATATAAAGTGTGTGACGTGTGTGTGTGTGTATGTGTGTGTGTGTGTGTGTGTGTGTGTGTGTGTGTGTAAGCTTGGGCCGGAGGCTAGTGCCCAGCACTAAATAGAAACATGTGGAAGATATCTTCAAAGAGCCAACACACACAGAAGGAGGAGAGATGCTGTCCTTAAAACTCCTACACCTCACCCTGAGAAAGAGAGAGATAGAAAGAGAAAGAGAGAGAGAGACGGAGGGAGAGAGAGAGAGAGAGAGAGAGAGAGAGAGAGAGAGAGAGAGAGAGAGAGATCAAGAAGAAGGAGAGAAAGCAATCTTTGGCAGAGTGATTAGATCCAGCTAGGGCAAAGATGAGAGAGACTGTTTTTCCATCTCGTCTGTGTTCAGCTAACAAGTCCGCATCTTAAACCACACCCACTACTCCCTTGATGGACAGTGAGAGTCACTCGTCCACACATATGAAAACCATCAGTGCTAACCACATGCTGACCTTAAGTTCAGATACCATTCCTTACTTATCTCTCTCACATGGTACAGCGTGTTATCCACACTCTGCCCACAATTGTGCTGTTTGGAAGTTGGACTAGGTTTAAAGAATGTTGGCAAAAATCCTGTTCAACAAAACAGGGAAACTGGAGAACATAACTCAATGTTTCTCCAAAAATAACTACCTTTACTCTCTGTTATTCAGCTCAAATTACATGAGTAACCTCACCTCATTTGACCAAATATATGGTACCATTTTTTGGGTAGTAATCCTTATAGCATGTACACCTTATCTAACTATGGCAAATTAATTCTTTTATCTTCTAATCCAATCAACATAACGACCACACAACAATGTAGCTCAATGGCATTGCTCTGTCAGCTGACTTCTCTTTGGATTTGGATCTTTGGAAGAGCATAAATAGGTTGCAGTTTAAAGGTGTATTAGGTGAGAATTGGTATTTCTTGCTTGTGGGCTCTCCCTACAGTTGGGGAGGGTCACTTTTACACCCCTGTAATAAATACAAATCACACTTTGAGCTCCCCTTATTGACAGTTTTAAACATGCACTTGTTGACAAGCTGAGAGCTTCAGAATTGGCATCTGAAGTGAAAGAATCATGTTGACTGATGAGCTAGATATATTACTATACATAAACATAACTCCAACAGTGGAACATAGTGTAGCAACAGCATTCTAGCCCAGAGTGGGAATGATGGA
>CM067509.1:24898199-24970699 GCA_034509495.1 Acestrorhynchus altus
GCAGTTAAATAAACTTATCTAATAATGGCTGTATTTATTTAAATGAAGACATGCTTTTTTGAAGGGTAAACACACACACTGTGCCATAACTCAAGTCACAGGTGACTAAGCTTTAAGGGTCTAGAGTTATTAGCTGTAGTGATTTAATTGACTGAAACATTTCATCATTAAATAATTATACAGTAAGATATGCAATATATATATATATATATATATATATATATATATATATATATATATATATATATATACATAAAACATAATATAATGCATTATAAACTGAGGAAGAGAGAAGCAGTAGCACACCTTGAAGCACTTTGTTGCCAATGCTTTTATGCTTTGTCAGGCTTTATTATTCCCAAAAGATAAAATGTGCAATTCCATTAAATGGGCTCTTTAAAGGATCTTTTTCTGCATGCATAGCCATCAAGGTGCGGGCAGAAGGGCATAAATCTATATGACTTTTAATACGCTACCTTGCATAAAGCATCATTTTGAGGAAAACTGTATTTGTACTCCTATTTTTGCTTTTACAACACTGATATAAATACAAATCGCACTTTCCTCTCCCCCTTGCGGATAGATACAAATGTGCCTTTGTTGGCAAGCTGAGAAACACCAAACCAGCATATGAAGCAAAAGAAGCATGATACTGTAATATTACAGGATTTTACACAAATTTTGACTTTATGCAGCATTATGCATTTAGCTTTTGTGCAGCTCCACAAAAGTTACATAATGTAGTAGTACTGAGGGGCAATCACAGAGATGTCATTCTCCCTATTACAGTCAAATCAAAATGCTATAGATAAATTTGCTACACATAATAAAATTCTATACTCATATATCAGAGCCTGCAACTTCCAAATTTATTTTTTGATGAGATTAAATTATGATTTTACAAAGCTTTACAAGACCATACATTAGCCTTTCCTCAAATTCAAATCATATATCACCTCAAGTGTCTCGACTAATTGTAAGGAATCTCTGCATTCAGTCAAAGTTCTCTGCTTGTATTAGACATACAGGGTATTCAACACCATATATGAAGAGGTGTGACAGTGTTGTTTGTGACCTAGCTAATGACTGACCTTGGGCAATCCAGTCTTGGGATCGAGGAAAAAGCTCCAGTCTTTTCCGTTCATGCTGTGTGCAAGGCGGTACTTCCTGACAAAGGCACGATTTTCAGCACTACTGCTACCGTCCACTCCACGCGCTCCCTGTGTGATAATGCCCCTCACAGTCTTAGGGATGCCCAGGTCAGCCTGCAACCATTCTTCGCCAGCCACGGGCTGAGTAGGGCTGGGGAACCATCCGGAGCGGCTGGCCACCAGACGGGCTGCACCTGTGGAGCCGTGGATGTCCCGCATGGAGGAGGCGGAAATCTGGGAGTCCGGCAGAAGACCAGACAGCATGCCCTGCATCTCTGAACATGGGGCATCTGCAGAGATGATGAGGAAGAAAAGATGAGTGATAGACAAGAAGACCTGGATTGACAGTTTAAGGCTAGAGGGATCAATGTTTTATGCTGTTATGTCATAGGAGGAGCCCGAGGTGTAAATAATAAATAAACAGAAGCAGTTACAAAAGCATCTTTGAACATGCATGGGTGAGTGTGCGTACAGGAATGTGCAGGTCTCTGAGTGGGAGCTGCTGTGTGGGTGCTTTTTTTGTGGTATCAGTGATTGTTATATGGCCAGGTGTTATGAGGCTAATCCCAAAAGAGAGATGACTTAAGTGCTAGAACCAGAGAACATCAACATTGTGAACACTGTGCCCACTCCTACTCCATCACTTCTATTTTTTCTCAGGACACATTCAGGGGCTGTGGAAACAGACATTTCTACAGATAAATGATTGATTGTAGCCTGTGGCTCTAAAACAGTACAGAATAAAAGAAAAGTGAAACACAGGGAACCCATCCCACAGCATCCAGAGGCCCACCCACACTTGCAGAGACAAAAAAAGACAATAAAACTTTGATTGAGGCTAATGCCAGGATTCTGAGTGGCTGTTTCACAAGTCTGTTTATGGTTTTGGCACAGCAAGCTCAGTCCAAGGTGGGCATTAGTTTTCCATAAGCCAGAGAGGAGAGGGCAGTTACTTGTCCTACTTGAAAGCTGGCTGGTCTGGGCTTGCTGCCCACAGGCGATGGCCCCTCCAGGACCAGAGCAGAGCTAATATGGCGGCAAGTGCCATGTTTATGTGTCATTTGTGTCAGTGCTGAAAAAGACCCCTTGCCTAAAAGCGCATTTGTCCTGCTCACTGTCGACAAAAATAGGAGCGAATCGCTGCTTAATGCAATAATGATTTAGTGTGATGGAGATCAGCGATAGCATCAGCGCCAAAAAACAGCCCACCTCTCATCTGCTGCAGAGGAAACAAACAGAATTAGGGTCCTCTAATCTCCCCCATCTCCATAAATAGCCAAACTCAATTACATGCCCTGAATAGAGCAGATAAATACAGTGTTGAGTTCAGGGTGACAGAGACAGTGGCTAGCTCCATCATCAGTGTATACCAGACCCTTCTGTGTGCCAGAGCGCTGATGTTAGAGAGAGGAGAAAGAGGTACATATATGGGATGAGGGTGCATGTTCATGACAGCTATGGAGAGTTATGGATCTGTGTAATAGATGAGGTGCATAATAGAATTACATATAACTTGGATGAATTCAATGTCAGCAGTAAAATATACTGTACTTTTCATACAGAATATTTGCACAGGCAGACTGTGAAAAAAATGGGTTTCTGAGCTGCTTAAGCCATATTTTAATGGATCTGTATCCACATATAGTAGCTTTAACCTTACAGGATAAACTAACTCTGACCAAAATAAAGGTCCGTAGTTAAGCTTTGCCTTGTGTTTACATTAGTGATGGACATAGCAACAGGAGACCATTAATCGCTGTGTTTTATCATCAATTTCCATGGAAGGGGACCTTTAACTGCAACTCAGCTACTAGAACTAGATCTAGTAACTTTGCATGAATTAAGTAGTGCAAATGTGTTTTGTGATTCCAGACTGCAGATGTACCTCCTCTGGACAATTCAACAACCCATTCTTCATTCTTCATTTACAATTTACACACTCTACTTTACAATGTTTCCACATGGTGGGCTCTGAGTGGATACATGGTCAAATGCCCTAGCACTATCCAAGGATTGTGGTTTAGAATCCTGGGTCATGCTTTTTGGGTAGATAGGCTGATGCTGGTCAGCACAGGCATATCAGAGCTGGGCACCTGGCACTTTCCTCTAAGTGTGTTGGCTGCCCAGCAATGATGCAATGGTGGCAGTTAGAAAATTGGCGGTGGCTGGCTTCAAATGTATTGGAGGCGGCATGTGCTTCCTCCAATGTCTTCACCCTCCTAGTGTCAGGAGCATCGTATGTGATGGGGCGGAGTCCTAACAGGGTTGGGTGATTGGAACTTCCAAACTGGGATGGAAAATTGCATGGCCTTAGGTGTTACCTAAAATGTCATCTAAACAGTAATTTATCTCTGTTTTGTCAAATCAAATTAAGTTTATTGTTACATCACATTACACAGGTGTGAGGGGGAGTGAAAAACGTTGGAGGAAGTCGCTCGCAGTAGTAAAACCAATGCATACAAATCACAGGAAAAATAATGTAAAAAAAATAAAATTAAATAAAGAATATACCTATATGTAATATAAATAGAGTATTTACACTACAACTTAGACTATACATATATACATTATACATAACTCTCATTGCACACATTACACATTATATATTATATATACTTTATACATACATTATTCCATTATTTCTGAGGCTGTGAGGCACATTTTTTGAGTTAACAAATGATTTGAATGTTTGTAAATTTTAAAATAAAAGCAGTCCAACAGGCATTTAACTGCCTTTAAGTCATCCACCTTTAATTCAATTATGATTATACTACACCAAACATAAAAAAGAATGAGTGGCTCTTACACATTGCTGGGGAAAACAGCAGATTCACAGTTGAAAGAAAGGACTGATTTGCACTTGAGATATCACAGAAACTGAGAAACTATGAAATGGATAAAAGATATAAAAAAAGTTATATCTGTTTTCGTGATTTTAATATGTTAATACTTGCACATTATAAATGTAGGTGTCTGTGTTTCCTCACCTGTGATCTGGCAGCCATATAGCTCAAAGCGTAGTGCAATGCCATTCTTCCACGTTTGGGGCCTGATGCGGACGAAGCGGGCCAGGACAGGCTGAGGGATGCGGTTCAGCACCACCTCCGACGGGTCTGTGTTGGCATGGAAAACCTGCAGAGAGGAAGCAGAGTGAAGCAGATTAGAAAAGAAAGCAAGAGAATAAAAGTCCCACCAGTTTCCTTCAACATCCGTCACAGTGCAGTTTCACCATCACAAACACACACAAACATTCACATGCACACTATGACGTGATCAGTGGGTCTTTACTGTGGTCAACAAAGATCATGTCTTTAATCACTGGATAAACAGACACTTACACACACACACTCCCACACCCCTCAACTGACACAGGAGTCTTTGGCTCAAACATAAACACTGTTGATTCATCAGGCTCCAGAGGCGAGATGGATGAGAGTGTTTGGAGACAGACAGAAGAGTGTGTATATGTGTGTGTGTGTGTGTGTTTGTGTGTGTGTGTGCCAATGTGTTTGCATGTGTACAGATTCTGAAGTTGAGAACTAAGTGTCACAAAGTCTACAGTAATGAACAGCCTCCTCTAAACACAAACCAGCCCACACTCTTCAGTACTGCACTGAAACACTGGGGCCTAATTGTTTCTAGATGTGTGTTCCCAACTGTTTATTATGGCTTTAATCGTTTCCTGCTTGAACCTAAACCCGACCTGACCCACAGCACTATGTTTTGAATATAATCTGACCACAAAAATGACGGGAATGACAACAGCATCAACTGCAAACATCACTGATAAACAAAATGAAAAAAATATTTCCAATATTTAATATCCAAATATCCAGAAATGCAATATTATTGATCATTCTAATAGTAAGAATGACATATTTACAGAGCACTTTACATGTATGTTGCAGCTATAAAACTATATATACTTTTATAGTATACATATATCAATTATAGTTATTTAAACATTTTCAAAATTACATGATGATCTGACAAATAGAAGTGAAAAGAAATTACTTAATAATAATTTAATACATATTAATAATTGACACATTATTATTATTACTATTATTATTATTATTATTAACAACAACAGCAATAACAATACTACTACTACTACTACTACTACTACTACTACTAATAATAATAATAATAATAATAATAATAATAATAATAATAATAATAATAATAATAATAATAAATTACTATTGTCACATAAGAAATTGTGATTTTTTTTCATCATCCTGGAAAGTTACTGTTTTTTGGATTTGTTAATATGTGGCTATTCTGAAATATTGACATATGGCTGTAACAGAATAGACTACAATAGAATACAATAGAATATAATAGAACTTTATTGATCCCTTGAGAGGGTTCCCTCAGGAAAATTAAGGAATACACATATAATATTCAAATATTCCTGTTATGGCATACAAATGTAGTGTAATAATTGCCAATATGGAATTAAAATGGCTAATGTAGCATACAAATGGCCATATATGTCACATATGTTTCATTATGGGACTAAAGTATGCTGAATATTCCAATTCCATTTATAATAATACATTTATTTAAAAATCTACATAATGTTACATAGATTTTCCATATTAATAAATGAAATGTAGAGTTATATATTTTTTTAAACTGCACAGGAACAGTATAGCTATTAAAATGTATCTTGTTTCCTCTTTCCTGAAAGAAGCAAATGACCTAAAATTGAACCTTGCGGGACTCAACAAGCAATATTAAAATGTTATTAAGCTTTATTTCTCCTTTAACAAATCAAAGCTGTGATCACACTCTCACCTCACTGATTTCTTTCTCTTGGGTAGGATAACAGTCAGATGTTTAAAGCTGATATCTGTATGACAATATGATAATAGCGATAACCCTGACATGAAGCTGAAAAAAAGGTTAGCTGGCTAGAAGGTTTCTTTTTGTGTGTTCCAGCATCCTCTCCCAGTGAACTTACAGCACTAACGTCCAGACAAACGTACATTCCCAAACTCTGCATGTTTGAGGCAGTGGGTCCAGGGGTGTTAAGCACAGACAAGATGACAAGTTCAGATAACATATCTCCATCTCTCTCTCTCTTTCTCTCTCTCTCTCTCTCTCTCTCTCTCTCTCTTTCCCATTCACCTATTCCACCAACATGTCAGGCTTTGACAGGCTGCTCTCTGGAGAATGCATAGAAGCCTTGGACCAGGCTACGTTTTGCTTCGGTGCACACACACAAAGCCCTGGACCCTCCAGACCCGACCCACCTCAGGATCCAGTGACACCAGGGCCAGCTGGCCTGGGACTGGATTGGGTGAGGTCTGGCCTATGTTTGTGTAGGCAGTGGAAAAGGCAAGATGAAGCAATACAGCGGCGGAGGAGGAAAAACGAGAAGCTTGCTCTTCGACATTTGGCGGAAACTCCCAACACATCATCAAATGAAACAAACACAACCAAAGGCCTGGAGCCATTAATCACACTGAGGATGGGTGGGGAAAAGTCTGAGAGAAAAGCAAAGTGAAAGATGTGTGAATGAGGGAGAGAGAAAGGTGAGTGAGAGATAGATGGGGGGGTGAGAGTGAGAGAGGGAGAGAATGATAAAGAGAGGTAGAATGGGAATACACAATAGAGGAAAAGGAAACAGAAGAAGAAAGAGAGAATGTAGGGGTGAAAGGAGGATAAGGTAGTACAATGTGATAAATTAGAACAACAGAGGAAACAGTAATGGGGTGAAGAAAGAAGGAGGCAAAAGAAAGAAAGAAAGAAAGAAAAAAGGGAACAAGAGAATAATTCCGAATGACAATAAAAGAGTGAGAAAGAGAGTAAGGGTAGAATGAAAGAAATAGGAGAGTGTGTGTGTGTGTGTGTGTGTGTGTGTGTGTGTGTGTGTGTGTGTGTGTGTGTGTGTGTGTGTGTGCAAGACGTTTCCTCCTGTCTACATGTAAAGCTTCCCTCCACAGCACAGCATAAGAGTGTGTGTGCACGGTCCAAGGTCAATCAGTGCATATCACTCTGAAGTGTGTGTGGGGGAGTACTGCTCTCACGTTCCTGTGACATAATCTCACAGCCATCCTGCATGGGAAGAAAACACACACCTATCACACACTCATAAGAGTGTGTGTGAAACACGATGTGTCCTGGTGTGCTCTCATCTCTGATCAATAGAAGCTCAGCTAAAGGCACCTTTAGTGCCAGAGCGCAGGTAAACACTGCCAGCTCACCTACATAATACAATTACAGCTGCACCCCACACAACATACACACAGTGCACATTGTTCTCATGACCTCACACACAACCTCAGGCCAACACACACTCCCAGAGATACAGCAGTGGTATTACTATCTTAAGAAGGACTACCACTGATAGGGGCAATATTGTATTTTACTGTTGCTCAATTAAAACTCTACAACATGAGTTTTGGGGGATTTTTAAATTACTTAAATGAAATTCCAAGATTTTCCAAGTATATTTTGAGCATTTCCACTAAATGTAAAAAGTGACAATGAACACAGCTTACAGTTCACAGCCCCATGTTCTGTGTAGTTCTGTTGTATCAACAGCAGCCCAGAATTCACCTGTCATTGCATATTCTATGGATTATATCTCTAATACAATCCTCATCACATCATCATGCCATTGTTCTTTTTCACTCACCAAGTTGTTCCTCTCAGGCCAGACTCCTTCTCCATCCAGCATTCTGACTGGCTAATATTTTTCTAATTCATACCAGTGGGAAAACCCTGGTGTAAACTGGGAAAACTCTGTACGCTCCACGATTTGAGAACAAGACCCTCCAGCCATTGTGGGTTAGGTTAAAGGCACAAAGCTCTGTATCTGAGCTTTAAGCACTTAGCCACAAGAGGAGGAAAATAGACTAAAAGACTGGAAAAGGCATAACAGGATTGGGAAGTTCAATTATTGGCAGATCCCAAAGGGGGAAACTGGTCAAAATGAGACTGAAGAGCAGTGATTTCCCTCAGGTCCTGTTGACTGTACAGTATGTACTGTATGCCTGCCAGGAGGAGCTCAACCAGTAACAGTCTCTACTATCCAGGGAAGACTTTCTACTAGATTTTGGAGCAGTGCTGTGAGAATATGTTTGCATTCAATGACAAGAGCGTTACTGGGGTCAGGATGCTGGATGATCAACACTGTAACTCAGCTTAACCACAATCGTATTAGCTAGAGCTTCATTATTCCAGAGAACATTTCCTCAGCACAACAACGCAAAACTGGGGGGGCTCTATACCCTCTGCCCTATTTTTGGCATTAGGCAGGTTCATGATTATTTCCTATTGGTAGTACTTCTCTACAAGCACTAGACAAACTGTGTGTGCGTTTGTACATCTGTGCACTGGATGCAACTTAAACGTAACACTTAAAGTAGCTGAATGCCATCATTCAAAAGGGTGTCCACAAACATTTGGACATACACAGTAGTGTATGTGTGAAAAGGCCCAGTAATAAAACCTTGTAGTTCCTCTGTTTTTATGATTTTATTTGATACAGTTATGTGCACTGGTTCCACCCTCAGACATATACACACACCTGGCTCTGCTCTCTTTGTACCAGCTTGGTCCCTGACTGGTATTGTGCTGACAGACACACCGCTGCTGGTAACGACACACTGAAACAGGAGAGCTGCTGTCAGCCTCGCTATGAGCCACCCATCGTCTACTGATACAAGGCCACCCTCTCTCTCCCTCTCTCTGTCAATTTCTCACTCTCTCTTTCACTGTCACACTCTTTCCCATGATCTCTCTTGCTCACTTTCTGCTCTCTGCCTCTCCTCTTTCATTTGCCTCACTTGCTCTACCCCTCCCCATCCATCTTTCTCCTTCTTTCACAAAGAGCGGCGGCTTGGCGCTGGCTGTCACTCACACACTTCCTGCGCATAAGCATCAGAGCTATAACAAATGGCTGCAGCACATCACTGTGGCATTTGAAGGCTTCTGCTCAATTGCAATCCAGCATTAGCATGCACTGCAAGTACAGGCTTTCTATTAGGTAGTATTTCAAAGCGGTGAGAAGAGTAACTCCAAACCTGAGGAGCAATGGATTAGAGTCTACACCTGGAAAACAGCTAGGAAAAGTTACCACACTCTTAAAAACAGAGATCTTTCAATTCAGCTCGGCTGCCATAAGGAACATTTCAGATGGGCGGGTGGTTAACCTCCTAAACTCCATTACTTTTATTGCATCGCAAGAATTATTATTTAGGAACTACATGGAAGCCCAAAAATGTCATCTGGCAATCCCTTTTATTCAAACAATCATTCACTGGGCATGCTGGCCAGCTAATATGCTCAAAGCGTACTGGAGTCGATATAATAGCTAATAGATGCCTGTGCCAGCATCTTACTAGATGTGATGTGGGGAGAGAGTGCCATCTACTTACCCAGAGAGAGCACAGCCAATTGTGCTCTCTTAGATTTCAGCCGCTGATGGCAAGTAGCATGATTAGGGATTTGAGCCAACAATCCTTGGATCATAGTGCTTGCACATTAGACCACTGAGCCACTCCACACTGGAGTTACAAGACTACTGGAGCTAAAATGTACTGATGGACTCAAATGTACAATGTAAAGTTAGGCCTATTTAATTGATAAAGTAACAGATCACAGGTGTTTATTAAGATTCATAACTCATTAATCATTACTAAATGTTTTTATGATTTTTTTGTTTGCTTGTCATTTGGCAGTTAGGCAGTAGCACCACTCTAGAGTGTTGAAACCATTTACATATGTGTCCAAGAAAGAAAGGTAAGGTACATGTACTCTATGTGTTATGTAGTGTAATTTCATATCCTTAGGGTGGCACAACAGTGTAACTGCTGCTCTCCAATTGTAAGGAAATCATAAATTCATATCCCAGCAAGAGCTCAGCACTCCATTGCAAAAAAATCTCACGGCCTGGGGGTGTCAGGTGACGGGGGGGTTTGAGTTTGTCAACTTGGGTAACTCTATACTTTTGTAAGTCCCTCTAGATATGGGCATCTGCTAAATGCCGCAAATGTACACGTAATATCTAAACCTATAATATTTATATTTATTGTATTTTGGTTTGAGTATAAACATCACTGTACAACATTTCTTTACTGAATTTGGTTTCAGCAGATGAAACAGAGTGTGTATAGTAAGGCTTTTGTCTCTGTAATCAAAAGCAGAGACGAAAACACAGGAGTGGCTGAGGCTTGAACTGTTGGCTACAAGGAACACACACACACACACACACACACACACACACACACACACACACATGCTGTTGCTAGTACAGAGGGTGGGAAAGGAAGCACTAGTTCCACATAAACACACACTGTGATCTCCCCACACACACACTCAAACACTAAAACTATGTATTACACAGGTGGTGAGTGGCAATAGCCGAGGGCCACCCCCCCCTCTTTTTTGTGCGTGAAAGCAGGCACTCATCTCATTTTCCTCCCTCTTTCAATCCCCCATTCTCTTTCTCTCTCACATACACACTCTCACTCACTCACCCACCGTGCACACAGGTGAAAAATGGATCCCGGTGGCAAGTGCTGCTCTTTAAAGTAGTGCAGGTTTGTGCTGAGCTGATCTCATTAGAGCAGGCCTGACTGCAGTGGTGCCTTTAGGCTGATATACTGTACCTGACTCTGGGGGGAAGCTGGGTGGGGGATTTACACAGCAAAGAGGACGAATCACTTTAATCTAGGGCTTCAAATACATTTACACTGACAACATTTTAAATCTATAAGGTGCAATGTTTCCAATACCCTTGAATCTATCCACACTGGCAGTTTCAAAAATGCATTAACTAGAGGTGGAATAAGAGAATACAATCTGTATGATAAAAGGCATTTGAGAATAAGAGAAAAACACTGTTATGTTGTCAGAATCTCACTTAAAAAGAACTGAATTTGTCCTTTATATGTCCCCAAACTAAAACCATTTTGACAGTGGAGCACTGGGGCCTTACTGAGATTTGAACTTAAGCTTTTGTCACACTTAATAAGCAGGCAATTAGACCATGGTGCTACTCCATCGGACAGCACTAGTGAAATTACACCACATAAAACTCACTTCTGAGTACATACTTTTCCACTTTTCAATGTACAGAAAAACATACAATATTCCATAGCTCTAGGGTGGGGCAACTGTCTAACTGCCTGCTTATCAAGAGACAGGAGATCATAAGTTTGAATTCCATCAAAATTGAAGACAGGCCTCTGTAATTCTGAACAATTTTGTTTGGTCTGTTCATGGTCCTGCACTGGAAAGGGTGACTAATTTTCAAATGATGCAAAAATACAAGCAACAATATGCTAAGCATAGCCATCACCTTCACAGTCTCTATTCTCCAGCCCACCTGAACTCCCTGTTGGAGTTAATTATGATTTTGGATATGAAGAGCCTCTCTCTCTCTCTCTGGGCTCAGACAGATGGGCAGGGCAGTAAGAACGGTCGGAGGTAAACAGGCGTGTGAATAATTGAAAAAGGACGTCTGCCAGTCCCAAAGTTGTTTTCCTTTTTTGCTCATCCTCGGTTCACCCCTCGAAGGACAGCGGAGGGGCGAGAGTTCGCTGCCTTTAGGGGAAACTCTGAGAGACAGTGACTGAAGGTCTGTGTGTGTGTGTGTGTGTGTGTGTGTGTGTGTGTGTGTGTGTGTGTGTGTGTGTGTGTGGTCTCCAACACTGGGTTATGGGTCCATGTCTGGTGAGGAATATTTGAGGTGGGGTAAAATTCCGATGTGAATTATTCACAGGTCTGCCTTGTGTCTGGTGGCATGGAGGGGGAGAGTTAAAATAGTAAAGACCCCCTACAGAGAGAGAGAGAGAGAGAGAGAAAGAGAGAGAGAGAGAGAGAGACTTGCAGCTGCCTGCCATGTCAAAAATGAAAATGACCTGATGAACAGAAACTACATTTATGGGTCCATTCATACATCCAGTTATTACTCCTAAAACACAGATCTACAAATTTTCACAGTAGTATAAACGTGTCAATAGCACAAAATTTAAATACAATAAAATATAATTGATTATTTTTAAAAATACATTTTGAAATGAAAAATACATTTGAAATGAAGTCCCAACTCCTGTAAATAACAATAATCTGGGGTTTTGGTTACTGATCACAAGGTCAATACCCGGGCCTATTAAGCTACCACTGTTGGGCCCTTAAACAAGACCAGCTCCATGGTCACTGGAGTATGATGATCCGGTGCTCTAAGCTGGTGTATGCTAATAGAATTTCATTGTACTGTACTATACATGATATTATTAGGTTTATTTAATGCTACAGTACTGAAACCAGTCATCTCTGGTTTCAGTATCAGCCCAAGTGTGATCATTTTCAGATCATTCCATTTTATTTATACAGCGCTTTTACAGCAGATATTGTCAGAAAGCAGCTGGTTTGAGTAAGGTAGTGATGACAATGGCAAGGAAAAATTCCTTCAGATCAAGAGGAGTAACCAAAAGAGGAACCAGGACTCAAAAGAGGAACAGATTCTCCTCTGGTCAACCGTTTAAGAAATGTAACAGAAAAGCATAAACATTTGGATTTACAATGAAAGTCATGAGATTTATAAGTGAAAAACAAAGCCAGGGTTCCAGGAGTAAACAAAGACTGAGAATAAATCTGAAGACAAACAGAGAGACTACAAAGTGAAGCGAAGTGAAGAAAGACCGACTGACAAAAGACAGCTGAAAGACAAGGCCGAGGAGTGAGATACGGGTCAAGGTGTCATATCAGGACTTATGGAGTCTAAAAGCTTTAAAAGTGTGTGTGTGTGTGTGTGTGTGTGTGTGTGTGTGCACTGGGGACGAAGGTTGCTGGTCTGTCTCTGCACTGGACTGGCAAACACATACAGAAGCCACACCAGAGCTGTACCAGAATGGACACACCAGCACTGCAGATGCCCCCACCCACCCCCGACCTGCCAACTACCTTTCTTTCATGATCCTTCTTTCATTCTCCACCTCCACTGTTTTTTACCATGTTTCTCAGTCTCTGCCATGGCACACTGCCATGCTGTTTCCCCTCAAACTGATGGCACCACTGGGAAATGTGGTCAGCACTCACAGCTCTGCTCCAGCAATTACTCTCTATCACTCTATCTCCCTCTTACTTTCTAGCTTGCTCTCACTCATGCTCATCTGTTTCTCTCTCCTCTCACTCTCTTCTTCCTCAGTCTCTCACTGCAACTATCAATCTTTCTCTCTCTTGTCCCTCAGTTTCTCTCTGTCCAACACTGCCTGCCTTCTCTCAGTCTCTCAATCTGGCCTACTCTCTCTCTCATTCTGTCTCACTCTCTCTCACAGTATCCCTCTCTCCTGTGTCAGATGATGATGTTGACAGAACAGGCTGGTTCCAGTTGGCTAGAGGCCACGACAAACTCAGTAGGGGAGAAAGAGAGAGGGGGAGAGAGAGAGAGAGAGAGAGAGAGAGAGAGAGAGTTTGTAAGTGCGTTCAAAGTGTGAGCAAACACTGCTGGGGATTTGATGATGTTTGTATACTGCTCCTTCTCTTCTGTCTCTCTTAATGGCTCACATGTAATATATATATATATATATATATATATATATTTTTTTTTTTTAACCTTTATATCTTAACATAAAGTGAGTAACTCTGTAAGACAGTGTCATATGTAAAAATCCTCAAATGGCAAATTTTCTGAAGAGGGACAAATACGATATACTGTGGAATAACTTGAAAGTCAATGTAAAAAGTGTTTCATTCCAAGTCATTCTGAATCATATTTGTTCATCTATTCATCATGGCATTCTGATATAATATAAAGACTAACAACCAGATTCTAAATAAGAAAATATCTCCTCTGCGTTTAGTCATCTGTTTGCCTGTGATGTTTTTTGCATTGACTGGGATTACAGTGTACATTAGGCAGTTCATTAGTGAATAAATTCATGCTTGTGGATTACAGTTGTCTGAGCAGATAAATCCTTTCACAGACTGAAAAAATTTGACCGTCCATGCAGATTTAATTCTCTGCTTTACTCTAAATTCCCACTTTTTTCAAAACACTTTCTGGAATGTTATTTATATATATATATATCCTTCACCATATGAAACATGTAGCTGCTCTGTACACTATGTAAATAATTCTGGAAGAACAGATCAATAGAAATGCTCTAAATTACTTTTAATTACCCTTAGTTAAGAACATTTCTTTCCTGAATGACACTTCTGCCTCAGTCTAGCATGCTGTGACATTATGAAGGTCAAGTCACCAGACAGTAGAAGCAATTTGGGATATGGCCTAAGTTCAGCATGCATTACACATGCATTCCAGCACTAGTCAGGGAATACTGGGAAGATGGACAGGGCTGTCAGGCTTCAGTCTTCACCACAGGCATGATGGAATCTCATATGATGGCTCTGAGATGCACTCGCCTAGGGAACCTTCCCACAGTAACACACATAGCATATGCTCCTAACGGCCCATAGCCCTTTGCCTTAACAGCATATTAAACCTAATAACGCTTCCACCAGATCCATGTAATGATCGGGGACAGCAGCAGGGCCTGAAGCAGCCGTCACATGGGTGTTAGAAGGCTTTGAGGTGGAAGCACGGCTCAACTGTAAATCAAACAAGAAGGAAAGACAAATGTTTGGCTTTAGGTCTGTTTGTCTTTTTCTTTCTCTCTGGTCCGAGTGGAGGCAGATTAAGACCTCTAGAGTCTACATGCTTCCCGTTGATCTGGAACAAAGTAACATTTGCAGAAACGTCATAAATATCACCCTGTCATTGCAGTGATGGCTTTATCAGACATGCTGGCTCTTTTTCACAGGAGAACAGGAGTGACTCACGTGAGTGTGAGAAACCCAGTTGAGAGATTGAGAGAGAGTCTGTATTGTCACAAGAGAGTAACCTATTGGCACCATGCCTAACGTTAGGTGTGGGCTAGAGGGGTATAAACCCTCCAGCATTGAGCCATGGAGCAGTGAACTGTGTTCTCTGAAATGATGGTACTCCATCTAGGTCTTCTGGGATGTGTAAGGTATTGGGAATGAGGTAGTAGGCCTGTCAAGATAATTATGTTATTGATTTATCGTATAGTAAATGGACAAGACCTCAACAATTATCAAGATATTTCTGGGACAATATATCATCCACTATGAG
Source organism: Acestrorhynchus altus (assembly GCA_034509495.1). NCBI lineage: Eukaryota > Metazoa > Chordata > Actinopteri > Characiformes > Acestrorhynchidae > Acestrorhynchus > Acestrorhynchus altus. The sequence continues at coordinate 24,913,470 of CM067509.1, forward strand.
ATGGTTCTAATCATCCAACATCCAACATTCTCACAGTAAAATCTAGTAGAAATCCTTGGACAGTAGAGACAGTTATTCCAACAAAAGCAACTTTGTAATACCCATGATTCCAGAAAGAAAAAAAATATGAAAGGTGTCCCAATACTTTTGACTTGGTCAGCATCTGGTAGTTATATATGCTCAGTGGATCTGGGTATGCTCACAGCATATAGAACTGGAATGAGTCTTGCCCTGAGAGTACACATCCTTCTAGCTTGTTAAACTGCCTATTGAGCTCAAAGACACACACTCCAAACCACTGATTGGGGGCAGAATGGGGACTGTGTGTGTTCTTATCAGACCTGATTTAGCTCTGTCTGAACGAGGCTGGTGCAGGTAATTTGAAGGAGGACAGAGAGGGAGAGAGTAAGGTCATCGCTGCTGAACTGCCACAGAGACTGAGACAGCTAGAGGAGCCATTAAGCACTACAATGCTGATACCACACTTTTAGTGTTCTACACACACATAAACACACACAAACACACACACACACACAAGGACCGACCACAAGCATGCTGACATGCCACACTGCCTCTCTACAGCTGTTGTGCACATCAGTCCCCATCAGTCTCTATTCACACTCTCTCAGCCTGTTTGTGTGCACTGGACCAGTGAGACACACACACACACACACACACATACACACACACACACACACACACACACACACACACACACACACACACACACACACACACACACACACACACACACACATCCATCCATCAACTTGGCCAATGCAGTTTAATGCTGTCCTGCTGGGCAGTGATGGAACCTTAGATTAAGTTTCCTGAACTGACTCTGTTAAATTCTACATTAAAGAATATAATTGAGCGATTTATGGATTCACAAGTCAAGTTCAGTTTAGTCTCTTAATATGTAAACAAAATTAATGTGACAAGACTATTATCATTATTATTATTATTATCATCATTATTATTATTATTATTACTATTATTATTATTATTATTATGTAAGGTCTGAACATTTCTATTGGTCAAATCATCATGAAACATCAACTCAATATTCAGAATGTTTAATTCCCTACATGAGGCTGTTCTTGTAAGCTCAATTGAAACAACTTGGAGCACATTCATAGCCCTTGACACCCTCCATTCATCTCCAGCCCCATTGTCTCTGTGTGGAAGAATGTGTCAATCATTGAGGGTAAGTTTGTATCATTTTCAATACAGACACCCTCTTTATGTTAATCCAAATTATAGTATTTTAAATAACAATAATGATAATACTATAAAGATGCCTGAAAGCCTTCAGACAGACAGTTTATCTGTGAGCGCTGCTGCAGCACACGTCTGTCTACACACCATGCCAACATAAATATACATATCTTCTAGGCTTATGAATAAATAGTGGGTTATCACTCCCTAAATAGCGTCTGATTGGTCATGCTTGCTATACAGTGTCTGCCGTAGTCGAGACACAGTGCCACTTCTTAATAAAGCTTAACCACGCCGAAACGTAAGCAGCCTAAACACACACACACACACACACACACACACACACACACACACACACACACACACACACACACACACACACACACACGCTGATGAGACAGAGTGCAGAGATTTGCCTAGTGATTAAAGTAGGGGCTACAGCTGCAGGGGGCCCTGGACTAAAGACCCTAACACCAGTTGGTGAGGTCAGAATGTGAGCTTTTCCCTGTTGTTGCAACTGCTGTTGTTATTTCCTCCAACAAATCATCACACCCACCCCCCACAACTAAGAGACTGTACAAATTTACAAATCTACAGGGAACCAATCTGCTCCAAATAGGATTTCTATTTTTTTTTTTCACAAAACACTGTAAAAGAATAGTCAGGCCAAATTAACATTATAAATTAACAGATTACAGACTTCTATGATTTGAATTCATGGTCTTTTCATAGATGATGTGCTCATTAGACGCAGTTAGACTGTTGTGGCATCTTTTGACAGCTCCAGAGTGGTGCAACTGTCTAACTGCCTGCTTGTCAAGAGACAGCAGACCATATGTTCAAATTTCACCAACAGCGCATCCATGTTCAGAAGTCTGAGAATATGAAGGTCTACCCAATGTGATTGTGGCTGTTTTGACCTACAGATGGGAAAAAACAGTAAACAAACAAAGAGGGAGGAGCTACAGACTAAATGCCTTTCAAAAAGTGCAGTTTAGGCTGCAGTAGGTTCAACTTAAAATCTATTGCTACATAAACTGTGAACTACAGAGGCAGAACTAAAAATGTGAGTTAGATATATTTCAATTTTAAGCTGAGTTAACTAAAAACACACCCCGTAATCAGTTACTTTATCTAGTTTGTCCTGACTGTAGACCTGTACTCTGATAGCCAAGTCTTCATTTTTATAGCATTTGGTTAATATAATATAATGCAATATTGCTGCTTTAAAAAAAATAACAGCAACAAAAATTGTTGACACGTCACTCAATATCAAAGAACCTTTTATAAATGCTACAGGAGGTAGCATATAAACTTTGCAGCTTAGTTTGTTCTCATTTCTCCTTATCCATTTTCAGCTGGTTTAAAGAAAGACAGCTGTCCTATCTGCAGTTTTCTTCAATGAAGTGGAACATCAGCATGAAAAAAAAATAGAAACAAGACATCCGTCAAAAAATGCCCACATCACTTGCTGACTCTCGTGGCTGGTGAAGTCAGCTTTATAATTTATACATGGAGCATTGTGGGTCTGTCATTCCTGCTCATTGTGCTCATCAGCTTTAAAGATAAGGTGTAAGGCTGAATTACACAAACTCAACCCCCAGTACCTCTCACTGCCTCCATTATCTCACTCTTTGCTCTTTCTTCTTCATGCTTTGAAAGTTGTAAAGCAGAACCTTGTCAATAATTTTGATACCCAGGCTTCTGACTAGTTAAACAGTACATCCGGCCCTAATATCAGCGGGTCTCTTTTTGCTCACTATTGCTCACCTGTCTCCATCATCTACAATGAACTTAACAGCTCTTATACTGAATTACTTCAAACTAAGCTCTGTCCCCAACAGCCCTCACCACCTTCATTATCTGTCTCTTCACTCTCTAATTCTCTCTCTCCTTTGCCTTTTAACCCCCTCCTCTCTGCGCCCCTGCCCCCCTCGCTGATGCCTTCACATCTGTCTGTCTGCTCGCTCCATCAGCCCAAGCTGAGTGCAGGAGGCTTGTGGGAAACAGAGTCCTATGGGGCCGGCTGTGTGGTTACTTTCCCCTCTCCGGTTTCTGCTCTCAGCTTGAGAACAGGGAGCCTATGAGGGCCAGAAGTGAACTCTATTAGCCTGCTAACCTGGAGCAGCTATTCTGTAGGAGTATCAGTCAGGAAGAACACACACACATATGGCAGCTACTTCAGGAGAGGCGAGCAAAGCAGGCTACTGTTTTCTGCTTCTCAGCCTTTTCTCTTCACCTCCCTGCGCAAGCTAACAGCTCTGTTTGGGCCTCACACGCACGCACACACACACACACACACACACACACACACACACACACACACACACACACACACACACACACACACACACACAGAAGTGGGCGTGACAGTGCCACACATGCAGCCATGATAAATAACCAACACAAACCAGACAGAACAAAGACACTCTGTTTCCCTCTCTCCCCACATAAAACACACGCACACACGCTCACACACACACACACACACACACACACACACACACACACACACACACACACACACACACACACACGCACACTCAGTGTGTGTTCTTTACCTTGTGGTTCTTTCCATGGCGGTAGACCATCCAGTCCTCCCCGTTGGTGCTGACCTCCAGCTTAAAGGTGGTGACAAAGTAGGACTTGTGCGTCTCTTTGGAGATAGCACCCTGGGTGGCGATGCCTGTCAGAACCTTCAGAAAGTGCAGATCCACCTAGAGGAGGAGAACAAAAAACAACAGTGATGATATAGACAGAAGAAGACAGAGGCATTGCAGATGGAGGGCTGTGAAAAGTAATGAGAGGAGAAAGGAAGAAGGTAAAACAGGAAAGAAAAGAGATGAGTTGGGTGAACATCAAGATTCTCCCAGCAGATGATAACAGCAATGTTATCCGTCTTGGCTCTGACATTAATCCAAAGCACACCCTTTACAATTTTATGAGGGTTTGAGTGACTTCAGAATAATATCAGTCATTATTTTCTCACAGTCTGTCTCAGGGTGGTACCTGGCTTGTCACTGTGGTGGTACCCTCAAGGGTACATCTTTAGAACCTTTATCTAGAGGGTATAACATAAGCTTCTAAGTGCAGCATTTTATTGCCTCCATATATCATTCCGGCTTCTCATCTGTGAAATCAACTCTTTAAAGTACACACTTCAACCTTAAGGCACGTGATGTACTTTTGAAGGACATTTACATTGGATGAACTTTAATGAATTAAAGTATTCCCAGTTATGAGTATAAGGAGACAATGTCCAATGGCAGCTTTTGGCTACTGCAGTATAAAACCCCTAGAACTTTAGCACCGTGGAGAAGTGGAACTGCATTCTCTGGAGCAATGAGTGTAGAAAAGCATGCTCTCTTCCATTCTATAGAAATGATGAGTCCAGAGTCTGCACAGTGGAGGTCAGAGGCAGAGCCTCAGACTCACCAACATATTCGGTAGGCCCACTTCTCCCAGAGCAAACTGTATGAAAGTGATGTTCATATAAGTTCCAGTACAACTCAGCTACTATATGTAATGAACAGAATGGTCCTGCATATGGTCTGATCCTGCCAAGGCTGTCAATCACTTCACCTAAGTATAGCTCCACCTTCTTAAGATACAGCAGAATAACATTTCAAAAAAAGATTATCAGGGAAAAAATAAAAAATATGCAAATGATACCACAGGGAATCTGTTAGAATTATACACTAGACGATTTAGAGGAGACTTTATCTTTGGAACATATGGGCATGGGCAGAGGTGTACATGATTTCTCCGGTCATTGCTCTGGAATTATGGAGCTCAGCTGAATATCACTGGAAACTGGAGTGCCATTTGGGATCCACAGCTAATCATCCAACATCAGTACCTGACCTGCAGCAATGTTCTAAAATCTAGAGTAAAAATTTTCCAGATCAAAGAAACAAAAGAAGGACAAACTCTCTGGAAACAGAATTTTGATTCCAGAATAAATGATATATTTGGATGCACAATATACCAGAACAGATGAAGAGCTTGTTACAGCCAACATTAGTGAAGTGAACACAAAGATTAATTATGACTTTGAAAGCTGGAAATAGGACCATCCAAAGAGCACATGGAGGCAGCACCAGCCCATCTGCATACCTGTTCCTCTGAGGATGAGGAAGGTGATTCATGTGCTGCCTCACTGCAGTGTGGGTTCTCCATCAGAGATTCAGCAGCAGTAGCCACCAGCTCTACCACTCCCCTCCCAACCCCACCCCCCAATCCTCTCAGTGGGGTGTCATCCGAACATGAGAAGGAAAACTGCAACGTTTGTTATCTGTCAAGAAGGCAGGTGTGACTTTCACTCACACACACATGCACACATGTATGCCCGCACGCACACACACACACACACACACATACACACACCGTCCTTTGTGTGGCTGCTTAAGGCCACAGAGAAACGCACCTAGACAAAAAAATCAATAGCACAGAGGACTGCTGCTAACTATTTATTCTCAGCAAAGGACCCTCATCAATCAAGTGGCTGTTACCATCAGAGCCTGCCGCGCATCATCAACCCACCCACACCCAGCGAGGGAGAGAGAGAGAGAGAGAGAGAGAGAGAGAGAGAGAGAGAGAGAGAGAGAGAGAGGAGAGAAAGAAAGAATGAATGAGAGAGAAAGAGAATGAGAGGAGAAAGAATGAATGAGAGAGAAACAGAGAGAGAGAGACAGAGAGAGTAAGTGTACCAGAAGAGAAAAAAAGAGAGAGAGAGAGTTTCTAGTGAATGGTAGCATAAAATAAAGAGAGACACATAATGAGAAAAATGGTGTGGGAGCGAGAGAGAAAGAAAGTGAGAGCAAAAGAGAGAGAACAATGTCCTCCACATCCAGGACACCAGCTATGCCAACACAGCCTGCCTCAACCATCTCAACCAGACCAAAGCTTCACCACCCATTCTTTGCAGAAGCTCTCAAGCTCCATCAGATTGGATGGGGAGCATTAGTGCACAGACATTTTTAAACATCTTGTTTCCAATTTTGCAAAGATTTTTGAAACTAACTTTACTCCCTTTTTTATTGTGTGTTGAATCTTGAGGGAAAATGAATTTTAATCCTTAGTCAATATTTGTCATAAAAATAAAGCAACTTTGAATTGAATTGAGAAAATGAGACAGTCAGCAAGGCATCAGTTTCTGGTGAACAGTGATGGAAAAAGTGAGTGAGTGAGAGAAGAGAGAGAGAGAGAATGAGATTGAGGAGGAGAGTATAGGAGGGAGGGAGGAGATGGAGCGAGATTGTGCCTTCCCGGTGTCATTGCTGAAGCAGCCAGGAGGAGCAGAGGGTGTGATGAGATCTTAATGTCTTTCACAGACAGTTCAGTTACAAACTCACACTCCCTCCCGACTCACACACATTTTCACACACACACTCACCCACACAAAGAGCTCACACCTACTACACACTGCCACAGGCCACAGTATTGAAACAACTGCTAGAGTTTTATATCTGCTATACATTTATAAAATGTCTGGACATACTTTTGCTGTAACAGGAATGGTACACGGGTGCACATCAACACCACGTCTCCTTTCGCTTTATTTATTTTCATGGATAATTATACTGCGGTATTTTATTAATGTGGAAATGATGAATTGTGTAATCTGAACTAGGTTGAAGTGAAAGCTTCTATGTAAGACATATAAACCATAGGGCATACAGACATTCATGTCTACTGTGTGCCAAGATGGACTGCTAGGTGTGAACACAGCACAGCAGCTGGGAGTAAGAACGCCACCACTGACCAGCATTCAGACATGCTGGCCCAAACTGCACAGGGCTACAAGCTGTGCAGGTCAGATATGTCCCTTTTCTCTGCTTACAAAGCAAGCACTGGCATGCCACCTCAGTCCATCTGATATGCATTTACAACATGAAGAGGTTGAATATTTGCAGGCTCTTAGCCAGGGGTGTCTAGTCCTGGGGTCCATGAGGACCTTCATCCAGAAGAACTTAGTTATCAAATTATCAGTATCCCCTTGGCATCATTAAATATGAGGTTTGTTTGTGACACCTCCACTCCTATGCTGGTCATGCAGGCCAGACCATCTTTACAGACCAGGCCGCAGAAACTACTTCTTTCCTGTGCCAATGTCTGAAGGTAATTTTAAACTTGACATACAGCAAAGAAAATACTGGGGGAAGCAAATGAGGACTGGGCTGAAAATTAATGCTAGCTGATGCCAGTTTTTACCAGTTCTTCCTTCCGCTCCCTAGAAAAACAGTCTAAAGTTCTTCAGCTGATGTTCAGACTGGCCCTGGTCACACTTTGGCAGGTGGATTAGGTTAAATTAGAATACAAAAGCGCATGACTTACAAACCAAAGCCAAGCAGAACTTTAGTGCTCACCTGTATATCCTCTTTGCTACTGTCCTCAGCTGGTGTCCAGGCATTTTCATCATAGTTAAGGCGAGCCTGACGCGCAGACCAGCGCCCATCACCGAACGAAGAAGAGGCCGTGATCTGGTCATCCGTGATGATGCCTGACTCCATCCCAAAAGCATTGCTGCAGTGGAAATCTGACAGCATACACACAGTATATCAGTTAGTACAGCGAGGCAGACAGTACAGGTACTGAAAACACAGTACAGATGCTGAGATACTTACTGTCATTGACTTCCTTTAATGTCATGTTATATCGGGCAGAGTAGCCATCTTTAGCCACCGCCATATCCGTGTGGAAGGTGAGCGAGAGTATGCCAGTGGACGATTGCAGCTCAGGAGGGATTTTAGTGCCACAGTGGCGTCCAATGAGGGGTCCAACTACAAAAACAGCACACAAAGGATACTTTCACTTCGTGCTCAGTTTATTTTCTAGCTCTAATCCAGATCTTCTCCTTGTCATTGTTCACATTCATGTTTGTCAGTGACCCAGGGGCCTGTCTGCCATTATACTTATACTCATTACATGAACACAGACTTAACAATTCAGCAAAAATGCACTGGATCATTTGCAAACCGGTTTTATTTAGATATTTGAATTGTGTTCACATTTTAACAGCTTTGAACAATTGAGTCTGATTATACTCGGGCACAATGTGTTTTGATCACATTCGGATTTCACTTGACTGTCTGAAAAGCCAGGTGTAAACACCTGTAAAAAAGCATCAAACAACACTGGTAGGTGGTCAGGGCCCAGTTTATACATTTAACCTGAGATAATAAAGCGTGTATTTTCTGTAGTCTGATCCAGTCAGACAAAAGCGGAAATCCTCTCCAAATAAATGTTAATATAGTCAATTATCTCCTGGATCTTGGCTGCTGCTTTCTCCGCACTCCATGCTTTGTGATGAATGACAGCACTATTAGGTTTGTTTGCCTGCTGGATAAATAGTACAGATGCATTTTCTGATAGAGTTGTTACAGGAATCTGAGAACCATCTATTGTTCCACCATGTTGTAGAACCATCACTATTACTCTAGACTGTTCACAGGCTCCTGGAGCAGGGCAATTTTGAAGAGAAGCCACTGAGTATAGGAAGAAAAATGGAAATGATATATGCATTGCAGGGCTGGGCAACATATCGATATTTATGTCAATATAAGCATATAAACAGAGTAAGAGATGGGCTTAGGCGATACCATTTCTATTGAGTTTTTAAATAACATTCTGTTTCAATCTTGCAGAAAACAACACCCTTCCATACCGTTCACCCTATATAAACCCTTAAGCCTTTTGCATCACTTATTAAACACACACAAACAACAGTGAATTCACACACTAGGAGGCAGTGAGCACACATTCCTGGGGCAGTGGACAGCCCGATCCGCGATTAATCTTTAACCAAGGAACTTCAGTCATGTCCTCGCATTGAGGGCGAATCAGCAACTAAAGTCTCAGAGCTGGTTCCCCTAACTTAACAAACTGCCCCCAACACTCTACGCACAAACTTCAAGGAGGCTTGCGAACTTGTGTATGAAGAAATAAAGAGATCATATTTCAGTAGAGTTTAAAAGTAAGCAGAATTTTAAATGTTTTTAAATCTGCTGATTTTCAGCTAAAATATATCAGGATATGATTTTTTTTGCCTAGCCCTAATATATTGGTGTTCTTTGTATGCAGGAATGTAAAATCAGAGTCCAATCAAAGTGTATCTAGATCTTATATACAGCCAAACCCCATGTATTACCGGGGTGTAAACAGGTCTGTTTTGTATGATGAATCTTAATTGTGAACGACAACTGATACTACGCCTATCGGTTTCAAGAAATACATGAAATTTGGGTCATGACAGCAAACTCTGCGTCAGTCTAACTCCTACATGGCGTCTCAATTTTAATTACGATACAATCCAGATACGTCAGCTACACTGACAAAGTCAGGTCTCTACGTCTTGGAAAAAAATAACGTTTCCTACCTTCCATCTTATTGTGGGCATTAAAAACTAATATCAGCTGAAATGCTAATATCAGTCCATATCACTATAACATACCCCAAAAGTCAACACCCACGGCTTTTCTCTTCTGACTTTCTGTAATCAACAAGCCTTTCCCCATCCCTCCCCTTCACCAAATAGATTCTCAGACAATCCAGTCTGGCAGTTAATACGATAAATCCTCATTTTGCAGACAGACAGATGAGATCTCAGACTGACTGGCTTGGGGGGAGCGGAGTCCTGTAAAGAACAGCGTGGATCAGGCACGGTGTGTGTTTTTGTGTGTTTCTACAGTAGATGCATTGAGATGGAGGGCTGTCGAGGTGCTTCACGTTTCTGGTTCTCTTTCTTCTTTGATCTTGTGTGGTCATGCTCTTCTTCCCTTCATCTTCAGATTCAGTTCAGCCAATCCTTCTTTGCACTCTCTGTTTCTGCCTCTCTCTACTCCTGCTCTGGCTCTCACTTTCACTGCCCTTAATTCCTGGACGTCTGCATCCCAACAGATGTGATTTCAGGAATTCTGCAGAGGGGGAGAACCCTACAACACACGCTTTAATACACTTTTGCCATGCACATTCACCACATCAGGTGGTGTGATGACCCCTGTAGTCATACTCTAATTGATTTTCCTCTCTTTACGATGCAGAAGAGATCTAAAACAGAAACGTCTCTGGAACAAATGGGAAAAATAAGTCTTACTCTCTCTGGGATGACAATGCGGACAGTCAGCATACCAAGATGTAGTGTGAAATAAACAATTGACAGCTATTTTAGCTCTAAGGGTTTCTCCAAGACTTGACTTTTGGAATCCTAGACCTGTTCCTGAGCATGTGTGCTCCTGCATATAATGTGTGTGGACAGCTCATTGATCCACTACAGTCTTTCACCGAGGAGGAGAGCTGCTTGCAGGCAGGGAGCTAAGGATGGCCTTGTAATAGGCAGCAATGGCAGCTGCTGGAAGTCATGTTAGACCTCAAAGGCTTCAACCAAAGGAAAACCAGCCCGTTGTCTTCACATGAGTCCTTAAGTGTGTGTGAGACAGCATTGTGTGGGACCCTATCTAGAAAGTGGTACTCAATAAGTAAGGGATATGTGTGTGCTGAGTTGAAGTACAGCCCCACTATAGGATTGAATCCAAGTGGGATGAAGGGGGAGGTTTATGGGGGGTGATGGTGGCTTTGGGCTGTTCAGGGATGCCGCATTATTAAGACAGATGGGAGGAAAAAAGAGTATTCCACCACACTCTTTTCCAGACAAGGATTAAAATCTATTTTGGTATTATTCACTTTCATTGCTTTACTCTGCTGATGAGGTTGACCATGAGCTCTTTTCCTCCTTGTGTCACCAACTCCTCATCCCTACTCTCTCTCCATCCTCTTTGCCTCTATGCAAGTCAAGCGCGATTACAGCTGACTTTCTGTTCCGACTAGGTGCAGACAGGCAATGACAGTTGAGCCTTGGGCGGTGCTTTCGTCCTTCAACAACGCTGCTCTAAATAGCAGCTAGACTAGCTGCCCAAACGCGATGGCAGCCCAGACCCAGGCAATGTGCTGCAGCACCGTACTGGCAAAAACCAGCATCAGACTGGGAGATATCGCCTGGTCGTGGGTCAGGTTGAGCTATGGAGCTGAGCAGGTTCCAGCTCGAATGGTAAGTGGGGAGTGATGCACTGTATTGTATTGACCCATAATGTCACCATGATGACTGAATTATGGTTTTATGAGGAATCAGAGAGAGGTTACAGATTGGCATGGAACCAGACAATGAGGTCAAAGGGATAGAGCCACAATCCGCTTCAGTGCATACTGCTGGGGACCACTGGCTGCTCCAGACTCTGGAATACCAAGGATTCTAATCCCACCAGTGGCAATACATCATGGACACATAGCTGTGGTCTTCAGGATTACGAGTGTCTAGACTCACCCTGTGGCAGACCATCCCACACCTCCAGCCAGACTTGTTTGCACTCGCCCTCTGAGCCCTGCAGCGGGTCGTTTTCTCAGGTCAGGGTGAGGAAGGTGAGGGTGACTTCCATGTGGGGAGGGACGATAATGATGAACGTACACTCCAGGTTGTGTGGGTACTTGTCCGGGAAGCCAGGCTGGAATCACCTAATGGGACTGGTGAAGTTTCTCGAACTGATCTGATTCTGAGCAATGCAGTGAAGACCTGGTCAAGATCAGGCGGGCGAGACTGGTTTATAGACGATGACAATTATCTCAGTCACCAATTAAGCAGTGCTACTCTGGAAGAGTGAATATGACTGCAAAAATACTATATACTACACTAATCGATCCATCCATCCATCCATCAGTAAAATCCTTCATCCATCATCCATCATCCATCCATCCATCAAACATCCATCCATTTGTCTATTTAACATCTCTCTCATCACCTGTTTCTCCGTCTCTACCTATCTAACATCATTCATTACCCACATCTATCCATATTCCATCCATGTACTCTCTGTCCATCTATCCATCCGTCTCATGTACACATGACACACCTACCTGCGCAACAGACTCACTGCACATCCTGCTACAGTAAGAGTTGGCATTATAGCTTGCTAATCACTTTAATCATGCACACATATACACACACGTACACAGACTGACAGTGAGTGTGAGTTAGCTCACTGATAGAACACACTGAAGCATGTGAATATGAGATCGTTCATCACAGCAGAGAGTTCAATCTATACAGAGAAAAGCCTTCATCTGCAAAACTGCTGAATGAGAGTCATATCCTGGCCTTGGAAGCTATTGTCAATGCTCACTCACTGCCTGAGCAGAAGCCCACTACAAGCACCTCTCATTTCACACTGCCTGCTGTTACTCAAACAGCAGTGAAGTATAAAAAATAAAGATGTATAATAATACTTTCACAGCTAATACCTCTAAAGAGACTTTGAAAGACATTTGTAATTTTTCTGTCAGCCCAGTCTATAAGATCTTCTTATCAGTCCTATTTCCTCTGCCACTTGTAATTATTATTTCCATGATGTGGGGCAGGCTCGGTAAAGGCTTTGAAGGAACAGCACAGAGTAAAAGAGCATAAGAGCTGCATTACAGAGGGAAGGGGCACAGGTGAAAAGCATAAGGCAACAGTGCAATGAAATAGTGCAGAGTGAACAGCACAGGCTGAAAGGCACAAGTGAGAAGAACTTATAAAGGGAACTATTGCGAAGAATTTACAAATTGAAGAGCAGACTAGAAAAACTTAGAGGAATAACACAGAGTGAAAGAGCACAGAGTGAAAGAGCACAGAGTGAAAAGCATAAATAACAGTGCAAAATGAAATAGTACCAAATTGAAAAGAGCACAGGTGAAAGAGCACAGAATAGAAAGAGCACAGAATTGAATAACATAAAGAGAACTGTACAGAGGAGAGAGTTGCGTTCCACTGCCACTCGGCTGGTTTTGTGTGTGCTTCTGCCCAAGACACAGCTGTAGCACAGTTGTATTGACAGTCTGTGCTGAAGCACTGCACCTCTAGAGGCCTTTGATGGAGATGTGTGACCAGGTTCAGGTCACACCCAGCACCCAGCCATTCACAAAACCATAATGGCGTTCCATATTTCATAGTCTTGACTTTGTGTCTGTTCATATTGTACTTTAATTCCTCTCTCTCTCTCTCTCTCTCTCTCTCTCTCTCTCTCTCTCTCTCTCTCCTCCTCCCCTCTCCTCTCTAATGACCTGGGTTCAAGCAAGACATCCTCAATTACAAAAGGAGATGGAGAAACTTCAGGCAGGGAGACCAAAACCCAGCGGGCCATGAAGGAGCCATACTGAGGTCAATCTCCTAGCATCTTAAGCTATCTTAAAAACATGTATGTAGTCATGGTTACTTATCCTAGAGGCATCACCATTCTGCCCAACTCTGGCAGACACATCGGTTTGCCCTCAGCTAACTCTAAGAGATGCAAGTGTGTTTTAATACTAATGTGCAAGCGCACACACACACACTGCACTTATATGCACATATACACACACACACACACACACACACACACACACACACACACCTGTGCCTCCCTCCCAATAGGCCTTGCCTTTCAGTTTTACATTTTCATCATACTCCTTTCATCTGCCCACACAAAACATTGATAGCGTATGCTCCTCTGTCTCTGTCTCTCTTTCTCTCTCTCTCTCTCTCTTTCTCTCTCTCTCTCACACACACACACACACACACACACACTGCTGCAGTTTCAGCCTTTTAGTCCCATCAGATGAGATAAAGCTGTGTGTGTGTGTGTGTGTGTGTGTGTGTGTGTGTGTGTGTACTTTAGAGTTGGCTATAAGGCATGCACACACAAATTTTGTGGAACGAGAGAGAGAGAGAGAGAGAGACCATGTGTGTGTGTTGACAGGGGCTTGGAATAGGTTGTGTGGGCTCAGGCAGGGGGTAAATATCAGAGGATCCAAAGAACAAACAGTCAGTAATCTGTGGCTCTTAACTCTTAAATAACTGTAATACTTTAACTATTTATATTCTGCTGACCAGCTGCGAGTTGGACAGCACCATGTGCACACGCTCACAATATCCGTCCAGCCAGAGAAGGAGCAACAACTGTGCCTTAAACACACACACACACACACACACACACACACACACACACACACACACACACACACACACACGATTATTGTGGTGTATTTCCACACATAATGGTATGACTACATGTAATCACACTACAGAAACTGAATTTGATGATGATGTGATGCCTTCTTATGTGTGTATTGTGTATTATTGTTATTATTATTATTATTATTATTGTATTAATATTAATAATAATAATATTTATAAAATTTACTTTGTCTAAATGCATTTCTCTCCTTAGGGGTCCACATGATCAACTGTTCCCCTATTGTCAAATTTGTTTTCCATTTTGTCCTGAAGACATGGTCACACACACACACACCCACACACACACACACACACACACCACACACACACACACACACACACACACACACACACACACACACACACACACACACATTATTGTTGATCATTTGAAAACGAAAACGAAAAAGAGCCCAAAGGAGCTTCTCAAAAATGACTTAAAAATCATATTATTAGAGGTGTAAGAAAATAGCAGTATATGATATTATGTTTTGCAACAATGTATTAATTCTCAGACACAGCATTGGTTGTTAATTAATAGTCTTTTATCCGTAAGTCAGGAAGTATGTATACATGTCTTTCGGAAGTGCATCTTCCTGTGCTCTTTCCCTAGAGACTTATTCCTTAAAGCAAACCGTTTAGAGATTAATAGAACTCTATATAAAGCTTTAGAGTCGGAGACAGTGTGACCCACTGTCTGAAGACTTAATGAGGGGTCAGTGACCCACAGGGGCGAGCCTGGGCCTGCTATTGAGACTCAGGGGTAAAACACATACACACAGTTTCCTGTGCCCCCTCCTTAGCAGGCACCTCATAGGCAGCTGATAGAGAGACAGTGAAGCTGTGATGAAGCAGCTGGCCTGGGTTAATGTTACACTCTACACACACCCTTCCCTTTCTCATCCACCCCACTGCACCTCCACCACGCCATACATCTGTTTCTTATGGCTGCTTACATGTGTGTGTGTGTGCAGGGCTCTTTCAGACACGGATGTTTGCATGCACACATCACATATGCATACACACACGCTCCTGCTAACACACACACACACACACACACACACACACACACACACACACACACACACACACAGGCATTCCCATTGTATGTTTATTATTCAATATCTACAGGAACAGTGCAGTGACTGAATTGTGGTTAATTTATGACTGTTAAAGAGTTCAGTTCTATACACTGTATCTATCTGTCTGTCTGCCTTCTACATCCAAGCCCTTCTCCTCTGCAGTAATCAGATATAAATAACGTATTACAAGTGTCTGCACAGGAAGAACGCAACAGCAGAACAATTCCACCACCTCTTTACGTAACACACACTCTTTACATAATGCCTGTGCTAGCCTTGGTACCCAACCTGTGTGTATCAGTCTGTCTGACAGCTGCAGTGCGTACCCGGGAGTAGTGATAATACTAGTGATCAGTGCACCACATTTCCAGTTTGACCCAGGAGGAAACTTTATTTCTATAGACCTACAACCAACTGAAGCTATTGAGTAAATGCTTTGTTAGCATGATATGCTCTAATTATCACAATATTTACTTATTACAATATGTTTTTTCAGGACTTTTCAGGACAAGGAAAGAACCCTCTTACTCAAAAAAATAAAAATAAAAATGCCCTAGTACACAGCCCACGGGCAACAACACGCAGCCTCAAACAACATCCACAACTGACAAACTTGGGGTGATTTAAGAAACTTGTCACTGCTAGTGTGAACAAAGTATCTGTGTTCTAACCTCCATATCAATGACTTTGTTGATTAATAACACACGCTGACTACTGATTTAATGAGAATGTGTGTTTAATGTTGTATAGTGTTTACAGCCACAAATACACTTAAGGACAAGATAAACAGTTTTAAACTACTTTCATGAATTTTATTTCCATGGCTCCGTATTCCATATCACCACAATCACGTAAAATCCAACTGTCTGTACAATCCAAGTGTCTCCAACTTTGTCACTTTTTGACATAATGTGAATTTGTCAGTTGTTCTTTACATTGTGACCATATTTCATAATGAATGGACTGACAGAAGTGACCCAGAATCTTTTTATACTGACTTCCATTGAAAGTTAAGAAGGTTCCCTCCTTTTTCTGTAAAGTTGCTATTTTGGATAATACAAGCTAAGACAGCAACTATACACAACTTCTCATAATCCTAAACCTTTCTGGCAAAAGGAAACGTGAGAACCTCTCTGAAATTCTACATTACCCCTCTTTACTCTGTTTTCCTAAAAAGCCCTGTAAATTTGTGAAAAACAAATATGTGCACACGCCAATCCACACACCCAGATCTTCTCACTCCAGCCCAGGCGGCTGTTCTCCTCATATTAGTGGGTCAGCCAGACTGTACTTAAGCCTGCGGTAGAGGCTCTCGCTGCTCAGCTCCTTCAACATACGCTCAACAACTTTCTTAGATAGAGTGCTTTAAGTGCCTTAAGTGTGTCTTTGAGATGTGAGTGTATGTGCATGTATGCACATGACTGTACGCGACCTCAAATGTCATGGCCTGCCGCACACACACACACACACACACACACATGCAGGCAGACAGTAGAGCAGACCCCCACTGAAGTTCCCTACTGTACTGTACTACACTGTGTATGCATGAGTAACCCTGATGCCATTGGCCATTTGTTCTCACCCATTAATTCACGTTTCGTGAGCATGGTAAAAACAGCACAGTGCAGGCTAGGGGGCGCTCGTTCCCCATGCCCCAGTGGGGGATTCTGGACCCCATCTCCAATTCTGGGGCATACAACTGGTCTATGTATGGCTCCAGGGGAAAATGGGGGGTCGGGGGGGTTGTTATTGTGGAGCGTTGCTGGGTAGAACAGGGAATGGGTGTCATGGGTGAATGAACAGCATGCGTGAGCGAGATGAGGATTATAATCCACATGTAATAAGCGTGTGAGTGTGTGCATGTGTGTCTGAGGGTTGTTGGCATGGGGAGGCAGCATTCATACACATGTAAGTTCTCACGCCATGCTGGTGCAGTATCTATGCGTGCAGGCAGACATGCTTTGGAATTGGGCCACAACGTCTGCATGGTCATGTGACTTCCCTGTAAACATGTGTTAGTGCTCCATATTAGTGAACATATGCTGTAAATTAAAGGAGTTAGAAAAAAAGTACTGTTGGATATCAGTTGTTCACTCTTGAAAGTGAAGGAGCTACCAAGGTTTCTTTAAGCAATGGCACTGAATAATCACTTTTGATTCCATAAAATTAAAGAGATTATATCAACCCTCACTCGATTACACCCCTAAATCTCTTGAAAAGTGTTTTTTCACTCAAAGAACTCCAGACCACTCAAATTATATCTAAACTTAGAGCTGAAACATCTACACAGTTTTGTCCCAATCCACTTCCATTACTGAATGGATTTTGCAAACCAAGGTTCAAAGTGAGACCAGTCCTCTCCTACCATGGATACAATCTATATACTGAATCAGACACTCCAAAACCAATCTACCCCATTGACATATAGTCAATGGGGCAACAACCCAGGGCAAAAATGAGGGGCTGCAGTTGCGTGATCTAACTGGTGATCCATGGGGTCAGTAGGCTGGCTCAGGGGCAGTATCAGCATCCGTCAGCAGCCGTTAAGTCACATAATAGCCGAGATATGTCTGATTCCAGACTGTACGCCCCAGGGAGGATTACAGCGGGAGGCAAGAGAGGGGGTAACTAGATGGCATCATAGTAGCTGGGGGGCTGCTGTATTGTGAACTCTCATTGGCTCCTTCTGTCCACTGTTCCAGTACGCTAATGGTGGAGGGCAGATTGGCTGAGAGTCTTCCAGCTGTAGCCGTGGCAACAGTAGCGTGAGGTGTCGGACATGGTTGAGTAAACTAACATGTTGTTTGTGAATGGGCGTCGAGTGGCAGTAGGACACGGGACCGAAATAAGTGACAGAACTGATCTAGGAGATGTGCTTATGAAAGCCTTTTCACTTTTTTGCAGCTTCACAAGGACCTTACCTCATATGTGACCGTGCCCATATAAAAGTTATTACACAGATTAAATTAATAGGTTAACAGTTGTTATATTATGATCAACAGGAGAGCTGCCCAGACCCCCTTGATGGCAAAACACAGGAACACATATAAGTGCGCTGGCCTGCAGTGATACTGAGCTTGGTGTGGCTGAGATCAGTACTGGAAGCTGAGCAGTGTCCTGGCATTGGTGAAGAGCAAGGGAACAGTGGCCTGGGGAGTGGCTGGATGCTGATTTCCTCTCCACAGGGGAAGGCAGATTGATAGAGGCTTTTTCCCAGCAGTCTTCACAACGGTGGGTGGACCACACCTCCAGGCTGTGTATTTACCCAAGATTCCTATCACTTCTGGAGAACGCTGGACTGACTGTGCCAGCACACGGCCAGCCAAAACAGCATGGTAAACAAACAGAGCTCATGGGCCAGGTCTCAGAGCTCCACGTTCTGCTTTTCTGCTTTTCTGTTTTTCGCGAGTCCTGCCATATTCTCTGGTTCTCTTTGTGCTTTTTCTCTAAGCCCTCGTTCACATTCATTCTCAGTTCTGCAGTCTCGTCCTCTCATTGTTTCCCTTTTCCTCAGGCTTGTTTTGCATCTCATAAAACGCGGTTTGTCGACATGTTCTGGCAACAGTCTTTCGAGTTCAAATGAAGCAACGGTGGTTAGAGGAGATGTGATCCCTCACACCTTGCCAAATCAGGATCTCGCACACACACATACTCGTATTCATCTCATTTGAGAGCTCTCTTTGTCTTTTGTGTGCACAACCACCTCACAGGCGCTCCTACACACAATTTCACTGTAACCCTCTAAGCGTAACGAGATCCTGTTAATGCCATGGCAACTACAAGTCCCCACATCCTGACGGGTCCCATCATTATTGCTTGTTTATGATGGAAAGCGTGTGACCTGCTGATATGATAGCACTCATCCCAGCATCTACTTGTCTGTCTGTGCCGCTGGCTCGCTGAGGGGCTACTGTGGATCATTCACACTCCCAGCATGCTCGAGGGACCTGGGATAGCATGTCTTTACTTCCTCCCATGAGAGGGGGTGAGAGACACTGCGCTGGTGTTAAAGTGTTGATTTCTCTGAGCGGAGGGCATCAGCACTAATGGAAGGGTGAGGCTTCAGTGCAGTCTGCTGGGTCTCATCATGATCCAAGGTACGGACAGGATACTTTACTTACTTTAACCATTATACCTTTATATTTCTACATCTTCTCAGACATTTTCATCCCATTTCCAATCCAATCAGAACCTTCCACAAAACCAGCTTCAATCCCTGTGCAACAGTTGCTACTGATCATCAGCAACTTTCAGACTGGACCCATCAGCCATTTGCCTACATCACTGCTTCCAAGTCCTAGTTTACCACCGCTACATATATATATCCAGATACACAAATACATGCTGTGTTAGAAACACTGGCTCCCCACCCACCTCACTACCTCCAGGGACTGGAGATCAGGACTCAATTAAAGAGGTATTCTTGGAATGCTTTCAGAAAGATGAAAAGGGAACAGAAGATGCCTGCCCGTTATTTATTTTCCTGCCTGCTGCTGCCTTGATCTGAATTTGTCACGGTGCGTGTCAAACAGGCCCAAAGAAGGAAGGGAGTGATCAGTTGCTCTGTGGTGGCAGCAGAGGTCAGCCAGGGTCTGTTACTTTGCCTGAGGATATCAGTACCGACACACTACCTTGTGACAGTGACCTTCTGCTACTGAGCCAAACCTGACCACTAAAACATTTTCCCTCCAATTCCCTTCCAATAGCTTCCTGCTAGTTAACCAGGCCCTGGCCACTCTTAGCAAGCTGACCAATGGCAGCCCTTCCCTCCAATTGACAAAAGTCCATCAACACTTGTCAGTTAGGTGGGATTTGGCACATCTGCTTCTGCCACTTCTGCGAGAGGTGACTGATCTGAGGAAAGGCTGAGGAGTGCGTATCCTGTGTGAAAGGGTGGGCTCTGTGCAACGTGATAATACAGGCAGCTCCATCAGAGATCATAACTGCTGTTATCTTCACACACTCACTAACACCAAGCCCCTCCAAGAACCTGACATAAAAAAACAACAACCCAAGAAAGCTTCAAATGAGTGACTGTGCGTAAGCCCCGGAACAGAGGAATGCTACCAGCAAAGAAAAGCGATAAGGGAAATACATGAAAGGAGACGGAGCTAGACGTGGCCTTGATGTGGCGTTGTTTCGATGAATCACAGCCAGCTCTATGGGGTGCCGCGCTCTCTTACCTGTCTTGTGGATCTCGTAGCGCAGTGAGAAGCCCGCCCCCTGATGGGCATAGTCTGACACAAAGCGGATGTGGAGTACTGGGCCAGACGAGATGATGGCGGCCGGGGCGATGTTGCTGCAGTGCCTGCCAAGCAGATCTGCATTTTCTGAACTGCCATCGCGGATCTCGATGAAGTCGTATCTGCAAAACAAACCCCATGACAGAAGATATTTGTGAGGGCAGTGGGCAAGAGAGGTCAATGCATGTCTAATTCTAGCCTGTCTGACCCTTTGACCTGTCCTAAACATGGACTCCTGCCTGTCAGTGAAGTGAGTGGTTGCAACAGATACATTTCAAGCCTTGGCTCCTAAGACGCTACATGCTGCTGTGTTCAAACAACCGTTCTGTCAAACCATAGGCTGTTTGATCCTGCAGGAGTCCAAAACAAAGACTCCTGCTTGTCAATAGAGTGAACGGAGGCAACAAGTTGTCTAAATCCAGCATGTCTGACCTTAAAGCCGGAGATTCCAGTGTGTCAAATGGTGGTTCTCCAAAGATGTCAGATGCTGCTATGGTCAAATGATTTCTAAACTGTCTGACCTGTCCTACACATAGATGCCTCCTTGTCAATGAAGTGAAAAGAGGCAACTTCTACTAAGATGTCAGGTGCTGCTATGGTCAAACAAATCATTCTAAACTGTCTGACCCGTCCTAAACATAGAATCCTGCTTGTCAGTAAAGTGAGCTCTGGCAATGATTACTTCTTCAGCTTCTACTCCTAAGACACTAGATGCTGCTATGTTCAAACAAATCATTCTGTCTAATTCTAGCTCGTCTGAGCGGTCCTAATCACGGATCACTGCAGTGGACGAGTGATCGCAACAAATATAGCTTCTCCTTATGATGCAAGATACCGCTGTGTTTAAACAGATCATTCAGTCTAATTAGAGCCTGTCTGACTATGTGATCTGTCCTAAACAGAGGCTACTCCTAGTCATTGATGTTAGTGGAGGTGTGGCACAGTAGATAACACCACCAGTAAGCCACCACATCATGTGGGATAATGGGGTTTGATTCCCAGTTTGGGTAACTATACTGTGCTACACCAATAAGAGTCCTTTGGCAAGACACCTAACACTACTCTGGCCCACTTCTGTAAAACGAGTAACCTTGTATGATAAGAGCGTCTGCTAAATGCTGGAAATGTGGAGGTAAGAAATCTGTCTCTTATTCTAAGATGTGAGAGGCTGCTGTGTTCAAATGAAACTGAAGCCCGTCTGGCTTGTCTTAAATATAAATTCATGCATACTGAATGGTGTCAACTAATACATCTTCATCTTCTTCTTCTAAGACGTGTATTTAACAAAAGAGTTACTTGAAATATCTTTGGGAAAAGTCATGTTCCTCCCTGAAATGGAGACTGTGATTGAATCTACTGCTGATTTTCAGTTTCTGTTGTCATGCCTCCATCTAAAATGAAAATTCTGCATGTTCTGCTGATGAGTTTGACAGTATTCTGCCCCTCCCCTAGCTAAAATTAATAATTTGCTGTTGGGTTTGACTGGGTGTTGTCCCGCCCCTAACTGAAATGTAGATTCTCATTGGTTTTACTGATGAGATCGACTGCCATTTGTTCGGCCCCAGGCTGAAATAAAGATTGTGATTGGTTAGAGATTGAGCTTGTGATAGATTCTGCATTTGGGTTTGACTGTCTCTTGCCCCACCTCCAGCTAAATTGGACATTCTGATTGATCCTGCAGCTGAGTTTGACTGCCTGTTCCACCCACAGCTGAAATGGAGATCCTGATTGGTTCCAGATTAAAATTGTGACAGATTCTGCTACTGAGTTTGGCTCTCTGTTGCACCGCCCCCAGCTGAAATGGAGATTCTGATTGACTAGAGAACGAGCTCGCCATTGATTCTACTGGGTTCGACTGCTGGCAGCTCCGCCCCCAGTTAAATTGGACATTCTGATTCATTCTGCAGCTGAGTCTGTCTGTTCTTCCACCCTGAGCTGAAATGAAGTTTTTGATCAAAGCTGCTGAGTTTGATTGTATTCCTGAATGAGGTAAAAACATATGCTGCCAGTAACCAGAGAAAGATGCAGGCAACGTCTAAGAGTCTCCATTGTCTTAAAAATCCTAATTGGAACATTAGAATACAGCAGCAGACTGGCACAGGTGCGAATACAATTAGTACTAATAGGATTAGAATAGACGCCGATATGATTATTAAGATTGCTGAAATATAACAGACACTGGGAGGAACACATACACACATTCTCTCCTAGTCGACACAGCAAATGCAGGAAAGCAGATACACTTAGTCACACACACACACACCCACACACACACACACACACACACACACACACACACACACACACAAAAAAAGCCTGTCTGTTTTGCTTCACCACCACCTCACTATAATGAGTTTTCTCCTCTCTTGTTTTTCTCATTCCGTTTCCAGGTTATAAGCCGCCTTTGCCAGAGGAGATTCTGCACTCCGTGGTCAAACTAAGCTTGATCTCAATTAACTACAAGGTGGGGGAAAACACATCTATTATGCACATCCAACACTTCCTGTCTGATTACACAGAACGGACTCTATTCTTCAAAGACACAAAAAGTTGACCCTAATGACAAGTAAATTAAAACAGCTAAAGACAGGGGGATGGGGAGGATGAGAGAGAGGGAAATCTCTTTTTCTCTGCTGTCTTTAATAACAGAATTAAAACCACTGTCAACACAGAATGAGAGAGAAAGGGAGCATGCTACCAAACTGCCATTAGGTCCAAAGTTCATGTAAAGCAAGAGGGTTTTCTTGCTTAGTGCCGTGCTGTCACACTAACATGCCTGGTTTTATGGAGCTCTGCTCAACACGAGTTCATTCGACACTAGAGCGTGACTTCTGCCATTGTGCTGAGCCTCATCTAGCCCTGATCTAATGAGCCTGTGACTCCTTAATGCATCTCAGCTCTCAAGCAGAGCAGGGCCATTGTCCAACCATCAAATCCAGTGAATAGCCTGGAGTGGCCTGCTGGAGGAGTCAATGTGCTTTAATGTGATTCCTCAATGAGGTTCTTCTCTCCTTCATTCCAGTTGCTCACACATCATGATGGTGATCTAATGGCAGAAGGCTTTGAGTATATATCTAAAGAAATATGAGGTTCTTGGTCTACAGCTGGGATGTTCTTAACACTGGACCAGGGGTTGTGACTCTGGAAGGAATGTGTAGTAAACTGATATGTCTACATCTGATTGTGTACATTTGCCACTCACTCAGTTCTGTCCTGATTTGCTGTAAGATTCATGGGTCAGGACATTGCATTCACAGAAGGACACAGGATAGGGCACTGAGAGCTTGAGCACATTTTGGATCTTTGACTTCTGCTGAAATCTGTATTTGCTAATATTGCAATATTTAATGGAAAAATATATTGCATTGACTGTCTTTTCCAATATTGTGCAGCCACTTTCATATGTCACATTGTAGTCTAATACATAGTATGATATCGTTTGATATGACTGAACAGCTACAAGATAAAATTATATCCTGATATATTTTAACTGAATGTTGATGTACAATATGATATGTGATGTGATAAACAATGTGGAAAAAATTAGGACGCTCAATTAAATCCTTCTTCCGTCAACATAATAACATTTGATCTTCATTTCTTCCAGAGTGTGTACAAAGAGCATAAATAGGAGAGAAAGGGATCAGAGTAGAGGAAGAGCTGAGAGCTGGTGTACCAGGTGCCTTATTAACACCTCTGGTGAGGTGGCCCACATTCTACATTTCTTCTTCCTCCTCTATTGATAAATAAAGCTTTGCTTGATAGGAGATGAAGGGCAGATGGGCCTGTATCTGTATTAGGTGGAGACTCTGAGCTGGAGAGAGTCTGAAGGGTGAAGGGAGATGCAGAAACCTGACACTGTCGCTGGGTCATTAAATGACAGACACCAGCAGGTGCCTTTAAAGCCCTTTTAGAACACACTTTCAGAGTGATGAGCTCTGCAGCACTCAGAAACAAACACATTCACACATATATGTAATGACAACTTATTATAACCCATTTGATACTGCTATACTGATATCAAATGTTGATAAACACCTAAATAAATAAACAAATGCACACACAGCTAGGCACTGCATCCAGTATTTCTTGGGATGACTTGCCAAATCGGGCAGGAGGTGGAGTAGTGATCATCCAACATCCTAACCTAACACTAACACTCTTGTTGTTGAATGCAATCAAATTCTCACAGCAATGCTAGACAATCTCAGGATAAACTGTTTTTAATCTGTTTTTGATTTCATAAAGTGTCCCTTAAATAACACCTGGTACTATGATATATTTAGAAAAGGAAATTGATATTTAATTTCAGTACAGAGATAAACACACACACACACACACACACACACACGTACACACACACGCACGCACGCACGCACGCACGCACACACACACACACACACACACACACACACACACACACACACACACACACACAACCAACAAAGTAGGTAAACTGATGATTTATATTTCACTGACAGAGAATTTCATAAAATAACACCCTTCTCTCTCTCTCTCTCTCTCTCTCTCTCTCTCTCTCTCTCTCTCTCTCTCTCACTTTTTCTCTCTCTCTGGCCCAGCTCAATCATGCTGACAGCCAGGAGGAGGTAGGCGTGTGTCATTTAGTTTGGTGGGCTGGAGAAGCTGCGGGTGGCTTTGGGACACTTCTAGTTGCCCACAGGCTCCGATTCAACCCATTCCTCAATTAACACAGACACTGTTACAATAGCAGCATTCATGTAGTGACGAGGACACATGCAGAGCAGAGCTGACTCTCTGGTCATTAGAGTCATATGGCCAAAAGTCTTATGGCAAACGCTAAGGATAATTACATTTCCATAGAGTTTATTATAGGACGCTGTTGTTTCAGTGGTTCAGTGAGGAGGCTGGAAATATTGGCTTAAGCGAAGCTGCTTTATTGACCATGAAAATAAGCATTTAAATCTTCTCCTCTGTCAACCAGCAGAGTTTCCTCATTTATTTTCTTTGTAATGGTTTTATTTCAGTGTTTTTCTTTTCTTTTTGTTTGTGTGTCTGTGAAACCTCTCTGGAGCGCTTGGGTTTGAAACATATATACTATAAGTGTGTGTGTGTGTGTGTGTGTGTGTGTGTGTGTGTGTGTGCGTGTATAGAACTGACCCAGCCATCCCCTGCTCTCTGAGCTGCCTGTTAATTGCCTTTCACACGTTCTATCTTTCAGGCAAGAATCTTTTTCACACCTACACATTCACATCAAGCAACAGAGGTCCCTCAAAGAACAAACACACACTCACTTACATACACTTCACATGCTCCCCCTGGTAACACAGAGGTAACAGAAGGATCCCCCCACCCAATTTAGAGTAACAACAACTGACCATCATGATTTCAAAGCCAAAATCAAAGCAATGATTTGTTTTGAAGTGAGAAATCTCTAATAGCATGATTACAGACTAATGAAAAAGCAGCCGTAGCAAACATCCCATGATCTGGGACAAACAACTCTAAAATAACCCCCATGGTCAGACGCCACACACTTGCAAAGAAAGGAACGAAAACTGACATTGTTTACAACTTGTGGAACAACCCCAAGGAGAAATAAATATGCTGAACGTGTCAGAATAATATTGGCTTTGTGTCTGAGTGAAATCACAGGCCCGGTTCACACTGCCCATTTGTTCCAGTGTGAGAACATATAGGAACTTCGGGTCATTTAGGCTGTTACTGACTACACCTCATACAGAGACAGAAGGAGGGGAAGCTAAAAGTCAATAAAGACGATCATGTTTAAAATGTCCATAAAATTAAAGCACTAAGAAACAAGCAACCATTTATGGTTTGAAGAGTATTGTTCCATTGAGCCTTTGATTTCTGCATTTCTGATGATGTGATTTCTTTAATGGAAAATCACCTAAAAATCTGAATGAGGTGGGCCAGGGAGGGGGCATTAGGGTTATGTCTGCAGGTGGGTTAGGGTTGGGTTGAGTGTCATCATTCACACTCTTTTCTAGAGTGAAATTGCACATAGACATGTGTAGCAGGTGCAGTATTACAATATGGTTACTGTTCATATCTTGTTTAAAATGCTTTGTTATGTATCAATATTTACAATATATTTCCCAGCCCCATTGTAACAGACTTTTAAAAATGAGTTTGTGGCAGATGTAAATAAGCGTGTTATGCACTGTTTCCGTCTTGATCTAAAGAGCAATTTTACAGGATTGAACTTTGCAGAACCTGTTTTGAAAACAATTCAGGTGGAATTCACTTGGTGTTCAGTATTTCGTGTCAAACCATTTAGAATGAACTGAAAAATCAGTTTTAAATGACCTCATATTCCATAATCCCAATCGATTTATGTCTTGTTTTATACATGCTAGTTAGGCTACAAATAGCTTAGAGCAAGTGTGGTTAGGGACAAGGCCACGGCCCTCCGACAGTGTGATGTAATCAAGTCCTTGAAGTCTGTAACGAATGTGCCTGTAACCTGAGTGATGCATGTGCAGGGCCTGGCTGCGTCCCCTAGAGTCCAGTTCACCTCCACACTGTCCATTGATTCTTCATTACAAGCGGAAAATAACCATTGATCAGAAGGACCCCCGGGGAGTGGCACAGACTGAGGTTATGATCGTCGCTGCTCAGTGATGTGTCACTTCACATGGGAAGCAGAGACAGCAGAAAGCTGTTGGCTCACTCATGCCAAAATGTGTTATACAAAAAGATTCAAATAATGAAACTTGAAAAGATCATCAACAGGAGGTGTGTCCATCCTTGGGCACTGGTGTTGATCACTGGCGGGTGACATGGATAGGCTGATGGATCAAGAACTCGCACAGCTGCCTTGGCTGGACAGTGGTGGGCTCCTGCTGGGCCTGTACCTGCAGTCGAAAGTACTAAAGATGCTTTGAGGCTACTGTCACAATCCACGCTTGCTCTACAGAGATGTCACAACAGGGCCATCTGACACACACACACACATGGCCCCTCAGCTCTCCATGCTGAGCTCAGCACAGGCAAAGTGTCTGAGCACACGTTATCCGCTGTGCTATCACTAATTTCCTGGGTAAATATGCCCGCAGTGGCATACACACTAAGACACAGGGAATAATGAACTCCAGCTGTCAATTGTTCCAGAACTAGCACTGAGTCAACACTTCTAATGTGCAATGCATACAGACTATGACATTCATTTCTAAATTATGGCAATGAGTAATTTCCAGACACACAAAAAACGTGTGCCATGCTTTGTAGTCACATAACAATGTGGCAGCCCTGTGCACTACGGAGCACTCCCACTCAGGAAGAATAAAATCCTTCAGAAATCCTGAGGAGGGAAATGGATTATGCATTTTCTGCATATTAATACAGCAATTAGATAACATCAAACTGGAATACTGTGCCAGCAGGAGGGACAGGGGGAGAGAGGGAGAGGGAGAGAGAGAAAGAGCACACCACACGAGAGAGTGTGTTCCAGGGGAGAATAAAATAAGGAGACGAAACGGGAATACAAAGAGAGTTCAAAAGAGACAAAAAGAGAGGGAAAAGTACCTCCAAGCCCCTCATCCCCTAGTCTATTTCCATTATCCATGTCATTCAGGAGTGTGGCTTTGCTGATTGAATTACAGATATATCATAATAAATCATCTAGCTCTTATTATATTTATTCAACATCAATCTATTTATAACCTTGAGGGGTGGGAGGCTCTTGGCACTGGGCCAAGCTTGTGCAGAGCGATCTGTTGAATTATAATGCAGTCCATAAAGCATGGCACACTGCAGCGCAGGGCACGAGGAGGAAAAGCTGTCAGGATTATTCCAGCTGAGCCCTGAGCGCTGGCTTTGCATGCCCACCCCTGACACTGCACTTTTCTTCACTGAACTTTTCTCTACAGCAGACACAATCACTGCACGTCTACCATCTACTGCTATAACACTATAACACTGTACCATGAGAAATATGGTCACTGTTGCGCAAAAACCTCCAAATCTGTAACTTTACAGGAGAAAGGAAAGCATTCACTTCTAAAGGAAGTCAATATACAAGATAAAACTATTTGTTTGAGCATTTCTGTTGGTCTATTCATCCTAAACGTGGCCACAATGTAAACAACAAAGAACAAGACAAAATCACATTTTGTCAAAAAAATAAATAAATACAAAAATGACATGATTGTCATTTGACATGACATGACTGTAATTACACACATGACTATGAGTGTAATTATTCTTATTCCACATTTTACACACTGCAGTACACTAAATCTAGCACATAGTAACACTGCCATTCTCCCCCAGTAAACATCAACACTGCAGTGCTTCCACTGAATACACACTCCTCCCTTCACAGCTCTTCTCCTACTGCTTTTGTTGTCTCGCTCTGTCATTTACACAGCAGCCCTGGATCTCAGTCCTGTCTCTCTCTGGCAGCTGAGCAGATGCTCATCTTTTCTTAGTTTCTTTTTTTTCCTCCATACTTTCTCTCCTCTTCACACTACTTATCAGATCATCTTCCCCCCACCTCATCTGCTCTCAGCTCCTCCATCGTGTTCTCCAGGCAGGGTGAATTTATCTGCATTGTTAACGCTGTTCGCCTCTGCCCAGCACACTCATCCATTCCAGATGAACTTTGGCATGAACCGCTGACATCAACTTGAAAAACGTTCAAAAAAACACCATTCACAGCCCAAACTAACTATCAGAGAAGCTAGAGGGTCTAAGCTTGGGTTTCCCAAGCAAGCACTCTGGGAAGACTCTGAAATGGTGTTCAGTGGATAACTGCCCATGTCCCTGGTGATGACAGATGAAGTGGTAGTTCAGCCAAAACGTTTTACTGAAAATTTACTAAAATAAAATGCAGTTTTTCCTAAATGTGGGAAAAGTCTGCTGATTTGGATAGAAGTTTGTTTCTTTAAGATATCATGTCTAAGAAGTTTAATTCTTTAGGTGATAATGTCTAAAAATTTTAATTCTTTAGGAGATAATGTCTAAGAAGTTTGTTTCTTTAGTCTTGTTAGATAGCTAACAAGATGCTAACAACAATGAAAATGTCCACCCATTAGGCTCTGATCTATCAGATCATTCTAATGGACACTAGAAGTGAAACTTTAATATTTGTGTCAAAACTGTCGTGTTCAAACCAGATGTAGTAGCTTGAATACTGCCTTCTAGCTCCAGTTCAAATCTACTAAAGAAGCAAACTTCAGACATCAACACTTTGTGCTAAACCATCGCTTTAAATGTGGTGAAAAATGAGAGATGGGGAGAGAAGTGTGGAGCAAAGGAGGGACTAAAGAGATGACAAAGTGGAACAGAGATGGAATGAAAGAAGGTCAAGGGTGTGGTTGCAGACCACAGTGCTAAAGACTAAACTTTCTCCACCAGGGTAACACCCTCGTCCCGGGCCATCTACCCTTCAGTGTGTGGGAAAGAGCGTCTGTCAGGACAACACCATCACTCGCATTTACTCCAGACGGTGTGAAACATGTCTGGCCGGAGCAGAAATGATGGCCAAGCCCTGTAATCATATCTGACAGTTCAAACTCTTCAGGTTAAATAAATTAAATATGGCACTTAGCTGCCAATGGATGGGCCCTGTGGCCAGTCGAGATATAGAGAGCTAAGTGGAGCCGGCGGATCAGATATACACCCTTCCCGCAATGTCTACACCACAGCATGTGGGAGGCTGCTGGGATGATTCATATATAGGGCAGCCCACACACACGTCCAGAGGAGACAGCTGGACTTTGTTGATCTTTCACAGCACAAGGAGAAGAAAGCGGAAAATCATATGGTCCAGTGTGATATCAGGGTCAGCAAGTCATGCATCTTTCCTGACTCTCTTAAATAAGCAATTGTGTATGAGCTCACACCCATACATAAACACATAAACATCATACACTATAGATATACTTCCGCTGAAAAGTGAGGAATCATCACAATTCTATTTTTTATTTATTTTCTTCATTAATATGATATATTAAAATAAGTATTTAGGTGTTTAAGTTAATTCAATCTTTTTGCATAACATATGGGAAAGGAATATCCAAAACCAGAAAACATCAAATAAAAATGTGTTATGAACAGCACTGTAAGGCCTGGTAGACCACCACACCTACCCCATCAGAGAGAAAATAGCTGTAAAGAACATATTTGGATCAGCTGAGTGATGAGAAGCATAAACTGCTCCAACCTTTAAGACTGCATATTGGACGTGTGGGAAATCTTTGTTTATTTTCTAAAATTATATATTTGTTAATAAAATATTTAGTTTTTTCTGCTGATTATTTGAAACCAGTGGTGTCCAAAATTGGTCTTGGAGCTCTAACACCCTGCAGAGGTTATCTCTAATCTTAATCTAACTCATCTGATCCAGGTAGTGAAGGCCTTCGAGGGCATGCGGCTATTAGAAACAAGTCTGTTGAATCTGAAATCATCATGATTGAACATCTCCATGACAAGGATTGTGTTTACTGCAGACTATCAGAATCATGTTTGATTCATATTAGTGTCATGTTCCCTATGAATGTAAAATTAAAAGGGTTTAAAACTCTGTTTAGTGGTGTGGAGGAATCCCCTACATCCCGTGTGTGTGTGTGTGTGTGTGTGCGTGTGTGTTTAGATGAGCGGCCTGCATATCAGTCTCCTCTGAGTCTGGGCACTAGCCTCAGGGGCTGTCACTACAGGAGCCATCAGTACAACACTGCTCTTAATTCATCTCTAAAAACCCCCTACTCACACTTGGTCATGCTCACACTCACTCCTATCTAACCAGAAACACACACAGCATATTGAAGTCTGAGGATCTGCATTCTACAAAAGAAGTGTCTGTCTTCCTCACAAAGGCTTTGCTGTTACACATCTGTACCACGGCAGCTCCCTTCACTATCTCTCTCCCTAGGACACACTATTTGCTCTGGTGCAGGCATCCGGCAAAATAAGCAGAAAAACTGAAGCCAAAGATCAGTGAATAGAGACTGTGTTGCTGATTGCCGGTGGCGAGCAGTTTTATTACTTGTGCTGTAATGATCTGCTTGTATTTACTGTGAATTCCCAATTAAGATCATGCTCAGTGATAAAACACAGACTCAGTTCTTGTTGTTCTGTACCTAATTCAAGTGTCTGGCTCCGGAACAGAAACAATAATCACATAGGAAATGCGAGAAACCAACACAGCATTTCAGGCAAACAAGAATCGTGGATGGTTGAGCATTTCAGCTGATCCAATCTCGGCTCATCTTTGCTATATTTGGTCTGCATCTGTGTATCTGCACAACTGAATATGGTAAACAACTATATTGTTCTGTCATTTTGTACAGTCCTCATATTAATTGAAACAGGCGTTATGAATTATATTGTGTACTATAACAGGCCCATCATACTGAGGTTTGTGCTACTTAGGCCCTACTTACTGACCTTGTACTAAACAGGCCCGACATAGTGAGCTCTGTAATATATAGGACCTACACCGTGAGTTCTATGCTACATAGACCCCACATACTGAGCTCTGTACTATATATATGCCCCACATACTGGGCTCCGTACTATATATATATGCCCCACATACTGAGCTCCGTACTATATATGCCCCACATACTGAGCTCCGTACTATATATGCCCCACATACTGAGCTCTGTACTATATATATGCCCCACATATTGAGCTCCGTACTATATATATGCCCCACATACTGAGCTCTGTACTATGTAGACTCTACAATCTGAGCTCTATACTATATAAGCCCTACACCCTGTACTATAGAGGCCCCTACATACTATAGCCCCCCCCTTCTAAACAGGCCCTACACTGTGTCCTACATAAGCTCAGTACTATACAGGGCCTATATACTGAGCTCTGTCTCAGACTAGCATATGCTGGGTCATGGGAAGGTCAAGGCTTCAATTTGACAGGTTATAGAACAGCTGTAGTGGCCCCCACACTGTCTCAACACTAGCCAACAGCTTTCAGCTCAATTTCAACTCAATTCTGCCTTGACACCAAACCCAATAGCCCTTGCAACAAGGACCATTTCTGTCAGCTTTTAAATCCAGATCTCCTGAGGCATACAACAAGAACAGCAGTGTGCTGAGGTCTTATGGCAAGATGTATATTTGCAAAATAACATTTTGGAGGCTTTGGTGCCTTTTGGTGCTGAGAGACAGATAGAAGAGGAAGAGAAGGAACAGTCGTGTTCTCAGTCACTAGTCTTTGATTTGCTTGTCTGAACCCAGGAAGATCCTCTCCCAGAAACTAGGTGGGGGAGGAATGTCCACTCACTTCACGCCCAAAAAAGCATGACGCCCAGCAGGTCTCCATAAATAAATAAGAGTCTTAGTATGGAGTTCTGTTTACTAATGGACCCGTGTAAAAGGCAGCTCCTCTCAAGAGGATCTGTGGTAGAAGACGTGATGGAATGTGCAGAAAACTCTTCTGCCAATCAAGCAGATGCACAGGGAAAGTACCAAAAAACAGTAGCGATGAACAAATCACTGAGGAGTAAGCAAAGTGGCGGAAGGAGAGCTGTATCAAACCCCTCATCTCTGCCTCCCCTTGCCCACCCTCCTTTTGCTCTCTTTCTACTCCTGTTAGCTGAGAGTGAGAGAGCGCTGAGAGAGCGAGAAGTCTTTCAACAACAGCTAGTGAAATATTAATGCTCCAATTCCAACAAAGGAATGTCAGAACCCATTCCATAAATCTCCCATTAAAAACACATCTATGTATAATTAATACAGCCAAAATGTTAATAAATGGCAAAAGGACAAAGGGTGATATAGAGAGAGAGAGTGCTTGAAGTGGCAGGTTGTGACAGGCTTTGTAGACCCGCTACAAAAGTCTGCTGAAAACAGTTTGTGAAACATGACTCAAAATGTCACCGACTCCACAGTTTAGTGAGCACACATCCATTCTGACTGCACACTACTTCACTAAATAACACTCTGTGTTCTCTACATAAGAAATGTGCTGTGATGTATTTGTTCTTTTGTCTAATTGTTGATCAGTCCACAATCAGGGGGTTTTCATCTTCTACACTTCCACTACCAACCAACAGGGGGTGGAATCTGCACAGCAGCTGCCGAGCCTGTGGAATGTCCTTGCATTCTTACTGTACATTTTTTTATAAATCCCTGAGATGAGGCGAAGCTTTGTTTATTGGATATTTCATTAAATAGAAGGCACCGCAGGCTTCCCTGAGGCATTTGTGATGTTGACTATTGAGCCAGACTCAATAGACTCCAGTTGGGCACCGGGAGATACTCCAACTGTAGCTGGGAGACAGATTGGAAGCTTCTACTGCTTGCTTGAATTCAACACTTTCAAAAAGGGAAGCACCATGGTCTTGTGGCATGGTTATAACAGCAGGGGAGAATATCAGCCAAAAAAACACTGAATATCAATGGCCTTCTGCCCTGAGACTATTAGCAACTTCTCATCAGAATGAGTACAATCCTGCCCATCTTCCATCTTTAAGCTCCCTTTCCATCTGTTGTGCAACCCAGGATGCCCAGAATTCCACAGATCAGTTCATTTAAATTAGAGCTTGCTAACACATTTATCCATATGCAATACAGTCTGCCTTGTATATAATGCTATATAAAGACCTTGAGTTACACTGACCTGGTAAGAATGCATACATCATATGACATGTGGCATGTATGGCCTGTCATTTCAAAGAACTGACTTGAGCCACTTGTCAATATATTATTTAGACATTGTGTGTTGCACGACATGTCCACTCACCTGCAGTCAAGCTTCTCAAGCTCAAAGTGGGGGTTAAAGTTGAGGACAATGCGCTGGGACGGCTCAGGGGCTGTGATAATCCAGCGACAATCCTGGTGGGGAGGATACTCCTGCGGGTAACCAGGCGTGGTGATGTAGCCCGCATCACTGGCGTCCCGGTGCCCACCACATTGCTCTGGAAGAAAGCAAAGGCAGAAAGTCAGAGACAAAATTCTAAGAATTCAACAGAAGTGATTCAATGGGCATGATTAAAATGTGATTCACATGACTGCACATGATCCAACAGGTGCCATTACAGCAAAACATAAAATGGCCTTAATCTGAATTAATGAGCTTGACTGCAATAGCTATGCTGTACCTGTTCAAATTATTTCTTTTTTTTTTAAGGAAAATGTATGTACATGTATGGCATGTGTAACTCTCTAATCCAAAAGAACTTATATTTGAATCGTGTTACACAGGTATCAGAACATAGCATCGTCCATAGACTCTTATTGGCCAGGGAATTGAACCGTAGTCTGCCATAAAGGAGACACTGTTGTTACCCACTACACTAACCAACTTAACACTATACTCCAGGGGTTTTCCCCTAATCTCTATGTTATATGTGCTATAATAGGTTAATTACCATGAACAACAATTTCCAAGCATGCACTGATATGGGAATTGTGAGATGCTGCTGCTAATATCCAGTGTTTTCCTGAATATATCTGTCATTCTAGACAAATTTGATGCAAAAATATTTATGAAATATAGAATTGGAACTAAATCTACTTGGATTAACTTTAACGCGGATTACAAATTCAGTCAAATGAATTAAACACATTCTACAGATGCCGTGGATAGAGACTGCATTCAAAAATGCTGTTTTACTTTGAGGATTTGATTGCATTCAACAACAAAATCAATAGTGAGGTCAGGATGTAGTATGATCATTGATCACCAGACCACCTAATCCCCAGCTCATCCAAAAAGCTGTGGATGAAGCACCATTATTCCAGTTCCACTACACAGGGGGGTTGGGGATGTGGGTTATACCCCTCAAGCCTAGCCACTGCATTAAGAATGGTGTCTATAGGTGCAACTGAATGCATTCATTAGAAGGGTGTCCACAAACCTTTGGACATATAGTGTACATAACATAGGGTGAGACACTTTTGGTACATTGCAAGAACTTTATGAAGATTATTATTATTACTATGTTCATTCGATACACAAACACACCAGTCAGGTCAACTTCGTCTCCTCTACTCAGGCTCTACTCTGTCCTGAGTGAGTAATCTTCAGCATACTGAGGACCAGGAACAGACCATTCGCAAACATTAGGACACTCTCTGTGATACAATCTGCAGATCTTTAGAATAATAAGCCCTCTAAAACACAGTTACCATCCCGTAACAGGAAGCAGGAGGACAGGCCAGCGTCTGCTTCAGTTCAAGGGTCAGCCCAATCCGGTGAGATCAGCAATCGTGCCACAAAGACGCCTTTCTGCACAGGGAGAGCATATAGGGGACTCTTTCATCCATTCTTTCTTTCATTCCTTGCCTGTCCCTATCTCTCTCTCTCTCTCTCTTCCTCTGTTTACAGCACTCAACCCAGCGCATGGCCTCGGTTCCCTCAGCTCTAATAATTGATACAGTTCTCATTCATTATTGCTCTTGAGTGTAGTGTTCAGGCTGTTTAACCCGTACAACAGCTCCAAGCAGAGCCGGTGCATATTGCAGACACACGAGGAGGCACGGCAACATATGAAACTTTAACAGTGTGGGAGGGAGCGAATGACTCGGGTCGGATGCCAGGCAGCAGCCTCGCTAAACTGAAGCTATGGCTTACACTGATACAAGGCAAACCACTCGCATGACTTGACGAATCACACAGATTCTGATCTAAAAATACCCAACCACCCTGTTACAGTAAACCACCGATGCCTCGACAAGGGCGGACATACTGTACGGACACACAGGCACACACCAACCTACTACTGCTCGTTAGGTGAAACACACAGAACACGCACACACAAGCTGTCGTGCTTGATCTGGTGTTGTTCCAGCACCACATGGAGAGGCCTGCTGGGGGATGCCGGGAAAATATTCCAAGGAAGTGAAAGTTTTGATTGACAGTTTGGGGTCTGTGGCTGGTTTCCACAATGCTCTGCGAACAATTACAGCTCACATGCACACCGCACACATTTACTTGCTACGAAGATCTAATAGCTCATGGGCTGGATTCTTCTTAGTGCCAATGGATGCTCCTGAATCCAGGTGTGCCCACAGTTTTTGGTACTTGCTACTCATGGCCCCAAAACCCAAGCTCCTGCCACCTCTGCTAACCTCCACACCTCTCCTGACCTAAGCTCCTTGTGCCAAATATCGCAAAGAGGGAAAAGAACAGATGCTTGAAATGTAATAGAGTTTCAAGTGGTGACATTTGGAAAGCTATTATAGCTTTAAAGGTGCGCTTTCTGCTCCATTGCATTTGATATGCCAGCCTGCCCTTCTCTCATTTCCCCAATGGCTTCAGAGAGCACAACACCAAGCACTCCATCTCAGTATGTACACACTAAAAAACAAGGTTTGGACAAAAGGAAATCAGAGCATCCTCAAATACTTGTGTGTTTGAGGGCAATCAAGTAACCCTGTAAACCCCACTGCTTCCACAGGGATGTTTAGTAAAGGTGTAACGATTCCCAGACACCCAGATCCATAATTCGGTTTGTGCACATTTTCATTTTCTGATTACTGGAGAATTTAACATTCAAAAGTTAATATTTACAAACACATTAGGTGCTGGGCAGTAGGGATGGACAGTGGGCAGTATGAGAAAGAATTTTAGATCACAATACACATCCTAACCCCCAGAGCTGCACTAAATCTTTTTAAGGCTTAGATCCTGAGATCCACACTTTGCAGGCAGTTACATGCCGTTTTCTAGGCTTCATATCTCAGGATTAGAGTAACCCACAGATATGACACACATGATCTTCATACACATACTATAACAAACTACAAGATAATCTGTGTATCATGTTTGTAGGTTACTCTCATTACTTCCTGCAGAACTTCAGTTCCTCTAGTCTGTGAATCTTATGGCACTGAAAGGAGGGGCTCATGATGAAAGATACACACAGCATTTTACACTCCTGCTGTGTTTATACTAACAACTGTGGTGTGTTAATAAAGCCAGGTAGATGATTCTGCCACCTCAACACTTTCTCATCAGGCCTTGTCCTGAGTGAGTGTGTGTGTACAGGTTCGATAGTCTGACGGCCCTCATTAGGGGGTGCTCTTTTTCTCTCAGCTATGGGCCTCAGCACTGGTGGCCTGTCACTGAGTGAGGATTCATTTCCGCTTAGAAAGGAAAGAAGGAGAGAGAGAGAGAGAGAGAAAGAGAGAGAGAGAGCATGAGATGCTGTGCTGTGTGGTGGCCTCATGAATTATTGTGTCTATGCTGCTAAAGGAGTCGATCCATCTACACACTCTGCCACATGCTATCAGAGCGACACACGGCCTCAGGGACTGGGGCAAGGGGAAGAACACACTCAGCGACTGGTGTGTGTGTGTGTGTGTGTGTGTGTGTGTGTGTGTGTGTGTGTGTGTGTGTGTGTGTGTGTGTGTGTGTGTGTGAAAAATGATAGTGATGTGACGGTGGCTGAAGTGATATGTAGCTTTTAATGGTAGATGTAAATTTCCTTGCAAGTGCAGCGCCAAGGCGCTTAAACATTGTGGCTGCTATAATTTCCTCCACACTGAAAAGACAGCAAA
Source organism: Acestrorhynchus altus (assembly GCA_034509495.1). Taxonomy (NCBI): domain Eukaryota; kingdom Metazoa; phylum Chordata; class Actinopteri; order Characiformes; family Acestrorhynchidae; genus Acestrorhynchus; species Acestrorhynchus altus. Next base: position 24,951,508 of record CM067509.1, read on the forward strand.
TGGCAAATCCTGACTGACACACACATTTTCAAACTGGATTTGTGGAATTAAAGGATGATACACAGCTGCAAGGACGGATTCCAAATCAATGCATTCAGATATAACACCAGCTTGCTGTCAGTAGTGAAACCATTGCATCACATCCCAGTGGCAAACTCCCACACGAAAGCAGCCCCCCTTGAAATAAAAATACAAGGAATAATACAGAGCGACCGCCACCAACTCAGATCCTTCAATTGTTCTATTCTTCTACTTCCTATTCCTAATTTCCCCTGAAAATCCTTATCAGGCCACAATGGATGGATGGATTTTCTTACTGCATAGATCAATACTGGATTCTTAACACTGACTGTGCACACACACACACACACAAACAGCCAGCAAACCCACTCCGCAGTGTCTGTCAGCGTGTCAGCATGGAGCACTGCTGAATGGCTTCCTGAATGGAGATAGAGGACATCATGAGGACGCCAATGTTCAATCAGTGGAGGTATCCACAGCCCCTCTCTTGCATTTCCTCCCTTCAGAAAGGCAATACTCCACTGACTTAGCATTATTCACCTCGCTTCCTGTCCGCCAGGGCACTTCGTCGGGCCCGACCCAAACTTGTCTCACTCATCTCCCCTCCTCGAGCCATAAGAAGAGTAAACGGTGCTAAGCAGCTGGGCTGAGAAGGAGAATGAAGCTGCATTATTTATGGCTCTCTTGCTTGTTTTGAATTTCATTGCAATAGCACTGTTTCAGCACTTTTTCGTCCTGTGCTTCTCAAGAAGTAAAAGGACACACACACACACACACACACTGAATGAATTAAGGAGCGCTGGTTTACTGGCCTCAACACAAACAGCTGACCTTTATTCTGGGGCAGATTTACAGACCCCCTCTCCCACTAAAGAGGAAATTTTATTGTCCCGTGCAACAAAAAAGAGAGAGAAGTGAAAAGCAAATGCATACGATGACAAGATAAGGCCACTAACTAGCATCTCCATAATGGCTGTTGTTCTCTGAGATACCACACATTTATCCAATTCCACTCTATTAGATCTGACGGCAGCAGATGCTGCTCTAATTGGCTTGCCACTCAAACTAAAGCATTTATTTTTCCCTTAATTCTGCTGAGGAATGATACCGAGGGTGGCGAGCAGTCTGCTGAAAGATGACGAAGAGTAGGAGCTGTGTTTTTCCACTGACTTTTCGAGGATCCAGAAGTGTTCCGTGGCATGAACTTGGCATAGGGAGCGAGGAGCGAACTGATCCGCACTCTTCTGCTGTGGTTCCAGCCATCAAACCCTTTTGATAGCACATGCGCACACATGCACGCGGCGTGCAGTGGCTGCCAAAGGCCTACATCTGTGTCTCATCAGCTCTCGAGTGTTGTCAACAGTATAAAGGGTTGAGAGGAGGAGGAGGAGCTGGAGCAAACCTGACTGTGCACCTCCTTCTCTCTCTCTAACTCTTTATCAATCTCGTTCTCTCTCTCCCAAGCCCTGAAAGTCACAACTAACTGGTGACATACTAGAAGGTGGAGAGCAATTGTAGAGAGAAAGCAAAGTGATACTTAGGGCAAAGGCTGTAGTAAAAGCAGGGCTGAGCATATGGAAAATGAAATAACCCTGAGGCCTCTGAAACAGCGAAAACAGAACATGACAAATGGGCTTAGCAGGGCTCTGATAAAAAAATCAGATGAAATTTTAAACAGATCCTGTCCACTCCGTATACTCTCGGAACGGCCGGCCTTCTAGAAAGTAGAAACACTTTCCTATTCCCCGGAAAAAGATGAGCAGAAAGTACAGCCAAGTTTCTATCAGCCAGCTGAAAAACACACACATAAAACACAGCAAGGCCAGATATTAAAGCAGCGCTCAGATGCTGTGGTTGTGCTTGAGTGGACGGTATCAGCAGCAGCTCGCGGGTACCGGACCCATGCTTGTTTACATTAACAGTGTGCAGCAGGTGGCCAGGTGAATGAATGCAGCTGCAGGTGTGTAATCAACAGCAGCATAGCCTCAAGGTCTGAGTGACCAGACGCTCTGCCAAATCTGCACCACACTCGGATCAGTGGGCACACTCAGAGCGTATGAGTACACAGACACTCACATACAGTCACACATGCATAGATACATAAACTAGAGCTGCTGATATGGGTAAAACAGTGTCACTGCTTTGATTAGAGTGGTACAAACATGGGTAAATGTTCTTAGACTGATTCAGTGGAGAACATCTTGCAGACAGTTCTTTAGAGAAGCTTCTACATAGACAAAAAGGGTTCTATGATTGTAATGAGTCAAATAATCCTTTTCAGTAGTGCACAATTAAATGTGCTTCAATGGGTTCTTTGAATGATGCCATAGAAGAACCAATTTTGTTTGCGTAAAGAACCATGTTTGTAATTGATATGTTTGAGTGTGAGGAATGTCTTCTTGAAGTGAAGGTTCTTTAGACTTGATGAGATGATAAGGTGATAGGGGAAGATGAAGGGTTAATGATGGTTAATGATGTCACAGAATGATGTGCAGTTAAACAAAGTAAACTATGACTGGTTGTTATGCATATTGCAGCCGTCTTTAATATCAGTATTGCAAACACCAACAATGGGATTATTATTAACGATACATTGTTTGGTCCTAATGAACACAGAGCCGTTTCCACACAATCACAAATTTGCTAGTCAGAAACATTACCATAGAAGAGAAACATGAGGAGACAGCTGTGGCTGACTGGCAGCAGCCAGTTTTCTATTTCCACTGAGTGGATGTCAGCTGATAATTAACTGATGTTTAATCACAGAGATGAGCAGCTTAAATTCTTCTCCCTGCGCTGCGGCATCCAACTGGAGTGACCACTGCCTCTCTCCTCAAGCCCAAATATTGTCCCTCCAGATGCCCAAATGAGTCCCAAGCCAGGCTCACTTGGAAGTCTGAGGGAACAGACCAGAGGTGCAGGCTGAAGCAGTTGTCAGTTCACAGCCCACCAGCATTCAGCAAGCCAGCCCACCGCGCATGCAGATGGCCAAACGATTCTCTCTCACTATCTCCTGGTTTCTTTCCCCTCTCTCTCGCTTTCTCTCTCTCTCTCTCTCTCTCTCTCTTTCATATTCATGCCTCCAGCGCAGCCAATCAGGAGCATAACTGGACTAATGAAGCGGTTGTTTGTGATGGTCTGATAGCCAGGCTTTCAGAAGGACCCCTGAGGAGAAGCCCCTCGTGGCTCACACACCACTGCTCGGACTGGCTGCCAGACTATACCCACATTTGGCAAGAGACGGAAAGGAAAGAATTAAAGGAAGAAAGAAACCTGAAATCATCCCTAAACAACTTGAATCACATGTATTACAATTAGGTTTGATCTCAATCGATCAGTTCTGCATTAAATCAGACTCATTTATAAACTGTCTAATATATTTGAACAATTCTTCAAGACACTTGTGACAATTTTACATTAATGATACCGTGGTTTGACCACAAACGGGTCAAATAATGTCTCTATGAGATTACACTGAAGTTCTTAATGAAAATATATATTTTGAAAAGAAGATGCACTCCAGACCAGCTTCATTCATATGTTCTTATTCTAGTCTCCTGACTGATGATGTCTGAGGGATATCAGTCTGAGAGGGTCTGGGAGTCTCCTGTGTTCACAGTTCTTGAATCTCAGAGCCGTGCTGGAATACTGAGAAAGCTATCTGATGAGCAGGGAGCAGGGGAGCACCAGCAGGTCACAAACAGTGGAGTTTGCACTGTGGAGGGCTGTGAGATGGTACACTGGCAGTTCTCATGTTCTCTGTTCTCAATCACATATCTTTGTTAAGGGACAACCAGCTATCTGGTCTTCTGGAGTGGAGCACAGGGGGCTCAAACAGGAGAATGGGGGCAGATAAGAGGGCATGTGCCTGGTGTATTGTATAGGGTGTAAAGACTTTGGTGTTATTTAGACTTAGAGTGGTGATTTAAGCACAACAAATGGAAAAGGGTTGTTGTGGGGATTTTTTTCTGAGATATTTAATAAAAATGAAAAAAAATAGGGATAAGTAATGAATCACATTTTATTGTTATTATTATTATTATTATTATTATCATTATTATTATTATTATTATTATTATTATTATTAACAATTACTAATACTACTTTTAATTGAGATAATAAAACAACATAATGGATACTATGAATAATAATGATAAATAATAAACAATAATTATTATTATTATATTAAATAAATAATAATGATGATAAATAATAATAAATAAACATAAACTGTCCTCGAAAACCCTTCACTGACAAATCTGTGAAAGTGTCCAGACCCCGCGCGTTACAGCGGAGATCCCCGCGTCTGCGTAATGCGCGCGCGTCTCCGGCGCGTTACGCGTAACGGGTCCCACGTAGGCTGCTGAAACGGCGTGGACGTGTCGAAACGGCTCAATGTCCCCGCGGCTGCGTTTAACGGGATTACAGCGTGTGTCCGTGCAGTGCGTGAGCCCCGCGGGGGGACACCAGTTGCCTGATGCAGTAACGCGCAGTCGGAGCCACCACACACCCTCACACACACTCAGAGAGGACACGCAGCTCTGCCGGAGCCTGTCCTCAGTGAAGACACGCAGCTCTGCCAGAGCCTGTCCTCAGAGAAGACACGCAGCTCTGCCAGAGCCGGTCCTCAGAGTGGACACGCAGCTGGACGCGCCGCTCTGCTGGAGTACACAGGGACTGACTGCTCCTGCGCGCGCAGGAAGAAATCAAGCGCAACTCACCCTCGTCTGCGCGCGCCAGTCCGGACAAACACAGCACGAGTAAACATCCTCTCAGTCTCGCAGGTAAATCCATGTCGGGGAGGAGCAGGAGGAGCAGGAGGAGTAGGTGCTGTGGAGCGGGTCCCGGTCTCGGGTCAGGACGGGGGGCTGCTCACCCGCTGCCTCGCGCGCTCGCACTGTTCGCTCACAGGTCACAGAGACCCGCGCATGCTCTCGCGCGCGCGCCGCTGTAGTGGACCTGACCGGCGGAGCTCCTCAGTTACCCCAGTTACCCTCAGCTCTGAGCGGGGGTCGCACCGGGCATTAGATCAGCTGGAACTGCGTGCTGAAGCTCTGGATCTCCTCCACTCCTCTCACATGATCATATCACCACAAAGCAGCAGCAACAGTAAAGAGTAAATAAGGAGTCAAAGAGGCAGAGAGGCAGGGAGTCAGAGAGGCAGAGAGTCAGAGAGGAAGAGAGTCAGAGAGTCAGGGAGTCAGGGAGTCAGAGAGACAGAGAGGCAGGTCCTGCGCTCAGCTGTCCAGCGCGGTACACTGACACACGCGCTGCGCCGTTTCTTGGTGGTTTCCTCCACCGGTTATCAGAAAGGCCACGCCCCCCGCGCCGCGATTGGCTGGAAGTGAGATAATCACGCCCCTGGGAGGGAGCGTTTCACATAAGCCACGCCCTTCAAGCGTGAATCGACTCTGCAGTTTCAGGATTGGCCGCAGCTGAACGCCCCCTGAGCTCGGATTGGCCTGTGAGCTCTCCTGCGCGCGGACCGGGAGGTAATTTGCGTAGCTAAGCGGGCTTTTGAGCGTCCTCATCTTCCAATCACAGCGCGAGTGGGCGTGGCCTAAACCTGAATACGAGTGGGAAGAGAAAGGCCGCCTCGTCTTCCTTCCATCCAGTGTGTGATTAAAGAAGAGGTTTCTGGGGGTTTGTGAGAGATTGTGAGAGTGTATGAGCGTTTGTGAGAGTTGTGAAAGTTTTAAGATTTTGTGAAAGTTTGTGAGAGATTCTGAGGGTTTGGGAAAGTTTTGAGGGTTTGTGAAAGTTTTGAGAGTTTGTGAGGGTTTGTGAGAATTTGCGAGGGTTTGTGAAAGTTTTGAGAGTTTGAGAGCCCTGTGGGGCTTGAAGAACTTGCGGTCTGCAGGCCCATCCTCAGGGTGAGGCAGTGGTCCACATTGTATTGAGTTGTCTCTTCCTGTGGGCTGTTACATATTCTAAACTGGTGGGCCGTGAGGTGGAAAGGTTGAGAACCCCTGATCTATACCATTCGCCACGTGCACTCTTCTCTGATGTGCATGTGGCGAATGAGAAGTGCCTTGAGTCAGGAACATTCCTGCTACCTCCCTAATTGCCTTTGGGCCCAAGGAAGTTTTCTTAAAATACAGATAGAGCACGAACTTAAAACGCTGAGCTAAGGTTTACAGCACGATATGGATGCCAGGTGAAGGAAATAGGCATGCAAATGCTTAGCTGAGCTGGAATTAATGCAAGTATATTTGACAGCAGGCCAGGAAATGAAGGGTGAGGCAACAGGGGTGTTTGGTGTCAACTGCCAAGGAGAAGCAAGAGAAGGTGAAACAAAAGCTAAACGAGCCATGACCAGCAAGAAGAGCAGTCACAGGAAACATAGAGTGTTCAGTGGGTCTTGTGATTGACTTCCCACTGAAGACGTTAAAAGAAAAGCGCTATATAAATAAAATGTATTATTATTATTATTAAAAGTCTTTCCAAACAAGCAAAGCAGTGGAACGCTGTTCAAGTTCCCTGTTTTTGTAGGGAAGTAATGAGAACAAGAGTTGTCCACACGTACCGCCTTAACCACCCTCTAATTTAAGACCCCTGCGGTGAGGAGAAGCGTGTGTTTAGAAAACACTATGGAGATGAGCCTCCACAATAATCAGAGAACGAGGGAAGTTATAGTTTTGAGAGAAATAGAAATAGATAAAACACTGTGTGCACCGCACTGCACACATCAAAGCCCTTATTCTATATCCATAAGAGTAACCCAAACCAACTATCATCTACTCATGTGCACCGCACCCAGCCTAGTCTTTACATGGGCCCCCAGTCTCCCCTCTAACTATACACACTGAGACCTTAATGACACAGCAATCTCGAGCAGGGCCCAAAATAAACTTCTCTGAAAGCTTCTCATCCTCAAGCACCCTGACCTGCATGTGACAGATGTCACAAGGATACCACACAGCAATGAGGCAGGAGTCTCACAACCACAATGTTGCTACCAACCCAAGTGTAGACCAAAGAGTACGGTTAAGACCTTCTGAAGTGTTCACCAGCTTAGCATGGGTTGAATATGCTCTGGTGCTATTATGCTTTCTGGAAGATTGCTTGTCCTTCAGGCTAAACTTCACTGCACTTGAGCAACTTGTCCAGGATTCAAGGTTTCAGATGTACTTTTCTCACATTTGCTCAAAGCAGAACAGCAAAGGAGGAACAATATGTTGGCTAATGTTGGTCAGCCAGCAGGATGGTTCCTCAGGGGGTCCTATCTCTACACCCTGACTCCCTTATCTGTGTCTGTGAGTGCTGGCTCTTGCCCAGACAGAGCGCCGAGCTCTGGAGGACATGCTGACGTTTGACCCAAGAGCTTCAGGCTGTCAGCAGCAGTGCTGATGGAAGTTGCCTGTGTTCACTGTTCTGAGACCAGTTGTACAGATTCTGCTGACATAGTCAATGTAGGATCTGTCGAAGGAGTAGCTGATCCGCAGGCAGTGTAAAAGAGTCTACCACTTTAAGTGTTGACAGCTCTTTTCTGGCTGTCTACACACAACTCGACCCTGCAAGGGTCTGAGATCATCCATCTTTAGGGCTACTGGCAGGCCGAGTATGAAGAGCTCTCTGAGGAACAGTGGAGGGTCTGTGGTGACCGTGGAGTCGTTCATGCTCTCAGCCTTAGAAAGAGTGGATGGACGAGGCCACTCATGGGTGTTTTAGGGACATATATCATAGTGGACCAGCTTCTAGCTCCAGGCACCATAGATTCTTGGGCCGGCTCCTGGCATCATCATAACCCAAGAGATTTTTAGGCGCTGGGAAAGTGTGCATGATTGTGGCTGTTCCCAACAACGTCTTAAATTCTGAATGTATCACACAGATTAGCACCCGGATCCAATTACCTCTGCTAAGCAGCCATGCCACGTTACAGGGCAGCTGGGATGGGCAATGGAAGAGGCAACTGTTCTATATGTATATGAGCTGCAAAACCTGTGCATGTTAGCATGTGGGAGGTTAGGTCAATAAAATTGCTCCAGACTGACACTAAACAGGTCTGTTGTGGAAGAGAACTGTTCTGGAATGGAATTCCGAACCAGACATTCCACTGGTAGGGCAAAGGGCAGACACAAAGCCAAGCTATCAGTGTTTACATGGTGCCCTCTGTTTCCCTCTCCACTCTTATCTCCAAGGCTTCAAGCATGTTATTGACACAGTCCATGCCCACAGGCTCACTCGTGCTGAACCAAGGGTAGGATGCTCAGTGAATAGCGTTGTAAAGAAAACATAACGCCAATCATTCTCTCTTTGATGGTCCAGAGAGCACATATGGCTTTAGATGCTGTGTGTCTCCCACACCTTATCTAAGAATGCTTCAGGTGTCAACATCTTCTTGTTTAAACACACACATACACACACACAGACAAAAACTCTCCACTAGCCTTCATCAGAAAGGTCTACCCATATCACCTTACCTAACAAATAAATTAGTATGTCCACAGAGCATGGACATGAGTCACAATTATTTACATCCTGTCTTTGTTGTTGGATGTTTTCCCATCAACACCAGGTTCAGTTTTAGGTCCGTTCGTAGATGCAGTATCTCAAATTCACTAATCTTCCCAAGCTCTGTATCCTTCTGAATTTCAATCCCGCCCACCAACCACATTCACGTCCCGGCCCGATCGCCTCCTCACTGTCGTCTGATCTATTCATCATAGTACACAGGCCTTGTGATGCATTTGTGTATGTGTGTGTATGTGTGTGTATGTGCAGAAGGCCTTGATCAGAGCGCAATAGATCTTGGGCCAGGTCTCTGCTGGAGAAGCCTTTTATTTGCCTATTTACTGCAGCATGTCACTGCTGCTGCCTCTGGCGTGATTATCACTGTAGGATGAAGCGGTGTCCGGGGGTTCATGCTCTACTATAGTGGCTGAGGATACAGCCGAGCTCATTATCTACACAGCTATCCGACCCCCCTGAGGCCTCTCTGCTCCGTACACTCACAGTCATCCATTCAGCCTGGGGAAACACCTAATGCATGTGCCGCAGGCCTGGCCACGCCAGAGGAACTGAGGAGGTTGGCCGCAGAGACGACTATTGGACGGTGGTTGCTTTTCACAGACACTTAATGGAAAACAGCTTGTGGAGTGGAGCGATTCAGATTCAGACGATCAGTTGCCTTGTGTTTATGCACTTCTGCTCATGAGTAAATGTGAAACGTTTACAAAAATGATAATGAACAAAGTAATCAGCAGAATGAGAGTCACTTCTCACAGCGCTTCTACAGCTTGCCCCTCGTTGACTCCTTTTAGGGATCTACAGCAATTCTGCTTTGATCCATAAGGGGGCAGGTGTCTGCCAAGGGAGTCTGAAAGAGGAGAGTGGTCAAGGATGGTCAAACAGCTGAAAAGATTAAGCCTGGACATGGAAACATCCGTGTCAGGGTTGAAGTAAAGGTCCATTAATTAAATATGGAATGGTGTACTGTGACTTCATGGAATGGGATAGGCAAATATGAAATGGGATTTATAATTCCAAAGCAGAAAGCCAGAATTCCCTAATTACTATGCCAGGCTGAATAGAGCTGATTAGTGAATGATAACATTTTATCTAAAACATATACTACAAGCCTGCGAGCCTCCAAAATAATCTTGCATTCAATCAATACTACATTTTCAATGCCTTTCTTTGTTTCCCCTCCAGCTATTTCTGCTCTCTTAGTAGTCGGCCTGTATTTCCTCTAACACAGTTTTCTTCTCTTTGATATGGAATTTCATTTGCGGGCTCAGGATCTGCTTGTCTGTTGATCCAGAGCAATAAACAGGGGGTAATTATGGTGAGGGACAGGCAGAGCTGGGGGGAGATGACAGGAGAAAGCAGGGTAAAGTGCCCGAGGTGCATTTACTTTTTTTTCCATTCCCAAATGCATACATCACAGCTACATATCTCCCAATCTTGCCTTTAATTATGTGCCTTTACCTCAGTGACGGCAGGGAAGACTTTCATTCATGCGCGCACACACACATTCGCTCATTACAGTGTAATTGAAGCGCCTGGGGTGAGTGTCCTTGCTGCCTGTGATGGTATTCACTCATGAGTTTCTGTGGCTTTGTGGCCTTTCCTCCTCATCAGAACTGCTGTGGTCATTGATAAGCCTGGGGGGGGCAGAGGTCAGGGCCCCTAACACTGATAAGGCTGTCTGTAGAACCCCACTGGGCTGATTGGGATCTCAGAAAGCATGGAGACTGAGGGCAGTGATGGAACACTGATCAAACAATCAGAGCAACCTAGACCCTCCCCTTTACCTCCCTCCCTCTGTCGGACTCTCCTACAGCATGCTTATCTAAGGCCTAACATGCTCCCTGGGTCTTTCACTCTGCTCCAGCACCTTTATCTCCATCAGTATTCTGTTCCTAATTATAAGAGTGGCCTTCCCTCACCCCTCCGAATGCAAGTCGTTAGTTTGTTTACAGTAAAGCTCTTCATCCAGAGAGAACACAGAAAAGACAGAGAGAAGTAAGCCTTGTGACTCCGGTGCCTTTAGGCTCTTCTCCATTTTGTCTCCTATGAGATCTCTTTTAAAGCAGGACTGGCCAAACACATGGGGCTCAATTGCTGGACATGGATTAAGTCTTGGCTTGGACTAAATTGCACTGATACTAATAGAAATACACTTTCAGACCTGAAATGCAGCAGGCAGGCAGGCAGGCAGGTCGGTAGGCTGGTAGGCAGGTAGGATAGATAGATAGATAGACAGACAGACAGACAGACAGACAGACAGACAGACAGACAGACAGACAGACAGACAGACAGACAGATATATAAAGAGGATAAGCAAAGGTAGACTGATGTTTAAATAATTGAAATCACTACATGAAGTAAAAGTACAGAATGCAACCTTTTATAGTATCAACATTTCAACAAACCAATGTCTATTAAAGCTGAGGTACCATAATTTTTCTTTCATTGAAGTAACTTTACTATTTCTGTTACTATCTCCATATTTTACTTGCCTCCAGTACTTTACACACAGATTATAGAGGTGTGCCCAACAGTTATTGCTTTACATTTACAGAATTTGTCTGATGCTCTAATCCAAAGCTATTTACATTTTGAGTCATGTTACATATGTAGGTGAATATAGTGTTACCCAAGTGTTACCCAAGGACTTTAGTATGGTGTCCTGGCCCAGGTGGGGAAGGGGGTGATATTGTTACCTACTATGCTGAGGACACCAGCTGCATGTCTTGTATAATATAAACAGTGTAGAAGTACTGAAAGTGTAGCAGTATCCTAAGGGATCCTAAGCTCCAACTGTGTACCCAAAGGATAGTTATCTATCTGTCCATCTGTCTGAGCTTTCATATTATATATTAATTGCAATGTATGTTTATCTGATTAGTAATTATTTCAAACCTGAAATTAAATATTTGTAAAAATCTGAGATTCTGGATTTCATAGTTTTGTGAGCTATAAGCCGTGCCGATCAAGAGTACAACAAAAACAGTTTGATGAAATTAATATAAAATATAACAATTCAGTTTCTGGATGAAGTTTAGGAAAAATGTAATTGCGTAGGAACCTGTATGGGGTCTCCTGGCCTTTCAGGTTTGTAACAAGTACTTTTCTGGATCTGTGTGAAAAAGTACTGAGTTTCAGTAACATTTGAGTAAATCTAAAACAATATTCCACAAAATAATTGTCCTTCAACCCTGCAGTGGACTGGAGTCTTGGGGGTATTCCTGCTTTGCACCCAATGATTCCAGATAGACTCCAGACCCACCATGAGTTTGACCAGGAAGAAATGTATGAGAAGATGGATGGTTGCCACCAACATACAATTATGGTATGAAATACAGTTATGTCAGGCTTTCGTACCCCTGCACAGAGCCAGACCATCATGAACAATAACACTATGGTAGATCCAAGTATGTCTAGAAGATAAGTTCCTAATATCTTGAGAGGGTGCAGACCAGGGGTTGGGAACTGAGGGTCTTGCACACTTTGCGATTAACTTGTGAGTTGAATCTGGTGTGTTTGATCAGAAAAAGCACAAGACTCTGCAGGAATCCCGCCCTCCAGGCCTGGTTTAGACAGCAGCAGTGGGGTTTTTCCACAAGTCCTTTAGGTCTACGCTTTATCTCAGTCTGGGGAACATACTCACAATAGTATAGAAATACAGCTGAGCTAGTTAGTTAACTTAGTTGGACTTCAAAGTGACAGTGTGGCTTACTTCAACACTAAAGCACTTGATGGCGTGGGGCACATTTTGGGTCAGTCCCCCTCCTTCTTAAGGTGGGAGAGAATCTCACTGATTCAAAGGGCTTTATTGGCAGGATCCTTCAGTGCCTTGCCAAGGCTCTAGTGATGAGTGGAGAGAAAACCCTGACAACAATGTCATATTTCATAGCAGACGATGGGAAAGGAAGAGCAAAGCCTGTCAATATCAGCAGATTTCCCTTTTTTGTGAAATATTTTTGGAGTTCTGGGAACGGCTGAGGATAGTGATGATTGTGCATTACTGGTTTTGAGTAATACATGCTGCATAATGCAGTGCTAAGCTTGCCAGACTGCGTATCTTTAACTCAATACAGCATTATCCATGACAGACCATTAACATCAGGCTAGCATGGATTGCGCTGCACAAGCTGTGTCGGACAGACATCATGCTATGGCTTATAAAAGCCTTTGAAAACATCTACATAAAGCACTGGGGACATTTTTGCTGTGTGTTCTGAACATTTAATCAAGTGAAGTAACCATTTGTGTAATTAATTTGATTAATAAAAACTCAAATAAAGCTTACATCTGCGTTTTCCACGTTCCTCCAGCCTATTTCTCACTGTGTCTGGGCTGAGGTGTCTCTGAGCAGTAAAAGCAGATTTACTGGGTGTCTGACGGACCACGTGAGAGAGCTGTTTGTTGTTTCTGAGCAGTGGAAATGAAATTGGGGGTGTGTGTGTGTGTGTGTGTGGGGGGGTTTAGAAGCCCTCGCAGTTTCACAATACAACTCAGGGTTTGTTTGTTGTTGTTTTTTTTCAATAGCAAAACTAAAGAAGAAATGGGGTTATCAATACTGAAACAATCATGTCAGAACTGAAACAATCTGTTTTGCTCTTCATGCAGTTTCACATGTGACTGTTTTTGCTGTGATTCATTTTGCAATTAAATCAATAACCGCTGCCCTTCAGCTACAGTGACCCATTATATTTGCTCTGACATTCAAACAATCTGTATCTTAAAAACATCTCAGATTTCTGAAATGAAACTATAACTGTTTGAATTCATATATAGATTTTCATCATGTGGAACATGCTGCTTTGAAATGCTACAAGATTATAGTGATGCGAAGCACTTTAGAGCTTTGTTTGGTGTTTCTATGAGTGGAAATGAACTTTGTGGCGTTTGAAAGGCCGCCATGGCTCCGTGTAAGCTGTGGTATTATCTTAAACTCCTTCTATTCACAGAGTGGCTCTAACAAACAGCACACAACAATGAGGGACAGGACACGTTAATGATAAACCGCACTTTAGGGGAATGAATCTCCACACGCTATTGTTCAGGTTAAGCGGGGTGTGATTGCTCCATAACCATTAGGAAGAGAAAGAGGAGGGAGGGAAGAGGAGGGGAGCCGAAACCAAGAGATAAGTCATGACAAATAGAGAGTGATCACATCAGGAGGATAATATACATATAAATGCAGGATCTATACACACAGTTTAGGATGATTCCGGATCTACTTAACTTTAATAAAGGTACTTTAAAGGGGTCACTGAGTGATACAAGGAATAAACCACTGTTGATTCCATGAAGAACACAACTGTAATCTTTTCAAGGTTTAAAGAACCTTGTCTTGATGAAAAGGTGCTTTACTTATGGAAAGGTTCTTCACACTTCCACAGAACCATTTAAAGGTTCAAAGAACCTTCCCTTTACATCAGTGTTCTTTACCTGTTAAAAGGTTCTTTGTCACACTTAAACAGAACCTTTAAAATGTTTAAAGAACTTCCACTTGAAAAGTTTACATATTCCAATTTACATATTCACATTCATAGTGAAATTTTAAAGGCTTAAAGAACCTCCATTTGATGAAATGTTTCTTTCTGAACTTAAAGGTTTTTCACACTCTAACAGAACATTTTAGAAGATGAAAAATCCTTCACTTTATGTAAACGTTCTTTACTTATTTAAGGGTTCTTTACCACACTCAAACTGAACCTTTTACGGGTTTAAAGAACCTTGATTTAAATGCTATTTCATTTATTTAGCAATTTAAAGCTTTTACTCAAAAATGGTTCTTATGGAACCAAATGGGGTTCTGCTGTGGCACATGGCACCTTTATATTTAAGAGCATACTAACAAAGTTGGATCAACCTGCAGGATCTGGGAGATTTTCACTAGAATAAGCCTGTTTAACTTTGGATACAGCCGCATGAAGGTACAGCAGTGTTTCCAATCTTGTGGTAGAAATAGCCGCTGCTGTTTGGTGACGGTGGGCTGTGAGTGAAAGTACTGTTCTTTTGTTATCAGCGTGCAAATTTCCCCTGCACATGCATGTATGCATTTCAAAGACTGATTTATACCATGGATGGCAATGTGTGTGTGTGTGTGTGTGTGTGTGTGTGTGTGTGTGTGTGTGTGTGTGTGTGTGTGTGTGTGTGTGTGTGTGTGTGAGGAAACAGGAGATGAGGATGGGAAATGAGACGTGAGTGTGTGGCTCTCAGATTTGATTTGGCACTGGCGTCTCAGGGAGACAGCTCACTGGTCATCTGATGTGGGTGACTGATTAACTCACTATAATTGATTGAGAAGCGTCGCACTGATGGACCCAATCTCAGGCACGAGGGGCAACATCTGCTGCTTTCCCAGACCCTCCCCACTACCTAAACACTAACACCACTTCCACCCCCGCACACACAGCTCCAGGAAAACCCAGCAGTGGCCCTAAAGCCTCCAGCAGACACTCACAACATAGAATAGCTGGCCTGAGTCATGGGAAATGAAGTGGAAACAGAAAAGTAGGAGAAAGGCCACCAGGAATGAAATGAAAATGCAGCTTCATAGAAGCCACATGAGATGCAATACCTGAATAAGGGACTGATTCTTTGTATTAATGTAGTATATTTGTTTCTGCTATGCTTCTTAACATAGGTGGAATGTACTGTGGGGACACTGAGAACATGCTTCCTTCACTTTTCTTGGGAAATAAAAATAATACACTTGCATGCAAAAGCATAGGCATTCTGGCATTCTATCTAGCCATGGTTAAACATTCTTCATTTGGTGATGAATTATCAGTGAGTAATCACATTATCACGCTAAAATTCACTCATTTCAAACTAAATTTAAACCCACTTTAAATGCCAAAGGAGCCTTCCAGTACAGGTTTACTGTTCAGTCCATATCCAAGCTCAACCTGCATGTAGACTCTGACTGATCAGCAAGACGGGGCGGTGCTAATGACATCACTGACCCAGAAATAAGGGGCTGTTTGTTCTATTTTTTGCTCACACAGTGTTAACATTTCATAAAAGTTATGTGAAGTGATACTACTGACACATACATAAATAAATATAATAAATGAGATTCTTGGTTTTATTATTTTATATATTTGCTGTCAACTAATTTGATGAACTGGTTAGTATAAATATCACTAATCATTACAAATCATTCACCAAAAATTCTTGCATTTTAGCTCGTTGTTTTAGTGTAATTAGTCTTTGCCAATCCTCAACAGAGAGGCATTTTAAAGCACATATACCATTTACTTAATAAAAAAGGCTCAATAGGTCATAGATTTTAAAATATAAGGACATTTGGATTTTTTTTGACTTTGTAGATTTTGTTTAGTAGATGTTTAGTGGAACTTATAACTTTTTTGACCAGGGCTATACATACATTTTTACATAATGTTCAGTGCAGGAAAAAAATGAATAATCATACATAATTACAATTCATTCGTATATGTGTTTACAGTATAGTTTCTCAGAATAATTGTACTCAATTACTACCAAAATAATTACATTGCTGAAAGTTCAGCAGGTCCCATTTGCATATATATATATATATATATAGATAGATAGATAGATAGATAGATAGATAGATAGATAGATAGATAGATAGATAGATAGATATTAAAATAGATATATATATTTAAATATTGTTTCTTTTTGACTTTAACTTTTTTTTTGCTTTGGCATTAAACCTCCACATTTAAGATTTGATATAAACCACAAAATATCAGTTAATGCCAGATAATGCTAAACTGGGTGTTAATTTAACATGTCTTATTTATCTGTGTAATATTTCAAAACACTGAATACTTTAAAAGCTTAAAATTAACTTAATACAAAGCTACTCCAATGTCTGTTTTCTTATGCATTTTTCAATCTACTGTATAAATCTACCACAGAACTGAAAGGTCCTGCTTAAACACCCTGAGACGAATCTGACACTGTGAGGAAACAGACTCTACAGAAATGAAGAGCTATTGATTATTAACTTCAGCTGAACCAACAAAAATGATCTACTTGATTATATTAATCAAGACCCTCAATGGTGGGCTGAGGAAGATCGTCAAACAGCCCACTCTGGCATGAGACACTGATTGTAAAAGGCTTAATAGAGGAGGTTGTGTTTTGACACAGATAATGTAGAGATACTAGTCAAAAGAAAGAAGGGGGGTGAGGGGGGTGTACGGCTCTGAGTAGGACCTTATCATTTGCTCAGAGCTTAGACACATAACCTTGTGGCATCAGTAACTCAAAAAGCACTGAACATTGCACCATATGTTGCTTTTCTCACAAACACACACACACACACACACACACACACACACACACACACACACACATATATATATATATATATATATATATATTCCATTTAAATCTTTGATGTGTGTCCAACTGCTCAGGAGTGGTGAGCGAGGAGAAGAGCCGACCAGGGAAAGCTGCTCAGTACACACTTTGATGTCCCTCCATTAATCTAGGAGCTTGGAGGTGGGAGGGAGTTTCTATGGCAGTTTCCATAGAAATAGCAATATAAAGTGTGTGTGTGTGTGTGTGTGTGTGTGTGTGTGTGTGTGTGTGTGTGTTGTAGCAAAAAGGAAAATGGCATATTAATGTTTATGTTTGATCATAAGTAGTATGATTTATGGATGTAGACAAGCTTCTGAACTGGAGGGTAAAAATGGAATTACTTTAGAAGGTGCTTTGTTGTCATTATATTTATATGGTACAACCAGGCTGTTTTATTCACATATCCCAGCTTGGAAGCTGTGGTCCAATCAAAGGGTCAGCCATTACAGCACCCATTGAGTAGAGAGGGTTAAAGGCCTTTCTTGAGGGCTCTACAGTGGCAGCTTAGTGAACCTAGATATTGAACACACAACTCTGATCAATAACCCAGTGCTCTAACCACTGAATGTGGTGAAAATGTAAACTTTGCTTCTAGCACTAACAGTTCATGAACATGTTAGTGGGGGTGGGGGGTGTCAGGTTGGTGGCAGAGACAGGGGGAGGTGGGGGGGGGGTCACTCATTCATTCATCCATCTTCCTGGTCAGGGTCGTAGTGGGTCTGCCCAGCTGGAATCATTGGACACAAGGCAAGAATAACCACTGGGCATAGTGCCAATCCATCACAGAGTACCACATACACCAATTCACTTAAACATTCCTAGGGGGCAATTTAGCATAGCCAACTAACCTACCAAATGTGTTTTTGGGAGGTGGGAAAAAACCCACATGGGCATGGGGGGACACTCCACCCAATTCCCCACAGACAGTAACTAAAGTGTACTGAACCCACGATTCCAGGTCCCCAGATCTATGTGACACTGTTGTGCTGCCTAGAGCTAATATCATATCATCAACTTATCAAACTATTTTATTATATCTATATATTTATGATAAATCTGTACATAAAAAACAACAACAACAAAACAACACTTTGGGAACACTGCATTAGAACTAACCCTCCTGTGAGTAGGCTGTGTTTCAGTATGGCTAGCTCAAACTCTACGGAGCGAATAATAGAGGACTGAATTCTTATACACCAGCAATTTGGTTACATTCTCAAATCCAGATTTTGTGGTGAATCTTGAGAAATAAATGTTCAATTACTGTCAAAATTCACAAATATTGTTGCTATGGGTGTGCAAGAAGCTGGCCAAGAGCCTGTTCAAACTGCAGAACATTTTACCCACACTCTAGTAACCAGTAATCAGAACACAACAATCAACTCCTCACATATTCAAATAATGAATAAACATGCAGTAATCCTCCTCATCCCAGTCATCCCCTTCATCATAAAACTGGGACTCAAATGATCTCCTTCTAAAGACTCTTCTGCATCTTCTCTTCAAAAGTGTTTGTTGCACATTCAAAGAGAGAGAGCGGGAGGGAGGGAGAGAATGTGCAATCCAGCATTGTGTCCGATGAAAGCAAAAGCAAAGCTCATTTTCCATAAGAAAAGGAAGTGGCAGACAAATAGGAGGTTGACAGGTAGTTGATACATTATCTGAAAAGAGTGTGATTTATTTGAAGGAGCGAATGAGGGTTTGATGAGCTCAGGAAACCAGCGGCACACTGTAATTCCATCTTCTCCCTGCCATTCCTTTATCGCAGGGACAGCAGTCCAATGAGCTCCTGAGCCGACCACAATGGATTTAATGAAGCGCCTTTGCACACACAACTCCATTCCTTTATGGCATCGGTAACACCACAAGTTTTATAACACCACTGTAAAAGGCAGACAAAAGACAAATGGCCATCAGTAAATTACTGCATTTCCACTGCACTGGCTGGATGCAGGGAGGGAAGGAAAGTGGGAGAGGGAGGAGGGGGTTTGTCTTACTTTGTTTGGCAAACCCTAAAAAAGGAGGACAATGGTAGACTCAGAGTGTGCCACCCCCACCTACCCGACTTAACCCAAAAACATACTACCCCTCCTGAGCACGGCTGCCCCACTCCATCACTTCTAATGTGTGCTGACTGACTGGCACAGCGTGGCTGCAGGGCTGCCTGGGTTCAGAGCCTGCTTCACTTATCAGCCCATCTCCCCCAACCCTGTTACTTTCATCAAGATAGGGATCCAGTAAAGCACTGCAACCACAGTCTTAAAACGATTAGGGGGGCTGTGGAACGGTTCGGGACCTTCTCAGCGTCCTGTTCAAAGCTAATATGTGGAAGCTGGTGTCATGCCCAGCAGAAGGCTGG
>CM067509.1:24975699-25015699 GCA_034509495.1 Acestrorhynchus altus
ATCTTTGGTCAGACTTAAAGTTTGCTGTTCACCAGTGGAAACCTCAGTGGCAAGATGTGGCAGCTCATAGTGACGTATCCAAAGCGACTTGCAGCAGCAATTGCCTCAAAACGGGGGAATGTGCTATGTGTCCTATTTTTTGATTGCTTCACAGTAAAAAAATCAAATGTTCAAAGTTGTAGGCATGTCTTGTAAATCAAATGATGCAAACCTCAAATAATCCATTTAAATTCCAGGTTGTGATGTAGCAAACACAAAAAATCCCAAGGGGGGTATATAATACTTTATATAGTATTTTTGTTATTATTATTATTATTATTATTATTATTATTATTATTATTATTATTATTATTATTATTATTATTAGTTGACAATTATTTGTTAACAAATTGTTCAATTTCTATATTGGAGGATGTAGGATGAGAAAGAGAAAGAAGGAGGGAGAGGGAGAGTCAGAGATACAGATCAAAGAGAGATAAAAGAGGGAATGAGCCTGCCACATCAAAAAGACACACTTATGTTTCCCTTTATCCTTTACTATATCTATTACTAAAACATCATTATTATTTTTATTATTGTAATTATAGTTATGGTTTACTTTTAGAAGTGATCTTGTTCATACTTACCTACATAGTTAATGCATGGCCTGATTTTGATACATTTATTTTTTATTTTTTATTTTTTTGTATCATCTATTATCTAACGCCACTGTGACAGTACAAGTGTGAATACTTGTACTGCCAATAAAGCAACTTTGAATTAATTTGACCTCACAGAGAACTGGATATAAATGGTTTAATCAGGAGACCACAGGCATAAAACTGAATATCAGCAAAGATAAATGCAGGCCTCTATTTTCTCTCTTGGGAAGATGGATGAAATGCTGTCCAACACAAGTTATAGTTATGCTGTTGTGTTGGACCGAGACTGAACTAAAGCAATATTATGTAGTAATTGTACCATAAAATCAGTGCTTAAAAATCATGCTGATGGTACACAGACTGTAGTAAGGAGTAGTAGGCCTTTGTCATTGCTACTCTGTTACTGTAACTGAAGTGACAGTGCTTTTGCACTGCATGGTACCTGCACTACTCGACTAAACCCAATTCTACTTGCTTTTTGGTCCTCCCTTAATGACTGACAATAATACGATATAGATACGACGTAGCAACATAATCAACATATACACAACAGGACAGAGCACAACAATAGTGCTGGATGTCTGTCATGTTGAGTGACTATTCTCTTTGTCCAGTCAGTGATCTGCAAGGTTTAAATGGCAAATTCTAATCCGGACTTTGCTCATTTAGAACCACGAATGAGCAGGTACTATAGCAGGTTCTACTAAATTCCCGAAGGAAAAAAAGCAGAGTAGAGTCAGAGTAGGGTAGGTACCATACAGTGGAAAATGTTGTAACTCTTATTTAGATGCTGATTCTGGGCGTAAGTTGGTGAGGCACAAACAGAAAACACACCAGTAAGTCAACATTAATAATGTGGAAAAACTGGGATTCGATTCTCAGTCTGGGCAACTATGTTGTGCTACACCAATAACACTACTAACTCTAAACTCCCACCTCTGTAATATGAGTAACCTTGTAAGTCAGTCTGGGTAAGAGCGCCATAAATGTAAATGGTTCTGAATCTCTCAGCATAAGTGAATGGATGCAAGGCTAGGAGCTGCCTGCAGGAAAGCTCATAGTGTGTTTTATTTACTGCTCTGGAGTGAATGCAGAAACAAAATCTCTCCACAATCGTAGGTGGAGATAAAACACTTCTAATTTTCACTTCTAAACACCCAGGTAGCCAGAGAATAGCAATGCACTGTTGGTTCACTGATGTTCTGTGTTTCCTGAGTGTTCCACCAGCGGTAAAGCAGGGTATTAAATAAAAGGCCACATTCATTTGTATCTTTTTTTTTTCATTTCAAATTAGACCTAATCATCATTTTCCTCATAGTTGTTTGTAATATTAGTCTTAGTATATTTGATTAAAGTCTCTGTGCATTGAAAAGAGGAGATTAAAAATTAGTTAGATTTACATTTATGACATTTATCTGATGCTCTTATCCAGAGCAATATACAAGGTTTCTCATATTACTGAGGTGGACATGAGCAGTTTTAGGACTGTTACCCAATTATCCTACTGGTGTTACCTGTTGCATCAAACCAAAAAGGAGTTTGAATGCAGGACAATATTTAGGGACCAGCTAGCTATCTGGGATATATATATATATATATATATATATATATATATATATATATATATATATATATATATATACACACACACATTTTTAGTGTATCTGGAAGTCATTTCATTGCAGTAAGTAGCAATGATGGCAAACAGACAGCAAGCATTCTCAGTGTGTAAGTTTGTGAGTGTTTTATTGGTGTGTGCAAATGTTTTTGTGGTGTACACAAGCAGCATGCCTCCCATAGGACAGCATTATCAAACACATACATGCACATGCGCGCACACACACACACACACACACACACACACACACACACACACACACACACACACACACACACACACACACACACACACACACACACACACAGTGAGGTGTGAGGAAGCCTACTGCAGATACTCAGACTTACTCCAGACTGGGGCTGGTTTAATGAGCCATACAGGCTCTGCTTCTATAGCACGCATGCAGCTCCACAACAGTGCAGACGCCAAACCTCTGCTCACATTATAATGGAACTATTGTCCCTGTGTGGAACCAAACACCTCACTCTCTCCAGACTTATCTCCATCCAAAGCAAGGATATGGAAATATTGTGCCTTGTTTGTTAGCACAACTAAAAAGCAGCCATAAAAGCCTTTTTCATGGAGCACTTGAAGGGGCTTGCGACTTGGGCATGGGGGGCAGTGCACCTCTTTCTGTGCAGCAGGGGGCTTTGAACAACATCGCTCTTGTGTTTGGAGTTCAATAGCCACATTCACACTGACCACAGTGCCCACTGTAAACCATTAGCGAATACACACTCACCAAGGCACATATAGCTGAGTGGGTTTCAGCTCCACTGGTGGGGGTCTAGGGAGGAGGCATGGGATGGGGAGAGAGATAAGAGGTGTGTGTAAAAGCCTGTTTCCAGCCATGTTTGTCAAAGAGGTCAGGGATCATGTTTGTTTGTGAGAGCGGTCACCCCCATCCATT
Source organism: Acestrorhynchus altus (assembly GCA_034509495.1). Lineage (NCBI taxonomy): Eukaryota > Metazoa > Chordata > Actinopteri > Characiformes > Acestrorhynchidae > Acestrorhynchus > Acestrorhynchus altus. The sequence continues at coordinate 24,978,869 of CM067509.1, forward strand.
GTAGTATCTACCGACATTTATCGTGCACTCACACATATTTGGATGGCAGAGTTCATGGTAGTAATGTGTGTGTGTGTGTGTGTGTGTGTGTGTGTGTGTGTGTGTGTCTGTCTGTCTGTCTGTCTGTCTGTAAAGCCATTTTACTATAAGTCCAGTCAAGAACAAGACTCGGCCTTCAAATATCTTCTCATCTGAAAGAAAGACCATAACAGGACTGCTTTATCTGGAGCTCCAGCTCTGAAGAAGTGCAGTCTACAGTTCAGAGAGCTCATTACTAATAGGCACCCACACAAAGATCGAGGTCACATTTAAGGAACTTTTGTTTCAGTGATCTCAAATGCTGATCCATCATACTGTCAAGTTTTTGGGCTTTTTTTTGTTGAAAGCACTCCAACAAAAAGGCTCCAAGAGAAGGTCTTTATCTTCAAGTGTCTCCAGCGATGAGACATTAGTGCTTTATGTACTAAAATCTCAGACCAGTCAATTCAAGTGGAAAAGCAGCTATTATACATTCATTAGAGCAGGGGCGCCACTGGGAACAGGAATTTCCTGCACTTACACCTTGTCACTAACATTCTGCTGGCTGAGCACAGAGACGAGAGCCACAGTCTAATTGAATTTCTACAAGCTTAAAACAATTAAGGGGAGTTTAAGAGGAATGTGGGAATTATGTTTCAAAAGCATTGTTGTTCGGCGCTGTCCTGCATTCTTCCTGGTAGAACACTGAAACAGAAAAATCCTTGAAACAGGACGCCTACAGCAGGAATTCAAAACAAAATATCTCTGGACAGAATGAAAAAATCCAGCTGCTAATTTACTGACACTTCATGCAAATGGGACCAGACAGTTAGTAGTACAGGGGTAGGCAACGCTGGTCCTGGAGTGCCAGCTTCCTGTACAGTTTGCTGATGTACCTGCACTAACAGAGCTATTAAACCTGCCAATTAGCAGGTGAGTTTAATCAGGTGTGTTTGTGTAGGAAGAGCACATTACTGTGCAGAGGTCTGGCAGTCCAGGACCAGGGTTGCCTACCCCTCAGTTAGTCGAAAGTTTTCTAGACTTTCCTACAATTGCAGTCTAATTTGCAGCAATTTATATTTATGACCAGGTGGAGGGGGTTGGGGAGAGCAGTGTGGTGTGGGGGTGGGTGGTGGTTTTAGAACATTATGTCTGTAAAATTGCAGCCTAACCTTCCTGGAACCTTTAAACACATTGATAATGTATATATTCTCTGTTACCTGGGTTAATGTTCTAACAAGAACATACAGCCGAACACAAAATGCAACGTAGTCATTAACATATGACTCATTCAATGCTATCATCTGTTTCAGGTTCAAACTGGGTGGGTGAAAATAATGACTTATATTATTAAGCCCTGGACACGGCAAGTCATAAATTACGAGGTCATTTTAACTTTACTTGAATAAATGTCCATGCAATGTCCTAACAGATGTCATATGAAGTCATGCATGTTCATGACAGATTATGTCCTTTTAAATATTTTCATTACGGGTAACTTATCATATGCTGCTTGCCACAATCTATAAGTCACATGTTAATGTAATGACATGACATGGAGTTTGTACCGTGACAATTACCGGCAATGGTAGTATGACAGCATGTCATTTTCGGTAACAAAGCAATGCCAGCAAGGACTTTGTATAAAAGGAGGTGTTACTCATTAGGATAATGTATAATTATTAGTGGGTAATTTGAGAAATTGAGGTAAAATTTCAGTAGATGGTTTCAAATATCTTGAATGCATTAAAAAAGTGTATGACATTATAAGATTTATTTAATTCAATATGTGTGACTTTAAACATTTCGAGTGAGACTGAACATGAATATCATGGCATTACTGGTCTTTTAATGATGTGTGTTTGTTTTTCTGGGGCACAATTAGTGAACAATATACACCTTTAGTGTACATTGTAATAGGATGCAACAGGGGTGGAATTATGCATCCAGTACACCGAGTTACCTGATACTTTTGGTAGCCATCAGAAGATTTCTGGTTGGATATATGAGCCCTTTGTCAGAACATCAATGAAAACCAGTGTAAACCTCTGACCACAACTGTAACTGCTTACAGCTCAACAAAGAGTCACTGTGACATTTTGGCAACAGAGATCACAAACATGAAGCACCTAATAGCTGACCTTAATGCAGGGACTAAAGGGACCAGAAGTGTTCATTGTGTGTACTTAAAAGTGTATTAAGAGCATGCTTAAAAAACTAAAGTAAAGGTGCTTTGAAAGGTTCATTCAGCAATGCCTACAACCATAAACAACCATATTTGGAATGGAGACGTGTGTGAAGATCCTTTAAACTGGTAAAGAACAAGAATGTCAAGTAAAGGTTTTTAACACATTGACTCTTTGATAAGATGCTCTTATCCAGAGAGACTTAGAAAAGTGCTTTTTGCTGAGTGCTGTTCACTCAGAACTTGTTTGTAAATGCTGCAATCCAGACATGCCTCAAGATTAGATGCTGCCAAATACAAATGTCAAGCTGGATACCTCGATGCCCAGAAGATTCATTATAATTATAAGCCTCTAATGTGTTAAATGCTCTTGAAAGAGGTTGTCTTTAGTCAGAGTTTGAAGACAGCAAGTGACAGTTTGGACCCCCAGGGAAAGTTTGTTCCACCACTTTGGTGCCAGAAAAGAGTCTGGATCCTTGTCTTCCATGCATAGCAAGGTCACGATGAGGACCAGTGGGGGCAGTTCAGTCTTGCCATCACAGTTTTAGGTGATGGGCTACCATCCATGATGAGACATCCGTTGAAACCTGAGAGATGAAACCTGGGTGTCAGAAGGTGGGAAAGAAAGGATGTAAGGATGATGTAAGGAAACCCATGAGTGTAGAGAGAACTTGAGCCTTGTAGAACACCAGTGGAGAGTCTGCATGAAGCAAAGGTGGCCACCTGCCATGTTACCTAGTAGGAATGCTTCTCCCAGTACAATGCAAACCATTACCATGCAAAGCTGGTGATTCAAAGATCAGTGAGGCTGCTTTCTTGTCAGAAGGTCAAGGAGACACTTCTCCATTACAAACATGTTTTTTAAGGAACCAAAAGTGGCTCTTTGATTGGAAGCACCTATATATTTTAGAGTGCAGATCATTGTTTAGGTGAAACAAGCTGTATAGGCATCTTCTGTAAAATAAACTCAAGCTAGTAGGCAATACTAAATGAATAATAATAATAATAATAATAATAATAATAATAATAATAACAATAATAATAATAATAATAATAATAATAATGAGACTGTGCTTACAAAATGTCCATCCATCCAGCCTTCCATTTTCTATACCTCTTATTCCTAGGGCCACAGGGGAGCTGGTGCCCAGCCGGCAACTCAGAGTGCAAGGGCAGGAAACATCCCTAAACAGGGTGCTACTGTTTACAAAATGTTTTTTTAAATAGAAAATAAATAAATGTGTTTCTGTCAGTAAGCACAAACAATGGCATCCACACGAGCATAAAAAATAAGACAAGCTTCTCACGGGCGTTAAACAGCTTACAGTAAATCCAGTAGTTCCTTCATTATAATAATCCCCTCCCAGTATTTTAGGCATTGAGAAGGATACTCCTATAAATAAATATGCACTAAATCACACTGCCCCTTTAGTCTTATTATAGGCTCCAATAGGCTACAATAGGGCTTAAACATTAGAAAATCGACCTCTATAAGTGCATTGAAACGTAATATGAAATGGACAGTGCATATACGACTGACCTGCTGTTGGACTGGGAGTGGATATGTATCAGACTACAGGACTTTACTTTTACTTGAGCTGGTTTAGAAAGAAGAAAAACAGCGGTCTCTTCAAATCCCTCCACCTGAAAGCAAGAACAGCAGTAAATGGGTTTGGAACCACATGGTGACACGCAGCCTCTGATTGGAAACCAGAAGGTGTGTGAGCTATATCTCTCCTCCTAACACTCAAGACACAGGAGCAGCGGAACATCATGCGACAGGCAAATCAAGTGCAGAAAGGGAAGATTAGACTGATCAGTAGAAAGTGCTGTCCTTAGAAATGTCATGAGTTTAGTATTTCACCACACAAGACTGAGATTGGCCTGATAACCATCCTCCCCCACCCCTCACTCACTCTCTCAAACTGGGTGGCTTATTAAAATGAACATCAATCTGGGGCTGAGTTTCAAGGCACTGATTGCTATTCATTGTCCGTTACCATGGTGACCCATGGCCAACCTGAGAGCGAGCCACAGTAAACCCAGACTGTCCTTCAGCGATTAACACTGAACACACACACACACACACACATGAAAATCAACACAAGCCCCATCGGCTCGCCCTCTTGCTCTGTGTGCGTTATTCGACCTCTTCATTACTGAGACGAGGATGTGGCTGATATTTGTAAAGGTCTTTTCAGCCACCTCTCTCCTCCTGGATTAGATTATCAGTAATTATCTTATGTAGGCTGGTGTGAGGCTGCATGTAGACGTCTGAATGAGGGAAGCGAAAGCCGAGAGGAAGCTGGTAGATTATGGAAATGGAAAGTCTCATTTGTGTTGCAAGGTCAACACCAGGCCCTTTTGTCCTGCGATCAGTGTCCTACAAAGCAATATCCTGACATCTCTTCTAATTCAGCTAAGTAAGGAGCACCCACCACTGATACAACTTTCTACAGTACCAGCTGGGACACACTTGACTGAACGACATCGCTCTCAGGTTTCAATACCGACATTAAAATCTAGAGTATTGGATAATTACATGCTACATGGACAAAAACGTATTAGGACACCTGCTCATTCATTTATTCAGAAATCAAGGGTTAAAATGGTTTAATCCTTTAAAAAGGGTTTATCCTGCTTTTGTTGGAGTATATGTTTCTACTTGCCAGGAAAAGCTTTTGACTAGATTTTGGAGCATTACTTTAAGGACTGGATTGAAGAATGAAGAATTTTAAATTGAACGTGTGGAGTAGCATAAAGTTCCTTTGGCTTGGAAACATCAATATGGTGTATACTGTATATCCAATACTGTTAGCATTGTATGCTTAAGTTCTTATTCATGCTTAAGTAAATATTTGATGTACAATTACAAATAGATAATATTCCTGTTGACCATGTGCTTTTAAATACCCATTGCCGTACCCAGAAGGACATGGCTGTCCTTGTCAGACTGATACAGTACATACAGTAGCAGAAGTTTCCCTGAAAATAGGTGACACAATTGGCCATGGCATAGTATCTGTCTTCAAGGCAAGGCAGAAGCATGTGGAGGAGTGTCCTGTTGTCCCGTCTTCAAAAAAGAAAAGACTTCATTATTGGGATGTTTGAGGTCCTGCACAATCTTCTTTGCCTTGGTCCAGCACCATTTGTTGTAGATGGTCTGCAGGTCACAGAACTTGGTTCAGCTGATATGCTCAGCTGATCACACCACCAGGTTCTGTAGAACCTGCTTCACAAACCATATTGTGCCATTCCCACGGCAATACTTAGAACTGTGCAGGTATTGAAGTTGCACAGTACCTTGGAGGTCAGTCTGAAGTCCCTTAGGTTGATATGGCAAGACCGTGACAAATGCTGCAGATTGTGAATGTACTTGAACAAGTGTACAAGTACACACACACAGTTTATATAATATCCATAAAGCAGCACTGATGATAGAGTGAGATGCTGCTGAGCAGCTGCACACTCATGGTCTGAAGGAGTATGAAGCCCCTTGCATTGGCTAGAGGAGCAGTAGAACCATATCTTCTGAAGTGATGCAGCTCTCTCCAGTACTTCAAGAGTTATGTGGGCCCAAACAAGGAACCCATGGACAAAATGTTATAGTTCCTAAACAGACTAACCATACATGGGCATGTCATTTGGGTGGGAACTGGAAATGACTAAAATAGGGATGTAAGAAAACTTGGTTGAAATAACAAGAACAATTTATGCACTAAGTAACATAAAGAACTATAGCAGAACTGATGTTAGTTAGATGCTCTTCTTGAATTAATAACAAAATTCTAAATATTATTAGATAAAATTGTTTAAAAAGTAAACAGCAGATTCCTGACCTCATAAATATACAACTAATACAGAGTTTAAAATTGCTCATTATTGTTCTGTCTTGAAAAAATGTAGCCAGTTACATGAATGCTGCTACTGATTGATGTCTGGACTGAGCATTGCCATGGCTGCCTTCTATGTGACTGTTACTCACTGGCTCTACTCTACAGGTATCAGATTTATAGGTCTGGGATTGAAACCCAGTGTTTTCAATTGACCTGGGTTTCTTGTTCTTTCACCAGTGGTGAGTGAGATGGGAGTTGATGAAGAGAGGTGGTGTGAGAGGTGATTGCCTTACCACACTTCCTCCAGTGTCGGCACAGCTGTGGTTTAGTACCACCGCTACGACCTCTGGCCTTTCCCAGTTTGCCATTGGCCCGGCCTGTTATTCCTGGCTGCTCAGCGGAGCGGCTCGGACAGTGGTGCTAATGGCCCAGCTGAGCCGTGAACTGTTCCAAACGGGTCCCGGGCCAGTGCCTTTTACTGCCTCCTACACTCATCACCTGTGGTGGGTCCAGGGAGGAAGGTAAATAATGTGCCAGAATGGGACGAAACCGGCCATTCTAGAGCCTTCAAATGGCACTAGAACGGATGGAGAAAGTCATTATAAAAGCAGTGAGTGCCACATTGAGAGTCAGTGCTTCTGTTAACACCAGTGTGACTGAATATGATATTTGACTTCCACACATGGCTCCAAGGCTCAGGGTTTCTCTGTGACGTGGCCACCCTCTCCTCCTTTCTCACCTCTTGTTGAGCTTCCTGGCTTAATGTTCCATTTCTCCTGCAGAGCTGCAAAGGCAGGCTCCATTAGGAAATTCAACTTTGTCAAGTGAAGTGTGTCTCTTCTAACTCCTCCCTGGTGACTCACACACACAGGGCAGAGTGATTTGTGTGTGGTGAGGCCATGACTGGACTAAAAGATAAGACATGAGAAGGTGAGAGAGAGAGGGTGTGAGAGAGAGAGAGAGCGAGAATGAGAGGGAGAGGGAGAGAGGGAGGGAGAGATTCATCTGCTGACTACAGGGTAAACAGTTTCATTGTGGCCAGACCTGAACCTATAAAACACACACACACACACACACACACACACACACACACACACACACACACACACACACACACACACACACACACACACATATATATTCCTTCGGAGCTTTGGGATTCTTCTCTTACATTATGATTCGTGGTCAGGACTGCGTGGAAAAAAATCATAATACTACCAATTTACTAACTGAGGACCTGGAAAAGTTTTCCTTAATATTAACCTTTCGTTTTGCTTTCTGTCTTGCTTTCTTTCCACCACTGATTTTGGTGCTCTTGTAGGATCCAAAAATTGGATTTAGGCCATCAGTCTGAACATAGCCAGAGTGATCATTTTAATGGGACCTATATTTGACATTCATCCAAACAGTTTACACTCCTAAAATGATGGACATTCACAGAAGGTCTGCTCCTGGATGTTTCTGACAGCTCTAGAATTATGGAGCTATCATAGAGTTCCAGTGGCTGACAGCTGGGATTAGCACTGAGAATATGTTTGAGCCCATGCCCAATTCTTTGGTTTGTGTTCTTGGTTTCTTTAAAATTTTCCTTTGACACTTAAAATTGCCTTCAAACATGACATGGTTGCAATATGACGTAAAAGTCAATTCGAGTTGAGTCCGTTCGATCTGGCTGTTCAGACTGAGTCACATTGCTGCATATCAGACCACAGTGCTACAGTAAACACCGTACACAGGTAACCATTCTACACTGTCACACTGGAGGTTATGACCAGAGCACAACTGCAGTCTTGTGACCAAGTAGTAAATACTAGAGTAAAACTAAACCATTTTGTAAAGGGAAGTAATTTAATGCATGATGCATGAAGATCTATGATGAATAATTGTGCAACTCCAATTAAAAGCAATCACAGATGAAGCATTTAGGTGAAAAAAAAAAGTGCCAGACAAAAGAAAACACAGACAAGAGGGAAATCTAACTGGGAAAATTGGAATGGACTGAGAAAAGTCTGAGGTGAGAGTAAAATAATAAACATGACCCTGCTGTTTATTTTTACTTTGGGCCTCAATTAAGTCTAATTGCATTTTTAATGAGGGTGACATTTTTCAGTCATAATGAGGGTGTGAGGGGTGACCGTGTCAGGCACAGGAAGTCTCAGAGCGTGTTTGTTGTGCGAACTCCATTCATCTCGACCTATAGAAGAAACCCCACACCTCCCCACCCATACCAACGTTTGTTTAAAAATCTCAATCTGGAATGTTCCAAGAGCTCCGGTAATGGCTTCCCAAGTAACCATATACCTAGAAACAGCAATTGCTGGAATGTCAAGGCATTTAGAAGGAGATGGAGGAAAAGAAAGAGCCAACAAGAGAGTCTAAGTGAACAAGAGAGAGAGGGCCAAAGGTTTAAGTAAAGGCTGGCAGCCTGCTAATGTCACGGTGTTGAAACTCAGTCAGTGTCCAGGTGAGGCGTCAGGCACTGAATCTGATCCAGGGTGCAGCGAAGACACTTGTAGTGGAGTTCCGAGAGTATTTCTGGCAAATATATCACAAGAAGTGGGCCATCTGTGAGAAAAAAGCAGCAGCTCCAACCAAACCACTGCCAAGACCTGCTAATGAGACTGTGCTGAAGAAGTGAAATTGCAGCAGCTAGAGGGTGGCGGGCAGTGTCCCATTTAATTGGGGTCTTGCGACTGAGTGCAGTAGTTTTTCTGCCCTCACTGAGGCCAACTAAACGCTTCACAAAGTCTCCACTTGTACAAACAGACAGGATAGGTAAAGACCAATATCACTGGCCTGATTGCCGGACGAAACGTTGGAGCTTCAGATGAGCTTGATGGACCCAAAAGCATGCTCTAAGTGGGTACCCTGGGTCTCGCAAACACACTTTATGTGTGTACAAGCACACCCCACTGGCAACGGTGCCGCCATATGGCTGCTCTCCTGGGATAAGGACTAAGCTGTGTAGCATGATGGTCCACTCAGACCTGCTAACTGAGACATACATGCACACAGCAGGAGCTGATGAACCTGCAAGTGTGTAGAGAGGGAGAGAGAGGGAGAGTGTGAGAGAGAGATGAACACACTGGTGTTAGGAGTCATGTTGTTTATATTCTCCAGAACACAGAGCTGATGTGTTCTCTCCATTTCTCTCGCGACCAGACACTCTGTCCCAGTGGTGAGTCAACAACGAAGATGACAAGCTCCACACACATAGACGCCAAGAGCAGAAGCCCCAGAGTGTTTGACTTTGGCTGTCCATTTGTTTAAAATGTTCATCTCACCTCTCGGAACGCCGGCGGGGTTTTCATTTCCCTTGAAAGGATTCGAGAGCAAAAATGAATTCTCAAACACACTCAGCCAAATGGAATAATCCTCTTGAACATCCATTACGAGGAAAAAACAATAGAATGCTGATGTGCCGATGTTTCCTCAAACATCTCTCACACCTCTCTATTTTTAGTTTGCTCAGCGGTGAAATGAAGTGGTTTTTGGAATAATTTTGGATTTTATTGAAAGGAACGTTGTAAGGAGCACCAGGTCATAAACACCATTTTGTGCACAAATGTATATGAGGCTCTGCATGGTCTTCAGATTCACTTGGGGAAGGAACAATTCAAAGACCAGAACTCTTATGAATAATTAAACATTCTCAAGCGCTTGACTTATGATACTACAATAGTGTTGTACGGTACTGTACACTGACCCTGCAGGACAGTTGACCTGCCAGATCTCAGCTGTCTGAGGCACAGTCAACAGGTGCGATATGCAGAGCTGTTATCTCCTCAAAGTCCTCCAGCAAACACGGCAAACAGAAGAAGCCTCCAAACTTCAGGACCTTGGAGCGTTTGAAGTGTGCTGTTCCAGTACAGGCCGAGCACATTTCCCCCCAAGAGGACGATCCGACTGAGTCCAGCATTCCTTGCCTTCACACCGGCCAATCTGAGGCCTAACCCTTGCTTATAGTGGCCGTGATGTTTCCATGGTGACTGCTGGTTGTAAGATGGTGACTGGCACTGCCTGATGTCCATGTGACTCCCTCGCTGTCTTATCCAAAAAAGCAGGAGTGGATGTAGAGGAAAGGAGGGCAATAACTCACTGCTTTCCAGCTGGAAAGGAGGATTTGAATTTACACTCTGTTAACAAGTGGGATAACTCTCCACAACAGAGAGGATTAATGTGAAGTGTGTGACAGAGTGATGAGTGGCAGCGAAAACAGTGTACATGCTTCCTCACCACGGTAGCTGTTAACGAAGCTTTTCCTTCTCCTTCACTTGCCCCCTCTCTCTCTCTCTCTCTCTCTCTCTCTCTCTCTCTCTCTCTCTCTCTCTCTCTCTCTCTCTCTCTACTCTCTTAACCTTGCCTCTTAGTCTGAGCTATGGAAAACCTTTGAGTTGTGGTAGAAAAGGGAAAAGGCGTGGAATTCTTTTTTTTGTGGAATCATCATGTCCCCAATTCATTATTTATTTCCATTATCATGTTTTGCCACAAAACAACACATGTTGGTAATCTAGGCCCTAAATTATTCGTGGTGGAAAATCCCTTTTCGGCGTTTTTCCCTCACTCAAATGACTATGCGGGGAATGAAAGTGATCTGCCAGTTGTGCAAATTGCAAGTTCTTGCAGAGTTCTGATGCTCTGTATCTGTGAAGAGCAGATCCAAATAGCTTTGCCTTTCCAAATCACTCCGCTTGGACACTTCAGTGGGTTTGGATTAGACTGCAACTTCCCCCTAATCCAAAACCATTTTAAACGCTACCACATGTCTGCGTAGGCTGGTTGCACTGTCACTAGCGGTCAAAAAGATGTCTCTCCCTTGCTTTATATGAAGGTTTTCTTGACAGAAACTCTGTGATGCCTGCTGGATGAAAAAAGACACTGCACTGCCTCGACAGCAGTTGGAAAAACACTACAGTTAGGCTGTGGTTGGGACTGGGTGGCAGTGCAACTCCAGTCCAGGACACAAGACATTGGTAAGAGCAGATGGGCTGCAACCTCTGGCACCTGCAGGCAACTTCCTTTCTGCTGTCTGGTCAGCAGAAGAACAGACGAGATCCCTGGTGCACAGGGAAGCATTCCTGCAGAAGTGTTGTCTATTTCAACTTCTGGCTGTTGATTGCAGCACAACAGACCTTCAATGGACAAGGTCTAATCACAGCTAAATATACAGAAAGGAAAAAAACACATTTAATAATCTCATCCCACATTTGAAAAAAATCAAAAAACAAACAAAACAACAACAGAGAGACCCTAAATGAGTGAGTCTTTCTTCAACATTTGAAATGCATGAAGCTGCCCTGCTTGCCAGCCTCATTATCTGGCTCTTGCAAAGAGCTTGGAACTATTTGGACCACTTTCCTCCAAACTCAATTCCAGAAAAACAGTCGGATTATCAACAGTACAATCAGAGGGAGAACGGGAGGGGTTGGGAAGGAACATGAGAATGAGCGAGGCAGGAGCAAACCTGGGTCGATCTGGCTTGATTTCTAAATACAAGTCAATTTGTTCCCGTTCCTTCACATTTGAGGAGCACAGTGAAATGTACCGGCAAGACTTTTGAGCAATCAGCGCAACAAATTGATCCCGTCACAAATAACACTGTTTGATGATGAGGGTAAAACGTGATGAAAGCAAGCTCGGCTCAGGCACAGACATTGACGCTCTGAGGCCATACACATTAGAACAGTATTGTATTTTTGCCTCTGATCTCCTAACCGAGGAAGGGGCCTGATAACACAGTTTACATGACCCTTCAGCAAGGCTGTTTCATTAGTTTGGCTTTGCCCCGGATCCTGGGGATCCCCCGGATGAACCTGCATCATGGGACCCTTGGCATCCAGCCTTGCACACAGGAAGTAAGGAAGCACAGTGGTCCCAGGAATGTGGGGCAGCCTCAGGAGACAAAGAGCAGCCTGTGTACTCCCAAAGGCATGCTTAGAAAACCTCAAACCGCAGCTCCCTCTCTCCATACTGTAAGCTCGGGTCATGAGGGGAAGGAGCGGGCACAGATTGAGAAGGGAAGCAGCTGCAGCGGTGTTTCCAGGCATCATTAGACTGATATGGGGACAGGAAATGGAATTTATACTGCCCAGATGCAACTGCACTTTAATAGGGCATGCCTGCTATCTTAATACACTCTGCCAGTGACCTTCACAAAGTATAAATCTGCAAGGCTGAGGCTTGGGGAGTTGCTCTGGCTGCTGTCAGCACTAGTTCACACTCTTGCAAGCTTGACATCGGTGTGCTATGGGGCCAACAGCGTGACCAGACTTCCTCCATAACTCCCATGCCACCAGGGTCTCCATCAGGAAGAGAGAGGGAGAGAGATGGTGAGAAAACATGAGAAGACTCAATCCATCTCACACAGTTCATACCCATGACTCTTTCAGGATGCCAACACTCTTGTGCACTCGTACCAAAACAATTAGTGGAACACAAGCAGTATTACAAACATTCTGTGTTAAAGATGTTAAGTGTGGCTACTGTAAGGCAGCAGGACAGGCAGGGTAATCCGGAGTCAGCTGCAGAAAGAGAATGTGTGTTTTTTTACACTGGTGTTAAGCCCTAAAGCTCCAACTGAGGCCTGGGAGGAAACGACTTGAGATTTTTCCGTCACACCGTTCATAAATCAGCAACACAACTCTCGTTCACACACTCGCACACTCAGTCATGTCCAATCCAGAGTATGTTTCCACTGACAGAGTCTAACAGCTCTCTGTGGGACACCAGCCCCTCAAACTCGATTCAAGGGGAATGTTCCAGATAACGGACTTAGCCAAAAAGAAAAAAGATACTAGTCAGAAGTTCCAAAGTTGTGTAACACAGTTGTATAGTTTTATTAGCGGTACTCAGATGTGTAATAAACTCGCATTGTTTTTGGCATCCAATCATATCTAAACTACATTAATGGCTTGTATTACAGGAATTACAGCTTAAGTCGGTGAGTGGAGAAACTGCAGTAACGTGTCCCTCACATAAAACTCATATATTCAGCATATCAACAGTATGTGTCTCAGAATATTCAAGAACCTTAAAAGCCCTTTCCTGCTGACAACCGTGATGATGTGTGAACAGCTACATCAAAAGGAAAAGTGTAATTATTCTGGCCTTGGTTGCTAATTAAAACTTTGCCTAATAATAACTTACAATAATTACACACCACAAATGGATTCTGGGATTGCTGGAGAATGAAGCAATTACACCAGTTCTCTTTCAGTATGAATGGAAAAAAGCTGTGCCCCCACCCTCCCTCCACCCCCTCTGCCAGAAAAACACGGCAACAACAATAAAAAGTGAGAAACAAATAAGGAAAGGAAAAAGACTTTCATTATGACTCATAAATACAACCACAGCTGGGTGAGGAAGGGTCCCAAATCAAATCTACAGAATTGGCCCCATTACAACAATTGCATTCTGCTCTACAGAGCTGTATAGAGTCTTTTACGCAGACCCGGATAAAATGAGGTTATCAGGTCTGACGTTCCAATAATCTGCAATTCACTGATGGTAGTTATTCCATATTTTGTAGGGTCTGTCACATCCAGGGTGAACACCAGGATGTAGCGATATGCAAACACTGTCAGTCAAACCCATGAACTGTATGCTTTTTACACTCATTCACTCCCGCACCCACCCCAGCCCACCCCTCCAAGAGTTTTTCTTTCTTTCTCCCCCCTCTACCTCAATGTTTTCCAGGCTAGAGTGCTGAGCTGCTAATTAAACAGTAGCAGATAACATGCTTGGTGCCCTTAGTAATTATCACAATGCAACTCTTAATTCTCCAATCAGCCAAATTTCATCAGAAATTTAAAAATTGACCCGTAATCATAGACGCATATCTCTCCATCTTAATTGATAATTATGGGGATGTTAATTTGGCACTATCTATTATTACAGAGGTATAATTTCTTTTTCTTTTTTTTTTGAGGGTATTGAGATGATACTGTGTTAAAAATATTCCACGCTGGAAAGCATGTATATCTAGTATTCCCACCTCTGCTATTTACTACAGGCTAAAAAGACTTTCAATTACAAAAAGACTGTGAGGCAGACAAGCACAGAACATGTTTTCAAATGCATATTTAATAAAGATGTGTTATAAAAGAGGTTAATAAAAAAGGGTTGTGTTCAGTATTAATGGTTCATGCTGAGACCAGCTACTATTTTTTTTTATTACAGAAGTCTTTTATTACCTAACTATGAAGATAAAAAGATACATATTTACTACACACCAAGCAGAGTTTTGATTTGACTATCTGGTCTCTGAATAAAGAGAGTGTCATTTATACATTCAAAGTGTGCAGCCACTACAAGAGTAAATCAAACACTGAAGGAGTATGACATCATATATCCTGACATGCCAAAAGTCATGGGATAGTAGTATGTAAATTGGTTAGGAAGTGATGTTACACCCACACCTGTGTAAGCTGTGAGATATAAGGAGTTCCATCAAGGCCTGATAGTGGGGGCCAGATGATGGGATATTCCTTTTTTGTGGGCATTCCTCATTCCTCGATCCACAGTGTAACGTGTGTACGGGGATTGTGTCACAGAAGGCGTTACCACCCTTCTGGTGACTGGCGAGCAAACAGACAAACAACTCTGGCAGAAATGACATCCACATTCAGTGGAGGAGGCCCCTCATACATATCCCACAGGTCAGGAGCAGAGAAGACCCTCCAGAGTGCCTCTGTTAACACCATGACACAGCATATCATCTGGGTTAGTGAGGTTGTTAAATGGACCCTAGAGGACTGGCAACATGCGGAATGGTTTGATGAGTCATGGTACCAATTGTTCTGTGTCGATGGTAAAGTTCATATAAAGCCATCAACCCAAGTTGTCAGCAAGTGGGCTGTATTCTTATAGCATGGGTTCCACGATCCACTGGTCTGCATAAATATGTCACTGACAGGTGCCACTAACTTTGTATTGCTTGGAGACCACTTGTAGCCCTTCATAGACTTCATGAACCCACTCAATAATGGGATATTTCAGAAGCACAACGCACGCCAGAGTTGTCTAGAACTGGTTTTATGACATTTTCCCAGTATGGGATCCCATGGGTGACACTCTGGTTTGAATGGTGAATGCCAACTTTGAAAATTGAATATCTGTCACCCACTATTATGCCTTGCTATGATCATTCATGATGAGTTGCCATGAGCAAGCTGAGCAGTGCTAACCCTCACTCACAAAATAACACAGCGCGACTTGGATCAGGTGTTCCCTCATAATCAGTTTACATACTGATATCCCATGACTTTGGGTATTTCAGTGTACAATTTCATACAGACATGGATAAAAACATACAGCAAAAACCATCACTGGCTGAAGGAGGTGTGTGAAAAACAACTCAGTCTGCCTCTCATCCTGTGGCAAAGGTTCTGTGGGTCCTCCTTTCCCTTTCCTGTCAAAAAACACGCGTTTTATCATTTAGTTAAACAATGACAGAAAATTCACAGAGTTGAGTACCTTCAGTTGCAAAATTTGAAACGGCTCCTTCACGGGTCAGTGTTCGTAATAGTATATGTATATATATATATATATGTAATGTGAAGATGTTATTATCATAAGTTAGTGCTTACAAAGAGGTTGTATAACGAGAATATGCAATAGTTTTGAGGGTGAAGGATGAGGGACACAAACACTATAGTGGCTTTACATGCTCAGGACGGCAGGTATGCGCTGAAGGACTGTACCGTATATGTGCTTAAACAGAACTATAATAGCATAATTGTCTACACTGTGCGCATTCCACAGCTCTTCCTGACCGCTGCAGAGGTCCGGCTGCGTTCTTTAGCGTGGGCCAAAGAAATCGGAAGTCTTTCTGGAATGGCTTTAAATCCTGTCTGTCATCTGGACAGGCGTCCAAGCCACAACTCCCTCAGGCACGTCATCCTTACACAGCGCCATGGGAGATAGAGAACGTCATTAATCTACAGTCTTGCTTGGCTTTGAAGCTTTCGGCCCTTCAGGGCCAGCAGGGGTGAGAGGAGGTCAGGACTACAGCTCCATTTGACATTCTCTTGGCAGATCAGTCAGGAATGTGATGTCAACAGTCCGAGATGTGACCTTGGGCAACACTGCAAGTTACTGAGGACGAGACCCAGCAAAAACAGACTTTCGAATATGTAAACTGTCCATAAAAAGGTGAGGGACAAGCTGCAATGTGAATTAACCAGACAGCACACACACTGTGTTGTGTCTTAAACGGCTGCAGTCATGGCGTTCTTCTGTCTGGGGTCAGAGGCTCTTCCTTCTGTGTAAGCGAAGCGCTCTTGGCTGGTGTTATGGAAGCCTCCGCGGTTCATGGTGTCATAACGGGGAGCTCGGAGAGGCACCGGGGGAGAGGGGGGCACGTCTTGCCGCAGAGGCCCTCTCTGTGTAGGAGGTGGGTGGTAGAAACCTGGGTCACCTGGCCGAAGGTCCAGCGGGCGAGGGTAATTGGGATGGTACGCTGGTTGTGGGCCAGGGTAGTGGTTAGGTTCCCTGTGAGCAGTCCAGGGCTGCCCTGGATATTCCTCTGGTTCCACCGGACCCCTTCTAGAAGAGACAGAAGGCAAAAAGGACACAAAGTTAGTTGTGGAAAATGCGACAATGGAGTTTGGGGACAGGAAGAGATGATGCTTCACCTGAAAAGTGGGTCAATTTCTTCCTCTCAGCATATGAGCAAGTCACTTAGTTTAGGTTGAGAGCCTGAGAGCCACTAGCTCCGCACTCCTGGGCCAATAGGGGAGTTAATAGAGGCTTAAGAAAGGAGGGGCTGAGCTGTGCTAGACACCGCAATGGCTGAGCAGGAGGAGAGCCCAAATACTGCAGGGATATGGAGCCTGAGGGAGAGGAGATATGGGAATACAATAATGACCCCTAATCCTAGCAGTGACAACTTGCCCTGAAATACCGTGGGATGGAGAGAAGGAGAGGGTGGGAGGGCAAGAGAGAGAGTGAGCATCATCTGAAAGTGAGAGACTCTATTCCAAACATGGTACTGTATCTTCATCCTGTGTTGCATAGGAGTCTGAGCTGAGCACAGCATGATCAGCCAAAGACATGCCCATTTTAACACGCTTGCAAGCATCCACACACTCTGCTGGGGACGAGGGAGTGGCATGCGCTCGGATTCCCTGGAGACAGTGATAACGAGGCATATTTTTGGCCATCTCCAGTTCCTCACAGTGGCTGATGAGGGTGTCGTCTCCTCAGTAAGACGAGACAGTGTGCAGTGTAATGCAGCACCCATCACCTTTTATAGCCCGATTCACGTTTTTCCTGTGTCACACACTGCTGCAAGTTGGAATCAGTCAGCCATGGTGGTTACCTGTCATATACTATGCTGAGCCTACGTTTTAGACATGGGAGATGATTATATTTCAATAACTGTTTATCTTGGCAATAGGGGTTTATTTTCTCAGAGACAAACACTAATAATACAATAATTACAGATAACTGCACACAGCATTCATCACTTTAATAAGGGTAAATGTTTCTTTAACCTTTTTAAAAACCTCTCCTTGAGAAAACTCAGTACTGCTTGTACTATTACATCTCAGCATTAGAATGGAGTTCATTTTTGTTCATAATTTAATTCAAAAAGGTCACATGTTTTCATTACACATACAGTGAAATATTTCAAGCATTCAGTGTCTTTTAAATTAAAGTATTTTATATCTTTGACAGTGTGAATCTGGCAGTTGTTACATTATACTATGTTGTATTCATTCATGATGAGTTAACTGGATGCATCATGGAAATCAGAGCACCCTAAATACCAGTGCATCTCAAAAAATGTGAATACATTCCCATTTGTGATCACAATTTCATTCAAAAAAGTAAACTGTCATTTTATATTAATTTCACATAAAGTGACATTTCAAGCCTTTTTCTTTGTTTTACTGTTGATGAGTATGTTGTACAGCTCATGAACAATTCTTTCAAATTTGACTAGCTTATTAATTACAGTATCAACTTTAAAACGTACATTTAAATATCCTTAAACGTAACGAATGTAAAATATATATTGAATTATGTTATCAAAACTCTTTTTCACAGTATTCACACTTTTGGAGATGCAGTAGTAGGTATAGATATAAAAGAACAGAACCCACTTTAAAATCAAATGTGTGCTTTGACCAGCGGTGCCCGAACCTTTGCAGAAGAAGAAATGAAGTGCTGGCTGTGTGTGTTCAGCTTTTCCTTGTGTGGGAAAACGTTCAGCCTTCAGCCCTGGATCCTAAGCTCAGGATCAATATCAGTGTAGATATGTGACACGTGTTAAGGAGCTGGGATCATTCCATTAGACTTTCCAGGCTATACTCATTCATTTCTTTCTACGTCTGACATCTGCCTGTAAACAAGCTTTCCACTCCACCGCTGCTCAAGATATCAATTAGCTAGCACGTTCTCCATGTCACTAGTGCATTCGTGTATGTGTACAGATATCCCGGCTGAGTGTGGAAACTATTAGACTTAAGAGCCCTCGGTGGTAAGACCGCTCTTCCAGTGCAGTTTGCTGCAGCCTGTGGCTTCATGTCAGAGCAGCAGCTCTGCAAGGCAAGAAACCAGGCATTCCAGAAATCATCAGCATGCTCTTAATCTCTCCCCAGTGCTGCTGACCACCCAACCAGCGCGACAGCCGGGCGTCTAAGCACGCACACACACACACACACACTCTCCCGCGCATTACTGGTCCTGGCCTCTGTGATGTCACAGCCTCCCCAGGCTCAGATAAGCTCTGGGGTGTGTGTATAAAGAGGAAACGGAGGGTAGTGCGAAGGCCAGAAACATCATTACTGCTGAAGATTATCAGCCTTGCCACATGTGGCGACTGCCTGCACCTGGTCCTAACAGTGTGTTCAAGGACACCCCAAAAAGCCCCGGTGCATTCACAATGAACCTTTCTGCTCCCTTCCCATAGCTGGCCTTCTCCCCGAGACTAATCCAAAACAATTACCCATACAAGCATTTATGAATCCCATTTCTGGCCTGTGCCGTTTTAAATCTCAAAAGCACTGCAGAATAAAGAGCTGCAAAGCATCTGAAGGCCCTCACAGCTGGCCCTCAAATCCAAATCTGGTCCGGTTCTTTCTAATCTCGGGCATTAATTGAACAATTTGTCAGACTAACTGCCCACGGTATGATCCTATCCAACAGGTAAAGGGAGGGTTGAACGAAATGACTGTAACTGATCACTGGAAATGATAGTAATTGCAAATCTCTGATATAAAGACACCCTGGCACACCTGACAGAGAGAATAAACAAGGCAATCAGTCCATCAGCGCTCCTGTTAGCCACCCTCTCTCCATCTACCTCCCTGCAGAGAGCAACGGAACCTCATGTGCTCCTAAAGATCAGTAAGATCAGGAGAGATTTGCCTCATGGAGAGAGCAGACATTCAATATGGGTATCTGCGATGGAGGATTGAGTGATACCATGTAAGAACATAATGCAATTCATTATGCACTCGTTTGAATATCACACAGTAGTGCTACAGGGATTCTCCCTCTGTCAGACACTGATTTACTGCTGTAAATCAGGATAAGTGTTTTATGGGAGACATTTGGGAGGATTTCACAGTCAGCGAAAGGACAAAATCCTATTCTTCATTTAAGACTTCTCACACCTGCCTCTGAAATTACAGGGAATTCAGAGAAGATTCAGAGTCATTCAGACTGGAATTCCTGGAGAGTCAGTTGGAAACAGCTGTCTAATAAACTCAGAGCAGTTCTCCATACAGGCCTGACTGGTGGAGTGCTGCAGAAATGGTTGTCCTTCTGTAAGGTTCTCCTCTCTCCACAGAGCAATGTTGTGTCTCTGTCAGAGTGACCATTGGGTTTTTGGTCACCTCCCTGATTAAGGCCCTTCTACCATGATAAGTCAGTTTGTGTGTCTTGATACAATTCTGTATCGGAGGTCTACAGACAACTCCTTAGACTTGGTCTTCCATGGCACCATTTATAAACAGGTCTGTGCCTTTTCAAATCATGTCCAGTCATGTCCAGAATTTTCCACAGGTGTACTCCAATCAAGCTGTAGAAACATCTGAAAGATGATCCGGTACACCTCAGTTCACTAAAACCAGCCTGACACTGGTTCCTCATCATCTGTGGAACCGTGTTTCCAAGATCTGTTCAAAACTAACTCGGACTGCTTGGACTGCATTAAAGTGCATCCGAGCTGTGTGGAGAAGGTCTCATGAAAAAAAAGCTACATGCAAACAGTGAGGCCTCGTCACAAATCACTCCGTTTCCCTTATGCAGTGCACTTTGTAGTACATGATCTGTCTGATCTAAAGTCTTTTAAATGGATATTAAATGTTAAGGGTGTTTTTTGGGGGCCTGAACGTCTCCAGGAAAACTGTGTTGAGTCCAGAGTGATTTGTTTGATGCATTTTTTTTTTTACATTAATTTATGCTACTAACTAAATATTAATGGTCACATATGCAATATTGAGGCTAACATGCACGATTTGGACAAAAGTACTGGGACACCATCTCATTTTTTGTTTCAGATTGTCTCTACAGTCCAGTAAAGGCCTTCTACTAGATTTTGGTGCATTGCTGTGACGATTTGTTTGTGCTCAATGATGAGAGCATTAGTGAGACCAGGATGCTGGATGATCACCACTCCACCTCATCCTTAGCTCCCCATATCATCCAAAAATGATCAAATGGGACACCATCATTCTATAGAATACAGTTTACCTGCTACACAGCTCAATGCTGGGTGGCTTTATACCCCTCTAGTCGACGTCTGGCAAAAGTTTATTTATCTGCTCCAGACCTCTGCTCTGATTCTACTAGCAGAATGTCTCTAACTGGGACTGGACAAGCTGTGTGTGCATTTGTACATCTGTGTTAGCAATGGGTACGACTTAAAGCAGCAGAGTGCATTCATTAATAGGGGTGTCCACAAACATTTGGACATATAATATATGCAAAAATAAGGGTTTTTTTCAGCTGAACAATGCATATCCAAACTCAATCTAGAACATATTCCTCTGGTTTATTGTCTTAAGAGAGTGCTACTGGGTAAAGCAACCGTAAAAATAATAGTCATAAGCTTTCTTCAGCATTGATTTCTAAATCTTAAACATGTATGAATTTTAAAGTGCTCTCGGAGGGAAATTACTACCTCAAATGAAATCTTCCTTCTAACGAAATGCAAGTTAAGATAAGCACTATCATGAGGCATATATTAAAAACCTGTCATGAAGTTACCGGGCATAGTGGGGAAATGACACCTTCACCATTACTGTAAAACTGAGATGACACTTCTGAAGCCAAATGCAGTTATAATACATAAAGTCATCACCTCAACAGACTCTTTATATCAGTCACAAGGAGACTCCTCTCAAGTTTGCTAACTCAGTTAAGCACTTATAAAACTCCAGGTAACAAAGTTTCACTTTTAAAATGAGATTTCATTACCAACTCGATAGCGGCGCAATGACAGAGAGACAAAAAAAGAGCAATAAAGCTAGAGTGAAAAGTAATGAAAGATAAATGGCGTTATCATCCCGCGCTAGTGAGGCAGCAGTGCAGAAACCAAAGATGTCCTTCTCCAGCGTTCATCGTCTAATATCAGCACCACACTGCTGAAGTTGATGTTGAACTGTCATGTGCTTTTTGATGGTGTTGTGTGTGTCTGAGCAGCCTGCAGTTGACAGTTATGTTCTGAAGGGCTTTAAATCTGACTGTTAGTCCAGGCATGCCAGTCAAATGTGGAATGTGCTGTAAGCTGCCTGCTGGGGGGGACTGCAGTGAGGTCGGCGCAATTCCCCCATTGTGCACCTGGCTGCCGGGAGTGACACCCTGGACCCTGTGAAGGCTGGGCAGTGTTTACACAGCTGCCCAAGGGAACGGTGCACCTTACCCCTCACGCATGCTGCTGACCTCTCACAGTCACATGACACCAGCAGGGCTCCCATAGAGAGGCTCAAAGGAGGCCAGGTTTTGGCAGGATTATTTAGAGTTCTGTGGAATTCAATTCCTGACCAAGCTTTTACTAAAGGGAAAGAAAAACCAGGAAAACAGTCGGCTACCATTACACGCTTTAGCCGTCATTCTCAATATATTAAGTGACTCCATCAGACATGCTATCCCACTGTCTGAAATGTAATTACACAAAGCAGAAGATTCCGGATTGGAATACTCTCATTATTTTTGCCTGGTTTAATTGCATTGTGTTAAAAATGTGACACCAGTCTTCAACACAAGCAGAATGGCATACGAGGTGAATACCAGGCGGTGTGTTTCATACAGCTGGGATAAAAAAAGCAGTGAAAATGAGCAACTGAAAATGAGCCCATTTTCACACAATCCTCAGCTTTGAGCATGAGGTGGATGTGTGTATATGTGTGTGTGTGTGTGTGAGTGTGAAGTGTGTGGTGGCAGGTAGTGCACGGTTAAAGGGATGGGTTAGGTGGTTAAGTGGTCTCGGCCTTGGCACGGCCACGCAGACAGAAATAGCTCTGCAGATTTTTTAAATCTGAATTCCTGCCAGCACCGGGAGAATTCCCTCCGAGAGGCAGCAGAAGAATGCTGAAGGTCGGCACCTGTAGAGAACGCCGCCTCCGCCTTTGAAGTGTGGCTTTAGAGCACCGACAGAAATGCCAAGTGCCCTGTCTACCTGCCGGCACATTCGTCGCCTGAAATCAGAACTGATTGTTCTTAACCACAGAAGCCAATGAAACCATCAATAAATTAACCAGTGCTTGATTAGACCATTAACCTAACATTGTCCGTCTGCTACCTGCCAGGCGTGGTAATGGGGCATTGCTTGATGCCCGGTGGCCTGCCTGAGCTGGGCTAAATGAGCTTTGCTCTAATGAAGTCACGCCTCTGTGGTTATCGGGGCAATCAGGAAGGAGATAGCTGGAGCAGAGCCTTGTATTTCACAGCTGATTGGACACACAGCTCTCCTCCCTTCTCCCAGCTCACCTGAGAGAAAGGTGACACAGTGCTGGAGGAAAAACAATACCGTGTTAATGCCTTTAACATAGGTTCTGTATGTCAACACACCGAGGCACCCATTACAACAAACCAGTGCTCACAATTTTAAACCTGGATGGTAGAGGAGCATGACCAGCTATGTAAGTTCGAGAAGAAAACCAAAGCAGAATATACAGATGCTGGAAGGAGATAAAAAAAAAAGGGAGAGACATAGTGGGAAGAAAAGAAAGAGGAATAAAAGAGAGATAGGGTGAGGAGGTCTAGCATAGCACAGATGGTGGGTGCTGGTTGCCAGGGCAACATCGAACAGGCAGAACAGTGAAAATATGGCATTATTTTCAGAGCTCTTGTCAAATGTAACTTTTTCCCCCTTTCTTGTCACGGGGGCTTTTTCTGGTGTTTTCAGCTCTGAGTCTGACGGCTCCGCTGCTTGCCTGACTGACGTGCGAGCACTGTTCGAACAAATGTCCGAAAAAAGCTCCAACGAGTCTCTTAAGCTGTGTTAAGATCCCAGAGCAGCAGATTTCCAACGTGTTTAAAAAAAGCACAAGCAGGCCAAGAGGTTCTCTAACATGAGACCCCCTAAGTTAGCAAACATACAAACACCCCCCATGCACACACAGGCTTGACCAGGCCCTAATCCTAATAGCAATACAATGTGATCATTGTGACTAGACCCAACCGGTCTGGGAAAGGCTGCTTACTCGCAGTATGGCCTGAGATAGAATGGAAGACGGGTGTCTGTGTGTGCGTGTAGAAACAGTGTAGGCGTGAGTGGGTGACTGGTTCATGCTCTATAGAATGGCGAGTTGTTGAATCAATGTGCCTCTTCACCCTGAGTTCAGCAAGGGAGGCCACCATCTGCACATTAATCAGCCAATTATCACTCTAACTATCCAATGAAAGCCCTGCCAGAATCAAACGGAACTTTGACTCGGCTGGCTAATCCAATAATCTGCGGATGGCGGGGGGAACGGCTTCCCTGATTGGTTGACCCCAGTCTGAGCAGGCTGGATAATGAGCGTGTGTATTATTTTGGTAATGGTTATAATTGGGCACATATGGAGGAGCTGCAGGCTCAGTCTAACAGTCCAACCTTCCTCCACCTGCGGGGCCAGTGACCTCAGCTCTGGCCAGAGAGAAGTCCGACACTAATATGAGCTCCGGAGTCGAGGTTAGAATAACAAGCAGGAAAATGGCTGGTGAAGGCATGTGTGGCTGAAGCTCAGCGTATTTGCGTCGGCATAAAAAACACAAACTGATATAATGAAGTTGGAGTGGCGAGGTAATTTTGGGGGAGAAAATTACTTTAAAAGTGGGCCCTGGGGGACATTATGCAAACTTTAGTACTGAAATGTAGTATTCTTTTCTTTTCTTTTTTTTTTCTTAAACACTGAAGCTATGGAATCTCACCGTATTAATGCTTTAGGGCAAAGGATGAATTCTGAATAAATGGCACAGTCATATTTTATTTCAGCAATGTTATATAAATGCTAAGCTGTCACTTTCCCAAAGTTTGCAAGAAATCCTAAGCACTGCCTGACTTATTTTAAGCACTGGTAAATGGCATATATTTATTTTCACGACTGTATCAGCTCACGGTGCCGCAAACTCATCACTGCAGCTCCATCTGCAAAAGCCATTCAGTGGACGGCTCGCTGTCCTAGCAGGAGCTCTGTTTGCTCAGTGTGGGAAAACACGCATGTGTCACTGCTGCTGTTCTGCTGTTTCGCTTGGGATGCACCGAGCAAGAGAGGGAGAGACGGAGCGAGAGATGGAGGAAAGGACCCAGTGCTGCTGTAACCTTACGCAGGCCCAGAGATGTGTCGGGGTATTAGGTTGCAGCGCTGGCTCTGCCTGGCAGTCTCTGAGGAGAGGATCAGGTGAATTCCCAGGCGGAGAGAGGCCTCAGAAGGCAGACACTCCAGATTTAATTATAAGCTTTAAAGAGGATTACTCAGCACTGCGTGAGAGAGAAAGAGGCTGACGGCTCCCCGCTTTCTTTCTTCTTCCCTCACGTTCTTTCTCACTCACTCTCTCCCTCTCTCTCACTCACATTCTTTCTCTGCATCCTTTCCTCCACTGTCTCCCATCACATACCCTCTCTCCTCCTTCCGCTTTCATTCTCCTGTTCTCCCTCACTCTATCCACTCCTTTGACAGAACGTGGGGCCTTCTTGTGAGACTTTCGCACCCAATCTCTCTCCATCCCTTCTCTCTTTCGCACTCTCACCCACTTCTCTGACTCTTTGTGTCTGCTACCCTCTTCCCGTCTCAGTCTCTTTTGCCCTCTTATTTCAGATTATATGTCAAAGCCTCTTTTCCATGGTTACCACGGCCACGCTGTATCCTCCCACGCTGGCTTACACTCGTGTGAGTGCTTACAATTTATATTTATACTTCTGTTGTGTTGACTGGGAAGAAGCTAAGAAAAACTCAAGTGATGACAGGGTGCCATGCACTGCTGTACTGTTCATACACCGCTTGCACATGTACTTGTTCGGTGGCTGTCGTGAAACCAATCCATGAACACCTACGTCATTAAGGTGCCCCACCTGAATGAATCCGCTGCACTGGGCTGGTGTGTGCGGGCTTCACGTCTAGGTGGAAACGCCATTCATACATTGCTCTCCATGCTGTAGGTTTAGCCCTACAGAGCAAAAGAGGCTGGTGGTGGGGACATTTACCTGGGCAAGGAGGCATACTGGCGCTCCACGTCTTCATAGCGGGGTGCTAGCCTGGGGTCCTGACTCCTCAGAGGCATCTGTTAAAGAGCAGAGAACAGTCAGAGGTGTGAAACACAAAATGGATCTACTGTAGCCTGCACAACACACGGCTACCACCCTTTCCTGTCAAATGCTGATGGATTACCACAGAACTGATTATATGACATGAATAGTGCAAGTCATTTCGGGTTCTATTTAAGCCCGGCTTTGGTCCTGCTCCTTTCCCTTCTCCATTAACAGCAGTGATGAAAGTTACCTTCTCTCTGCGAAATACCTGCTGGGCCATGTAATCAAGGTCTGAAAGAGCTGCAAGAGAGCAGCTCACAAAGGCTGCTTATTGGGGATTTAGCATTGGGAGCCATGAGGAGGGGGTAGAAGGCTAGATCCCAGATTATGTTACTGAAAACAGGAAAGAGCCTAGCAGTCCAGCACTCCTCCTGGACTAACCCCCATCCCCAACCTGAGGAAGAGCCAGATTAACTCTCCACATTACATTAACAAGACAGGCAATCTCTTAAGAGAGAGGCTTATCCTTTGCCATTCAGCACGCAGATTTGAGAGAAGCCCCTTCACATATTCAAGCTTTCAATTGGATTTGTTTACCCGGCTTCCCGATCATATTTTTCCACAGCTTTTATTACACATTTAAAGCCAGACGTTTCATGTTTTCAAGAGACTTTTCACTCTTGCTCTGTCTGTCCTTTCTTGTCCCCCAACCCACTCTCCCTTCCACAGTTAAGGACGACAGTTTGAGGCTGCAAGAATATCACCCTGACATACATAGGCAACTTAATAAATTATAAATACTGACATGTAATCCATGAGGAAATTATTCCAGTAGATTTAGCAGTGACTGACGGATGAAGGTTAGGGCCATTATGGAAAACTGGCTGCTTTTCCGAGGGCAATAAGTGGAGAAATTGTGTCATCCGTCTCAATGAGCTGGTTTTAAATATATACGCTTGCCGAGCCGCCACCTCTCTCCACCGCTCATAATGGCTGCCCCACTGCCTGCATATTAAGCACATTTCTTCTCATCGTCTCTGAACACAGAAATGTCTTCAGGGCATGTCTTCACGATAATAAGATGAAGGGACAGGGAGACATTACCTGGGAATGTGGAGACCGGTTGAGAGAGGGGGCAAAGAAAGCTTAGGTAGATGACAGAAAGCGTAACAGATGAAAAGAAGTGAGGAAATAAGTGTCCTTTATTCACATTTCCCTTTGTACGTTTTTCTGAAGCATTTGAGACGGAACAGTCATTGTGTGGGCCAAATTTCTACAGTTATGAACTCACATAGAGTCAGCGTAAGGCTCTGAGCTCCTTTCTCCAACTGAAATAGTCCTCAGGCAAGTGAAGAAAAAGGAAACTCTCCAAGACAGAGGAAGAAGAAAGTGTAGTAAGCAAGCCCTGGGGTGGGAGAACTCCTATGGACCAGTCACCTCCAGGCATTTGACATTAAAGCTCCATTCTCCAAATCAGGAGATCTAGAGATCCTTACCCATAGGAATAACATGGGGAATAAAAAGCTGAGCTATTTCAAGATGTGTGATGCTTTAACCTACCAGCAGACAGCATCCAATTCTTTCTTATGGCCATTATGATATTAATAAAGCAACACATGTCAAGAGCAGTTTCTGAAGAGGTTGCTGTTGAGAAAAATAATGGTTCTGATGAAGCTTCCCATTCACTCTGACCACAACTTATTCACATTCACCCCCACAGTGCTCTCTTTGTCCTCACAGCACCTTCCATCAGTCCAGCTTTCTCCAGGTTAGCCTTCCAGAGCCAAACTGGAAGGGCACTCATAGTAAAGGAAGACACTGCCAAACTCTGAGACCAAACAATAGCAGCAACTTCTACTAACAGTTTCCTGAAGCAAGCTCAAGCTCACAGGCACATGGGCGGAAAAGCTGTGACCCTCGCTGGTGACAGCGCCCGAGGCATGGGAATGAGATGAGAGTTGCTAATGATGATGTTCCTCATTTTAAACGAGTGCCTCATTTTGATGTGTCTCACTCGAAGAGTTTAGGAGTTTATCTCACACGTTCAGGCACCACTCTGAGAGCGAGAGATACTGAGATTCAGGAGAGATTCATCTCGAGGTGAAGTGTTAAACAGAGTACAACAGAAAGAGAGGGAGTGAGAGAGAGAGAGAGAGATGCTAGAAGAGGTGCTCTTAGCTGAGATGAAATAAATCCTTTGCCCAAACCCAGCTGATAACATCTGCAAAAGCAGGTTAAAAATGCTTCATTTTCACAGGTATTTGCAAAAACCTCTCTTGGGCCTGACAGTGTGTGGAGATATGCGTATTTTTTTAGTTAATCCGTGCGACCGTGTAAGCGAATGCATGTGTGTGTCTTTATACCTAGAGATTGCATTTACCTTCCTATGGTGTCTGTGTGAAAGGGGCAAAAGGGTGTGTATGAGAGAGTGCATATGCGCCTGTGTGTGCACATGCGAGGTCTCTCAGTGGAGCATATGTGAGCATTTCCCACCTGTCCCTATAGATGAGGTTTTGGAGCTCATGCATATGCAAGCACTGAGATTAAATCCGTGCCTCTGCTGCACAGCGCAAACGAAGTAAACACAAACAAAAGCGTTCTGGGAGGAGCAGGGTCCCATGCAGCAGAGCAGACTGACAGGTATGCAGTAATCAGCCTGACCAGTGGCACTGAATCTCCCCCCCCCCCCCCACCCCCTTATTAGAGCTGTCCTGACAGGTGGTGGCTCCATACAAATCTCCTCATCTGACCGCCTAAACACTCACCCGCGACATTATTGAGTGTTTGCCCAAGCAAGGCCGACGCTCGGGGCTGGAAATGGCACTTGTTAAATGTTAATAACCTATAAATGAGTTTAGTCATGGAGAAACCTTTGCTGAAACTAATCTCTCTCTATCGTTTTCTCGCTCACTGATGCCAAACAAAAAAAACGCCTGAAATGATCTTGGCTGATCTCAAAACTAAAGTACATACATTAACATATATTACATGATATACATGTTTGCCCTGCAATAAAAACATAGCCAAACATGATTACTTCTCATCTGCATGCTTTAAGGGATCCATCTACCAGGTTTACTGCGTGGCACAGTGAACTGGTGGTTAGGACATGCGCTGGGGTCTCGGGCTTGAGGCCCTATCTGGATAGAGTTTCCATGTTCTCCTTGTCTGTGTGGGTTTCCTCTGGGGACTCCAGTTTCCTCCTACATTCCAAAAACATGGCTATCAGGTGAACTGGCTACCCTAAATTGCTCTTGTGTGTAAATGAGTGTTGGCACTGGCACTGTGTATTGGGTGAACCTCAGCAGTTCTGCTCAATACAGATCTCTAGATGGGCAATTCCAGTAGAGGGTACGCTGTGCATGGTTAGGTGAGTAATTCATTCTTTAATAGAACATTTAATACCCTAAACTCTATGCATATTATTGAGCTACCCTCCTTAAGAATGACCAACTATTAGGTAGAATACAGTAACTACATGGACATGCCCAAAGTACTTTTATGGTATGACCTACTGATCAACTGGTCGGCCGAAACACATTTTTAATTGGTACCCGCTATACTTCACTGCTTGGTGACCATTTGCAGCCCTTCAGGAATTCCACTGCTCCCACAATAATCTGATATTCTAAGAGGATAATGCCATGGTAATGCATCAGGCCAGAAATGTCCAGAATTGGTTCCATCATGTTTTCCCAGTACATCATCAAAAATGCACATAAAACAAAACCAAAAAAATATGACCTTGATTCAAAATACAGACAATGATATCAGCAGCCCTCCAGTACAGTGTGGCCTAAGTGCACATTAAGCAATTCTCCTCTGAAACCAGGCATCCAACTCAGAAAGAGAAAGAACAAAGTGCCCCACTGAGCAGAAGGGTCCTCCATGTCTGGTAGCAGTCAGCATCAGTTCAGAGCAGCCAGTTTGTCTAACAGGTACAACGGAGGCAGCAGCAACAGTGCTATGATGTTGCGCTCGCTACGTAATGTAGGCTACAGGGACAGCTCGGCACGGGAGCAGGTTCCACTGGCTCCACTCCTCCAGAGCTAATGGCCTACAGAAAGCTATTTCACGGCATGCCGAGCAGAGGAGAGCAGAGGCGATGGAAGAATTGAAGCAGAAGAGACTGACGCAGCCAGTCACACTGCCTTCTCCCTTCATGGCGATCCACATTTGAGACACCACTGCCTTTACAGCACACTCACCCTGAAATACACACCAAGACACACTCAAGCCCATCACAGAGCTAACACGGCTCACAGTGGTGACAATGACTGGCCAGTGTAGGTAGAGCATCAATGCTTTAAAGGGATACTCCAACTCTATTCAAACTAATTTCCATCAGTAACATCAGCAGCATACAGTCGACTACCAGGGATATGGTCTGATTGGTTTATTTGTACATGTTGACTTGTTTCTCACTTCACAGATTTCTATTTTAATTGTTTTTCTTAGTAAAACAGATAAAAAACACAGAAACACTGTCACAGTGATCCACACTAATGCACTCTATGCACAGACGTACTGGGACATTTGCTCATTTACTCTTTGTTCAAAAATCAAGGTATGAAAGAAGGGTTCATCCTGCTGTTGTTGGAGTACCTGTATTTACTCTTCTACTGGGTATTGGGGGCATTGCTGTGAGGATTTAATTGCATTAAGCAACAAGCATTTGTGAGGTCATAATGTTGGATGATCACAGCCCCACCGAGTCCTTAATTCCCCAACTCCCACCAAACGTACCGGATGGATGGATAGGTTCATATTTATCTGCTCTAGAGAGTCTTATTCTATTGGCAATAATTCACTGCACTGATAAGGGAAAGTGTGTGTGTGTGTGTGTGTGTGTGTGTGTGTGTGTCTGTCTGTCAGCAAAGCAGCTGAATGTATTCATTAGAGGGGGTGTCCACAAACATTTGGATTTACTGTGCAGTCTATGCAGCATGGTAATTAATTAGTATTCATAAAAGTGCTGCTCAGCATGCAGCCTTCTCCTTACAAGAGCAGTATGAATTGAAATAAAATACAGCAACAATAACAAAAAAACATTCAGTAAACAAATGATCAAGTGACTATTAATTCCATTCATTGTGCAAAGTGACAGCAAGGCCAAAAGGTGAATTAAAACCTCCACATATACAACAGCCTCAGTGCTTCAAATACACTTGATGGCTGTGTCGCGCATTTCAATTCATCTTTCAAATAACGACAAGACAACATGATAAGATTACTCCATGTTTTAAGCAGGGAAACCTTCCAAGCAGCCATAAACTAGTCAATATCAAGTCTGAGTAGAAATGAGCTCTGAAATCCATCTCAAGCAAGTCGAGTTCTTTTTCAAAAGCAGCTGCAATGTTCAGAACGATACTCAATTTGCGTTTTAAATATAATAGGTAAACAAGTGAGTACGTGTAATTTGTTAATGATTTGCTTTGACCAAACATAGTTGATAAAAGATATTTACATCTAAATGGGCATCTTACTGATGAAATTTACTATTAAACACATACAAACATTTCTACATTTACAACTGACCACACGGAGAAAGAAAAAGTATTATAGAAGTAATAGAAGTAAAGTTGTGACCCATTGTTTCACTTTGTCTATAGTTAATAAGTCACACCGAACCACTCTGCAAGGCTAAGCTTATGAAATTCCCCATCAGATATTGGAAAAAGTAAATTTGGTGGTGAGTTTTGTGAATTCAGACCATTGATTCAAAATGTTGGTAATTTCTGAAGCCTATAAAGGAGTCTCAAGATTACAGTATGCCACGTGCATTTTAAAGAACCATATTTTAATTAAATATTACTATTGTTTAATTAAACGGCATGTTCATGCTGGGTGATCTAGCCAGACAAGGTGCATCATGTGTCAAGATTTCATGACAGGTCATTTTTAAACTGAGCCACATGGTGTGTGAAGGCCTGGAGGATTATTAATATAAGCTCTGATAAACAGCTTCCATTACTCCATCATGGACAGCACACACGTAATGGCATCAGCAGCAGAAATACATGAAAACCCACATTAAACAAAACAAAAAAAAAATAAAACCCACCCAGATACAGCTAATTATGCGCAGCTCTGTTTCAATTTGTTAAGATGTGGCTTTCTTTTCCTCAGAAAGAACAAGCTTCAGTGAAAAATTAAAAACCCTCGAGTTCCTGCTCTTTTTCCAGCTGACTCAAGCGTTTCATCATCCACGGAGGGCCGGGCGGCTTGTTTGAGCAGCGTGCTGGTCATTACTCTTACACACAGACATCTGATCACTTTCTCCTGAGGACATAAATTACCAGCCATGTCAATTTCAACTGAAGGGCAATCATTTATTCCTCTGAGCTGGTCGTATAAATTCACGCACAGAAACACGCATCGCTTCCTCCCTCTGGGCAGGAAGGAAGGGATGAGGGCGGGGGATAGAGAGATAGAGAAAGAGAGTCTAGGAGAGACTGGGTGAGAGATGAAGAGATGCACCCTTTGAAGGCAATACACCTCATTTTGTGACTGTATTTGAGACGGAGCAACAGTAACAGGCTGAGGAAAGAGCCAGGATGAGATTGGTCATGCAGGACACACAGACATACACTCACATACACACAACCTTGCATACACAAGACGAGTGGAAGCCTCTGGCTTTGGCCCTAGGCTGCAGACACTGGCAGATGAGCAGAGAAGCTCAGTGGATTGAAGAGAGAGGGAAGCATCCAAGTGAGTTTGTGAAACTGCTTGCAAACCCACTTTCTGTGTTGTCTCTAAAACGCCAGTCAACTTTCTGAAGTTGTACGGGCACTTAACATTCCTCGATCCACAGTGTCACATGTGTACTGGGAATATGGCATGGTAGGCATTACCATCTACAGGAAATGGAATTCCCCATCCATCTGGCACCAACTGTCAAGTATTACTCGAACGCCAAAAATTCAGGTCACCTTGCCATGTGTGTGCTGGCAAGTGTTCAGCCTCACTCACAAAATTACACCTCAAAACATATAAAGGTGTGGGCATTGCCAGGCTGTTCCCTGTGGTAATGCCACCTCAAAATCAATTTACATACTGGAATCCCATGACCTTTGGCATGTCAGTGCACATACAGGAGTTGGACAATGAAACTGAAACACCTGTCCTTTTAGTGTGGGAAGTTTCATGGCTAAATTGGAGCAGCCTGGTGGTCAATCTTCATTAATTGCACATTACACCAGTAAGAGCAGTGTGTGAAGGTTCAATTAGCAGGTAAGAGCACAGTTTTGCTCAAAATAGTGCAATGAACACAGCATTATGGGGGACATACCAGAGTTCAAAAGAGGACAAATTGTTGGTGCACGTCTTGCTGGCGCATCTGTGACCAAGACAGCAAGTCTTTGTGATGTATCAAGAGCCACGGTATCCAGGGTAATGTCAGCACCACCAAGAAGGACCAACCACATCCAACAGGATTAACTGTGGACGCAAGAGGAAGCTGTCTGAAAGGGATGTTCGGGTGTTATCCCGGATTGTATCCAAAAAATGTCATTCCCAAGACAAATTGGCGCTGTATTGGCTGCAAAAGGTGGGCCTAGTACACCATACTAGTAAATGATTGTGGTCTAAAACCAGGTGTTTCAGTTTGATTGTCCAACCCCTGTACATCCACATAGATTATTAGTACACTGGTGCTGAAATGTGTTGAATATGTGGGGCATTCAACCCCAAGAACACTACACCAGCTTTTAAGCATGGTGATTGTATTATCATGCTATAGAGCTGCTGCTGACAGTGAAATTTGTTCCTGGCACAGAATGGACAGAGTAATGAAGAAAATGACCTACCTCGAAATTCTTCCACATCACATCAAACCATCATTTCGATTGCTGAGACAAGAACACAACAGATAAATACAGAGATACTCACCTGATATGATATACTCAAAAAGAGCACATACATAATGATAAAAAAAATATCATGGTCTGACACACACACACACACACACACACACACACACACACACACACACACACACACACACACACACACACACACACACACACACACAAACATCCAATCAGCTCAAACCTCAACCCTTCCTAAGTGAGTTTAGCCAAAGTGCTGGCACTGCACAAGTGATATGAGTTATAGATTATAAGAAGCTTTCACACTGCCATCGATTCCTCACAGGGGGAAGGAGCAGGTCATGAGGAGCAGAGAGGGAGGAGTGGGGAGGGACTACTCAGCCATTCTCCCACCATCTCTGGCATTTAATTAAGAAGGAGAAGAAGACAACACTGCAGCAATGTAACTATGAGTGCACATGAAGCACAGCCTTATTCAGGACAGGGGATAAAAGAAGGGACACGCTGGTTCAAGCTGGCATGCTTTAAGAAAATATGGGAGCAAAAAGCTTAGCCGATTTACTTTCTGACTCCTTATAGTCACATAACCTGTCATAAACAGCAACAGTCAACAGGCAGATGGGTGACAGCATTTAAATATTGACCCGGGGAACCATATCTGAGGCAAGGGAACAACTGAGGTCGCGTTAAAGTAGGCCTAAATATAACAGCAGGCCATGATCAATATACACTCACTCCTTACCATTTTTTATATATCAAGACTGAAGGCAAATCTTGATATCAGGATGGGGCATGTTAGTGAAAAGGACATAAGAATGTATAACACACTCTTTATTGTGCTATTATTTCAGACGTTTTCATGTTCATTTGGTGTGAAAGTACTGAAAGGTTTAGCATTTACTGCCGGTTTAATCTGGAGTGAATGTGACTCACATTCACATTAACGCTCAGTGAGGTTCAGTGAACGATGTTCAGACTCAGTAATTTATCCACATAAATATATTTAACCACAAGTCACTTAAAAATAAAATCAAACAGATACTGAAATAGGGAAAATATAACTAATGCAATTAAACCCCAACTGAAACAAGCTATTCAGTCGTCACATATGATTGTGCCACAGTTGTTCCTACTTCAGTGTTTGGTAACACCACTAATGATAACGTTGACATAAACTCAATAGCTAATTCATCCAATTATCTAATTTATGCGTAGGTAATCCTACTCCAAGACTGCTGCTTCCCTGCCATTTGGTGATTGCTCAAGCACACCGGATTCAACTCACCTGTTAATTGCCAGGTTTAGTAGCTCTTTTATAGCCGGGAAATTTATAGCAGCAAACTTTGCAGGAAGCTGGCACTCCAGGTCTGGGACTGCCTACCCTAATTTATTTTAATATTAGCAAACAGAGCGGAATCACCTGTTTTGGTAGTATTTATAGCTGCTCCCTCCACCCCCACCCTCCAACTTATGTAGTTTCATGTCATCATCTACTTCAGCCAAAGAGGTGGGGAAAAGTCAGTGTACTTCAGGAAAATGTTACAGAAAAACAAGAATTTTGTGCTTAATATGACCAAAGATGTGAATTAATAAGATAAATAAATGAATAAAAGTCCGCTTTGATTTCCGGTTGACTTTGATTCAGGTTGACATTTCTTTGAAGTATCAAAAGAAATGAAACGACAAGCTTCACCATTGCTTCCCAATTGAAACACGACAGAATAAGTTGGTCATTAAAATTATGAAAATTATGACTAGACAACTCATTTACTGAGCAAACACTGGAAGTCAAACACGAGTCCAGGTGTAGATAGGGGACATTATTGGAGATAGGGGACACAGTATTGGTTGTTGATGCAGTTAGCTAATGCTATGGTTTTAGAGTGGCTGTAGTTAAAGATTCAGAGATTAGGGGCTTGCTTCAAGGCAATAAATAAAAACCCTCCAGACCATATATGCGAACCTTGCTAAACACATGCAACCCCTTCACAGTTTAATAACACAAAGCCTATTCAAGGCCATGACTGGGAATCTAAATGGGGTCACAACTCCGCTCATGGAGGGTCTATTCTACTTTTGTCTCCAACAGAGGAATGTTAATTTTTCTTTTTTGCCTCTTGTCTTTGCTCGCTCTCCTTTTCTTTGCACATGCCATCACCATGAGTAACGCTCAAAGTCATCCTGAATGTCAGCAGGCATCTGCACTCAATAAAGCTGCTGGCTAAAAACAAACTCATTCATTCAAGTCCACTTCCATGCACTGTTCTCTCTTTTACTGCCGTAATTGCCGTGCCGTGTGAAAAGCCATCAATTTCCAATCCTAATTAGTAAGCACTCGTAACAAAGTCTCCCCAGCAGCCTCCGAATGCGGGCCCTGCTGGCAGCCACTGTGACGGCCAGTAGACTCCTACCCGGCAACCAAAAGATCTGTCTGATAGCTTTAATTTTTCATAATTTTCTCTAATGAGATTGCATTGATTTTAACTGCCGCATGAATAGCACAGGGCCAGAGTGGAAACAGGCAAAGCACTTGCTCTGGCACCCCATGCCACTATAGAGTGCATAAGCACAAGTGAACGCTTGAGTCATTTCAACTGGATTGATCAGTACCTGAAAAATGAAGCTGGTAGCAAGGTGTGTATGTTTATTTAAGTAAGTGAATTAGATGGTGCATATAATTTAGTATCATATAATGGATATACTTTAGTCCAAAAGTGTGCTGCTATTTATTTTGAGTACAGTGTGTGTGTGTGTGTGTGTGTGTGTGTGTGTGTGTGTGTGTGTGTGAGAGAGAGAGAGAGAGAGAGAGACAAAGAGAGAGAGAGAAAGAGAGAGAGAGAGAGAGAGAGAGAGAGAGAGAGAGAGAATCCAGGCTTAATCCATGATCCCAGGGAAATAGCAGCTTTTAGTCGCGTATTCTAGTCTTTAGGTAACTGGACTGTCTGTGGGGCATCTGTGTGTGTGTGTGTGTGTCTGTGTGTGTGTGTGTGTGTCTAGGAAGTCTGCATGTGTGTCTGGGATGCCTCTCTGTGAAGTGCAGAAACATTAAAGTGTTGAAGCTCCCTCATGTAATTAGAACAGTTTTTCTCTCCACTTTACTTCTTCCACTTTTAATTTTAGCAGCCGGACGCGTTATGTAAAACCTAAGAGAGCTTTTTGCTGCTGTCAGACGGCAGAATTCTTTCCTTTCTCAGCCTCACTGGGCACAGAGAAGAAGATTCTTAGAATTTTAATTACCCCAAATCTGATAGCCGAAAATAGTTCAATACAAAATAG
>CM067509.1:25018199-25092275 GCA_034509495.1 Acestrorhynchus altus
GCCAGCAATGATTGTTCTGTTAAAAATATTCGACTAAATCTGACCTGAAACTGTGAAACTGCTACAACAGTCTGAAAACAGCAGTGACACAGAAACTGCATTTAACAGTGTGAACGGATGTTAAGCCGCACAGTTGCTACAGCAACCAGAAACAATTCACTGCACATTAGCACACAGAGTTTTCCCTTTGTGTGTGTGTGGGTGTGTGTGTCACTTTCTAATGATTTATCATGCAGGGTTGCCAGGTTGGGATTTTCTTGCCAATTTTAAAAATACAGTGGACATCGTAAAGTCACAGTGTGAAGTTTGAGTAAGGTAGACACTGATCAATGTGCCTAATGTTTAAGGCAGAAATGATAAAATAACAATGAAACAATCAATCAAAGTTTATTTATATAACACTTTTTACAACAAAGGAGATTATGAAAGTAAAATAACCAGAGTCTTCATTTCAGGTGAGGTTGGGTTTCTGGGCAGTGAAATGTAAACTTTATGATGTGATCACTACAGTATGTGATCTGTAACACTGCAAAACAGCAGATGAGAGAAACGTGAACTCACATCTTATTTGCAGTACTAAGGGGTTCCATCCATAAAAAAATCACAAAATGTTATATGCAACTACACAATTTTGGCAGGAAAAAAAAAGAAGAATTCAAGTTTCTGCCCACTACAGTTATGATTTACCAATGTCTGCACTTTTAGTAGAATCAACTTTACAGCCGTTGATCTTCGTGATCTTTTCATGGCTGTGTTGTTTGCAGTTCAGAGATGCTGGGCAGGACAAGCAGCGGCCAACCTAATGGGGGCTGAAATCTCCAACAATGTGTCTCACAGTGTGTAGTGCAGAAACACTTTTCAGTGGCTTTGGCATTTCAGAATTGAAACGCTTTTATTATATTTAAAACCTGAATATTCACAATTTGCAGAAACCTAGTGGATGGAAAACCCTCTTGTGGTACTTTAGTATGTTGTACGTCTAAAGATTTTTGAATTCTTACAGCATCGGCTACAATATTATTGATTTTTTTCTGCGTATAGATCCCTTCACAACAATGTTGGCAAATAAGAAGTGAGACCAACTAAAAAAAACCATAGTGGTGTCAGAGGTGTCAGATAAATTAAAGGTGTCAGACAGATAAAATCAAGTTCAGTGGGTGGTCACTCTGGGGCAGGTGGTGTCACCTTCACTATATCATTTTAAAACTTAATATAATTACAATTTACAGAATTACAAATGATAGAATTACAATTTTTACAAAATATAATAATAATTTAGGCCCCTCTCCCACATATTAAACATCTGTTAGACTAGGACAGAATTTTAAAATACCTTTTGCAAACTGATTACTAGATGGGTTCGTCACTAATAGCACTAGAGTGACAGCTCTAATATGAAACAACCATTCATTTCACAGCAGCTGCTGCCTGTCGAGGCTGGTTTTGAGGGTTCTGTGGAAGCCAGGTGCAGGCTGACGGTCTGAGGGCCGTTGAACATTAAGAGGACGGTGAATCCTTCCCAGGCCCCACTGAACTTCAGCTCCTTCCTGAATTCCTCAGCTCTGGGTGGTACACCAGTCTTTTGAAGTTCTACGAGAACAATCCATTGAGCTAACCAGCATCCCTCATTTCCTCTAACCACTCTCAGACTCTCCACTCCATCTGCTCCAAAAGCTCATTAACCACACACAGAATACAACTATGCCTTCCTTCCCTTTCTCTTTCTTGTCCCAAAAATAATTCATCCTTTACACTGACCCCTATGAGCCCTTCCAGATGGTACAGACCAGCCCCAACTCATGAACAACTGCACACATGATGCTAACAGCTGTGAGAGGTGATGTGACTGACACAGGACTATAGTGGGTGGTGATGAGGTCTCTATAATAGCTGTTTTGGGGTCAGAGGCTCAATGCGTGTGTCAGTGGTCACTTGTATAGTGCTGTTGTGGATAGTGCTGAGCAGTGACCCGATACATGCATACTGGGGAACTCAGCAGGCCAATTAGCGCAGTGTGTCCAGAGGAATGTGGCCAGCCACACCAGCACCTCTGCTCTTGCTGCCCAGGGGGCTGGACAACCTGTTTCAACTTAGTGGACAGACTGCAGGGTCTAGAGGCAGTAATCCCTAATTTCAGTGCAGGGGAAATGTTGCAGACCACCTGAAAACACTCTATATAAAGCTATTTATTTGGCTTGTAAATGTTTATTTGTTAAACCATGCTAATATTAGAATCAAGAGAAATGATCATAAAAACATTGATGTGTGTGCGTGTGTGTGTGTGTGTGTGTGTGTGTATTTTTGTTCATCAATGCCCAAACCTCTCCTCACGGAAGGCTGGTATTTACAGCTCCTTTTGAGCACACATTTGATCTAATCAGTCCATTAAAGTAAATCAGGTGAGCTGCTGGTTGAACCGAACAAATCCTTACAGTGTCTGGAGTTCACAGAGAAGTCAGGAACTGGACTTTCTTGAAATACACCGGTCAAATCGAAGAACCATGCAGGTTTTTGGGTGTGCCAGGGCGTCTTTGTTAGGGCTGACCAATTTAAACTTGCTTACGTTGTTCTAAATGAATGCAATACATTTGCCGCTGTGTCCCTGTTCTCTTCCCTATAACACACTGTAATCCCATAAATTGTTTTCACCTAAATAAATGAAGCCTGAACTATGTAAAACTGGAAATATCTTACAAATCACTTGAGTGTTTTGAGTTTATGCTCATTCTTCAGATTCAAATGAGATATTTAAGCCGAATCAAACCAGGCCCTTGCAAGCTTAAAGATGACACATACAAAAAGAAACAGTCAGCTGTGCTGGTTTAATAACATTAACTATCAGAGCAAAACATTCCAGTTTGGCACTGGGCACCATCTATATGCAAACTAGACGTGTTTCCACCTCATTTATGGTCAGTGTGTAGTCATTCCCCTAGGCTACCTTCTCTCATATCAGTCGGTCATTATCTTAGCTGCTTCTTCTGGAGTCACGGTCAATCCACAGCCCATCTGGAATCATTGGACACAAGGCATGAATACCCCCTGGACAGGGCGCCACCTCTTTTATGTAAGCAGCTTTATTTAACATGATGGTTGCCTGAAGTGTTGCATGCTGTAAGAGGAGGTTACTGTTTTCTGTACTGCTGAGTGTGACTGATTTGCTGGCTGAGTATTGCAGTGTTCACTCTTGCATTTCTACAACATTATACAGTCAGTGTTTTAGGCCAGTGGTCCTCAGTAATTCAACTCCACCTGATGCAACTATTGAACTAAATGACAAATCCTTGATGAGCTGGACTGGATGTGTTACAGCAGGGAAACTCTAAAACAAGAAGGGCAGGTTACTCACCTTCATTTCAAGTTATTCTAAGCTAATGTATTTGTATAATAATTTGTAAATTGTATAATCAGCAAAGCTTTACTTAATTTATTAAAAGAGTTTTTAAGTTGAGTGAACTTATCCTGTTTAACAGAGTACAATGTGTGTCCCTTTTTTCATTAAATTAATTGTTCATAATCATAATTAAAGTAAATGTTCTATTAATTGTGATATGGATTTGAGGTCATATTGAACAGCATTAGAGTTTGTGGCTGATTGCAGTGCATTTGTGGATTCAAAACACACTATCTGTAGGTTCTTTTTCCAAAAAAGGCACAAAACTTTACAATCCTTTTGTAATTTTTAATACAGCACTGGTCACTATGACAATTAGTTAATTCACACTACTTTACATTGCCTAGGGAATCAGATACGCTTTAATCTGATTGACCTTTGCCACCAATTTTTAGGGAATGCCATCATGAAAAACAGACTCTAAGTACACAAACAGCTATTCAAAACACATGTTGACAACCCAAAGCAGGATGCGGATTAATAAGGAAATTGTACGTGGATTCAATTCAATCCGGGTTTAATGCAAGGCAACACAACAGGCTGTCCACAATTGTTAAGAGTCTGAAAGCTGACCTGAAAGCACCCAAATTGAATTAATACAATAAGATTACACAAATACCCCTCACACAATGAAGCGACTGACAGGGAAAATCTGCTCAGTCAATAAGAAGGAGCAAGTGCAATGCGCAAGGTCAAACAGCACTTTTATCTGATAGTCAGAGAAACAGGCTTGTACATCATCCAATTGGACTTCATTCTGGGGCTTGAAGAGTCACATTGATTTTAAAAGGCTGTAATATTTAACAGGTAAACACTTACACAGCGCTGGCAGATTCTCTGCATTTACCTGTGCTGTTACCTTTGATTTTTTAAGAAGGGAAACCCTGGCTACGATTCCAGCAGCATTTCCTTCCACCTAAAGCATGCAGTGAAAGCCTTCCTGCACTCATCATTTACACACAGATCTGAACAGAGACACAGCTGTAGCATAATTCCTCAAGAGGCAGTTAAGGGCAAACTAATGGATGCTATGCACTATGAAATTGGTACAAAGGCATGTGAGAGTGCACAGAGCTCCGGGATCCTTATGTTGACAATGGGCTTCACTGAGTAATCTGCCCCACTGTGGCCTTCTATGCCCTGAGCATGCCACCGTGCCTTGACCTGATTAAACCAGCCGTTAACCAGACATTCCAGCTCTCTAAATCCAGCCCTTTACAAACACAGGCCTAACCAAGGCCGTGTTTTATACGGTGTGTACAAAAAGGCTCACCACTTTTACAGAGGCAATTAAGAGCCCTATAAAAGGCACTGAGACGAAAGTTTGTCTAAGGAAAGTGGTGATTTGTACATCACACATTCTGAGGGACAAAGGCAGAATAATGGTGAGGAACAGGCCTCCACAAGCCCTACACAGACACAGAAGTGCATGAGTTTAATGAGGTCTATATGTACAGGTTTTCCATTGGAAATACTGAGCAATAATGGCACCCTTCATGCAAATTTGTGCACATTTCCAATAAAACAGAAAGTCAGGTGCAATTTAAAAAGGTACTTTCATAAAGTCAGCTGTTCTGTAAAATAGGAAAAAGTAGATGAACTTCACTTTGATTTTAATGCGACAAAATGATAATGTTTTGGGCTGAGGGCTAGCTGATGAAAGTGCTTTGTGAATTCCATGCGGATAAGGACAAAAAGTGGCTTCCACCTTTTTTCTTGTGTTGGACTCTTTGAATATTCAAGAAGTCTACACTTAATGAGCTGGCACTGCAGTATGGAACACAATTCATCAAGCACTCAGAAATGCCCTTTAAACACAAATGGAATAATTCTGAAATCAATCTTAAGTTAATCGGGTAGTGAACAAAACTCTGGCAGGAAAAGGCTGGAATGCTGTTTTTTATTATGTTAAATATTCTGCTGCAAAATTCAGTCCACTAGCACTGTTTTAGTCAATAAAGTAAAAAAAAAAATGTCACAATACTCCAAAACAGGATTTTTATTCAGTTAAAGAGCACATGAAAGTGCTTTAGCCTCTTGCGCATAATTTGGAACTAGACTCATGAATTAAAGGCTAAAAAAACCATAATAAATAAGGGATCCACAACTAGAGCATGACTCTATTTTTACAATCATGTCAGGCTCAGTTTTACATTTAAAGTGCTGATTTCATTTGTAAATTGTCATGAGAAGAATGAGAGTACTGACCAAATATTTAAATTTTGCTACATAAACTAAAACAATATGTTGACATATACATTTATACAATCTTGAACATATCAAAGTTCACTCATTTTTCAAATTTACACAAACCTTTAATTATTCACAAAGAGCTTTCCATGGAGCATCTAAAAAATGAATTTTTGGACAGACACTCATTCAGAAAGGGTCAGAATATCACATTTCACCAGGGTTATGATTAGACATAGGGTAAGGTTTAGGTTCAGCTTAAGTTATGTTTAGGTTATAGTTAATGTTAGGATTAGGTTATAGTTTGGTTTAGGGTAAGGGTTAAGGTAATGGCTACGTTAAGTTTAAGTTTAATATAAGTTTGGGTTAGGGTAAGGGTTAAGGTAATGGCTACGTTAAGTTTAAGTTTAATATAAGTTTGGGTTAGGGTAAGGGTTAGGCTTTGGGTAAGAGTTAGGTTAAGTTCATTTGTTCAGATAATGAAATTACACTGGATGCTTTGCAACATTCACTGTTCAAACTGTTTGACTTTTGCGTGCCTGGTTTGCGTCAAAATATATACAAATACACTGTTGATTCTTTTAATTGATCTTATAGTCATTCATGTACAAATTCAAAATTCAATAACCATTATGGAGAAATAAAGCCTTGATTTCATACTGAAAAGAAAAGCAATTAAATTAATGATCTATAAAAGGCCAGTACCATTGAAACATTCTTCTCTGCTGGAGCACATCAACACACACCAAATAACAGCTTGAAAAAGCTGTTAAAGTTAAACATTTCTGATTATTTCTAAAGCAATTATCCAATCACGTGACTGTGCTGCTATAAATACATGCGCTCACTTTTCTAGGGATTTCTTTGGACTAACCTGGTCCCACCTGGTTTCTCTGTACACCTTTCTCGTAACACTCTTGGCCAATCATAAAGATGGGTTAAATAAACAAGCTGTGTATGCTCGTGGTTGTGGAATTGCTTACATACTGATCAGGAATCCGGAGAGTAGGAAACGGGGAGAATGCACCGAGAATGTGATACGAAGCTGAAAACAGGAGGGCTGTCTGAGAAAGGGCCGGCTTCCTCCTCACAGACCAAAACAAAAAGGTTCTCATGGACAGCAGCAGATAAATTGCCAAACTGATCACACATTTGCTTGAGAATGTCTGAGTCTCTTTAAAAACAGAAACAGAAAAGTGTAAGAGGAGTAAAGAGTGTAAGAGGCTCTTGGAAACAGAATAACCTTCTTGTAAAAAAAGAGAGTGTGTGACCATGAGAGAGGTAGAGAGAGCGGGAGAGGGAGGGAGGGAGGGAAGGGGAGAGGGAGAGTCACAGTGTAGGGGGAAAGAAAGAGAGGGTGAGTCACGAGTGGGAGAGAAATAGATGTAGGTATGGATGAGTAAGGATATGCTTCTATATCTTAAAAATGTTCTCTGTTTAAGCTGTTTGTTTGATTTAACTGCTCTTAAGACGGTCATGTCTTCTCTCAAACCCTGCAGTCATGTGAAAAAACAATTCTTGGAAAATAAATTTTCTTGTGCGGGAAAATTAGGACACCCCAAACTGCTGCAAATGATTAGATCACTGTTAGAAAGGCTGTTTTATTTAAACCTCAGACATTAGTTTGGTTTGTTCTTGATGGCTGAAGTGAGTGGTATCACCATGGTGAGATCCAAAGAGCTCCCTGAGGCTTTCAGAAAGATGGTTGAAGATACATATCTGAGAAGATATTTAAAAAGATCTCCACACACAATTACATCTCAGTAGAGATCAGCCATTGTCAGGAAATAATTTACAAGTTTAACTTTTAAAACACATGCAAATATGGCCAGGTTCCTAAAATGTTATCCCAAGACCTACAGGTTGCTCTCACCACAGCTGATGTCAAAGTGCAGCATCTACCATTAGAGAGAGATTGCACGGGTTAAATTTTCATGGGACGTGTGGATGAAGGAAACTTTTGCTGTTAACAAAACTCAAAAAACAAAAACATCAGGACAAAACTTTTCCAGAGAACATCTAGACGATCAGGCGTCTTCTTATTCTTAAACAGTGGGACTTGGACAGTTGAAACCAAACAGTACTTGAGCAAATGAAGCTCATAT
Organism: Acestrorhynchus altus; assembly: GCA_034509495.1. Lineage (NCBI taxonomy): Eukaryota > Metazoa > Chordata > Actinopteri > Characiformes > Acestrorhynchidae > Acestrorhynchus > Acestrorhynchus altus. The sequence goes on from CM067509.1 coordinate 25,025,889, forward strand.
CAACTGTGAAGCATGGAGGTGAAAGTGTCATGGCTTGGGGCTGATTTTCTGCAGCAGGTCATAGAGAGCCCTGCATTCTGCATGGAGTGGGAAACTCTTTCTTACTGGTAGATGTTCATAGTAAACATAAAAATGTGACATTATTTCAGCCAAGGGAGGAAATACCAGCTATTAGGAAAAAGTCTCCCAACTTTTTTTCACAAGAAAATTGCGATTCTATTAATTACATTTTACAAGCGATGTTTAAAAGACACTTTCTTTTTTGTGCTTAGATGTATCACAGTCATCTCTAAATATAGTTAAAATGAAGATCAAATAACCAGATGCTTAAATATAGTAAAAAAGTCAAACATTCATGTGGTGTCTTAAAGTTTTAACGACTGTAACTAAAGTTTCGCAAAACAAATGTAGCATAGTTTTCCATACCAACAAAGAACCTTGTATTGTATTGTAATGGCCAGAGAGGAACAGTGGGAGAGGGAGGGATAGAATCAGACAGAGAAAGTGAGAAATAGTGGGAGAAATTGAGTGAGCAGAAGATTGGTAGAGAGAGAGAGAGAGAGAAAGGGGGAAACAGTAAGAGATGATGGGAGAGAAAATGGAAAGCTTTTTAACACTGAAAAGAGAAGGAGCAGAGGACTCCTTGTGCCTTGAATGATCATTTTTACCTTCAGATTTGAGTGTTAGAATAAAAAATCCCTTTAAAGCATGAGGGAACAAAGAGTTACTGAGAAAGTAATGTTAAAGGGAGAGACAGAAAGTAGATAGAGTGTGGACAGTGGGTAGGATGGGGGTATAGCAGTCGTGGAGCTGTCCAGCTCCACCTCAGCTTGGACCACCATCGTTATTCAGTTCCTGCAATGAGAGAAAGGTTGGCAGCTTTAGGTTGCTCATTATACAGCATTACAGAGACCTCTGAGCAGACCACACAGTGGACACTGCACACTCAGCCCTCCATCATTACAACCATGTTACCTCCATGCCCTGCTAGACAGGCCCATCATGACCATTATGATGGTGCCAAAAGAGCCAAGATGGACTTTTTACAGTCAGCCTCAGCAGCTCTCCAACAATGTGCAAAACATGAACACAAGGAGCAGCACAGAAGCAAGACTGATTGCTAACCTGAATGAGCCTGAAAGCCAGCAGTAAGTCCTGGTGGGCTTTGAAAGTTATTAGGAGTCAGAGGCAAAATCTATCCAATCCAATACAGTATTATAAAAACATCCAAAATCAAAGCTTCTAAGCCTTCACAATTTTTAATCAGAAGCTTCCAGCATGATGTCAAAGTCTTAGAAACATCTAGTTCCTCTACTGTGGCTAGAGAAACATTTGGTGAGGGATTTTTGGTTTAGAAAAAGAAGAAGAGGAACATTACATCACAGAAATGGCTGTAATTGCTAGGTGGTGAGCGCATGTGGAAAGTTTCAGCCTCTCTGGGTGGATCTACAGTAGCTGTATGGTAGCAGTGGGAGCAGCAGCCAGCCTCAGAACTTTTTAATCAGATTAAACATGGCTGTGGAGGTACGGGTCAGCACTCCGAGCCCTGGTGCTGAGCGCCACACGCCCCGCTCTGGGATATCACATGCTCCCCAGGCATCTTGATTGGGATCGGGCAGTAGATCGCTCTATCTCTCCTTTGGGCCACTAAGAGGTTAGCATAGCAAAGACCAGTGCAGTACAGAAGTGCTTTTTCTTTAACCGATTTTCTCTGCCCTGTAGCGGATCCATGGAGTCCCAGTCCTAATCAAAGCCAGGTCTAACCGCGCCTCTGATGAAAGCCAATGGGACACACTGTAGCCTTTCACTATTGACCTATATTACCACAGCAACCTCAGAGGGCTTAAGGCAAAATGGACTCTGAATGAATAAAGCACTTATGTTTGAATAAGTGTGGAGCACATTACAGGGACAGTTGTTGTTCTTAAAGGAGTGAACAAGGCCACACAGCCCTACAAGGCCACCGGGCATTGTGGAAATCTGTGGTTATAAACCCTAACGATACAACAATCTCTTAAATGGGGGAAGGCTGAGAATCTGGACCTTGAATCCCGTTTGCACTCCTGGATTTTGATCTCCCTGGAAGAGTTAATATAATTGACTGATCAAATAGTGTCATACATACTAAGTATTACTTACAAAGTCACGGAAACTGGATTCATGGTGCAGATTTGAAGACCTGTTGCTTAGAGAGCTGTGCCATTTCAGGGGCTTTTAAGTCTCTTTACATTCTGTTCAGAAGTCTACAGTCTAACAGTTACAGAAAAGAAAAAGAAACAACTGTTGCTAAAGATAATAATAGCATTTTCCCATCACTGTGGAGGGAATTACTGAGATCTTATTGACGTCCAGGTTGCTTTGAGAGTGTCCTTCAATCTGTCTGTCTGTATTGCTGGATCTGGTGTTTCTCAGCTTCATCTTGACAATACCCCACAGATTCTCTGTGAGGTACAGGTCCATCGAGTAAACTGGCTGATCAAGCACAGTAATATCTTGGTCAGCAAACAATTTAGTAACAGTCTGTGGGTGTTAAGCTGATTTCCTGTTTGAAAAGGAAATCAGTGTCTCCATACATTTTGTCAGCAGATGGACCCATGAAGTGCTGTAAAGTGCTCTTAGCTCAGGTAAGACCCTTCTGATGATGTCTTCACTAATATTCTAATAATATAATACAGCCAGACTTTTCAGGAATGATCTCCCGGACAACTGTCAGCAGTCTTCCCCATGACGGTGATTGTGCGCTGAAATAGACAGTATTTATACTGCTTGAATATTAATTTACTCAAAGTCAAAATGAAATAGTCTAATAATCAGTGAAATTGGATTTTCTTATTGAATTTAATTACGAACAAAAATGAACTGTTTCCACAATGTTCTATTTTTTTTAAGATGCACTACAAGTAGGCCAACCCCTTTGAGGAAGATTCTCCATAATTTGGAAAAATGTCTCTCACTGTGATTCCCTTTTCTTTTCTTTCTGATCGCTGCACAGTGAGATGCAATTGAGACTATTTGAGCCACCCCAATGGTTAGCTGAAAGGTTGTTTTAAGAGTTGTTTAGATTCAACAGGTGGGAGAGTATTTTAATTATGAGTTCAATTATCAACTAGTTTGGGTAGCTGAGTAATCAAGGAGGGTGGATATATTTTTTTTTTCATCAATAATTTTACCAGTGGGCAGCCTGAGTGCTGGATATTTCCACGGGAAGCTAAGCAGACACGAGGAGGCTGGCGGTATCAGACAGGAATTCAGACTGAAGAACGGTAGAGTAAAAACTGTTCACTGTCCAACACGAGGCCAGCAGGCACCCTCTAAACACCTAGCACAGCAAGGGCACACTCAGCTTTAATCCAATTAAAATTCCACATTTATTACGGAACACATGCCCCTCTCTCTCTCTTCATCTGAGCTCAGACAGTCATCTGATCGAGTTCTCCCCCTCTTGACCCTGCCTGCTGTGGCCTCTGACCTCCTATGCATAGTGTATGGTGAAAAGAGGCCTACAATCTGTCTTTTCTCACCCTCTCTGTCACACTACGACCTTACCGCTGTCGTCACACATACAGTAAAACTCTTCAGCTCTCCAAGACTCACAAACCCCAACTATTTCAGACCCCACTTTATGATGCACTCCAGCAATAGCCCTATGCCTTATCACAACCATCTAAACACACTCCATACATTTAGAGTGCAAGGCCTGTAATTGTGAGACAGCCCACACCCATATCAAAACTCAGCCCCACCCTTTAATCAGGCAGCTGTGAGCTAAGCTGCTCTGCTCTCACGGGTTCAGGAGGCTGACAGAGATTAGAAAGACCTCACCACTGTGGGTCCTGGGTTAAACTGGGTGGATATGAGAAGCTGGTTTTAGACCGGGCTTCAGTTACTATGGGAAGTGTGCAATTAACCTGCTTTCCCAAAATAAAGGGCTATTCCCTGCATCTTCACTTAGAGGAAAGTTTCTGAGGCTACAGTGCACGAGACCATGCAACTACATAAAAATAGCGCAGACTCAGTGTAATTACAAAGAACGATAAGGCAGGTCCAAATATAGGCCAGCAGATTATAACCATCATAACCGCACACCTTTTGCTTGTTTCCTTTGTCTCTTCAGAGTTTAAATACAATCACTTAGAGGCAGGATGCTTGGGCCAAAAAAAACAAAGACACTCCACACAACCTAAACGGATGGGTGTTTCTTTCCTAGATCTGCTGCTCTTCTCTCCCAGACCATCTGGGATGCAATATGTGGACAATTATGCCACTGTGCTCTCTATCGGAGGAGGTTCCGTTTCTGCAAATGGAACAGACTGTATAGTGGTTAATTTGGCATACCACTTAAAAGTCTTCGTAAGGTATGAGTCTTATTATAGTCCGACTCCAGCAGTGGTGGTCCGATGGTCAACATCTCGGAGCGAAGGTCTGACGGTCAGATTCCACCTGACAGTCATCGTCAGTGCTTTTTGTTGCCATGGATATGAAATAATCCATTTATTAGAGAGCTGTTCAATGTGTCTGACAATGACAAACATGATGATGGTGGAGGAGACTGCAAAAATGTACTCACTACAAAACAAGGGGGAAAAAATAGGCAGCAGTGTAAACGGCTTTAAAAAAAAGTTCTGCCGTGAGATTCTTTTCTGAAATTCCTCTCCGTCGTGCCTATATAGCAGTAGTCATATTTCACTAGGCTACAATGCCCCCATGATTTACAGTGATACTGCCTCGTTACGTCAGTCATGAGAACGTAAGCTTTCAGAGAACGTGCACAAATACGGTTGATTACGGACAGAAGGCTGTAGTTAGCATTGAGTGTAAACAAGCCTTACGGCTCTCATGTGACAGCAACAATTTGAACATACTGTATACACACACACACACACACGCGCGCACACGCGCACACACACACACACAATACGCACACACATACACACAACTCTGATGCACATAATTCTGGCAAAAGGACTCTGTTATATGATTTTTAAAAACTATATATATATATATATATAATCGTTTATATATATATTTATATAAGCTCTTATTCCATACACATGAGGTTTTGCACCATACAGAAGAACCACATGACCACACACAGAACCATTAAAAGCATTCAAATGGTTTTACAAGTTGGTTCTATAGAGAACCACTGGCTTTACTAAAAAAAAACCACTGAAAAGCCCTGATATATAATGTAATTTGGCTGTACTGCCCAATCACTGATTCCTTCAGCATTCCTGTTTGTTATAAAAACATCACCCTAAAATTATATCTGCTCAGTTCAGGGTCTCTAACTGCTGCACCACATTAAAATGATCTTTCACTGCTTCTCTTGCCAGAACAACAGAGCGCCTCCAGTGAAAGAGGTGCACTTCCAAGAACCGGCCTTGAATTCCTCAGAAATGCTAACACAACTGTCTGAACTTGAAGTCGATCAACTTCACAGATAACAAAAGCAAAGTGCGACATCAACAGAGCAGCTGACCGGGTCTCTTGGAGAGGGCATTGTCTAAATATTAGTGATACCACCAATCAGGCAGTTGCATGGAAAACATCTCTCATCTCAACAAGGTCACCTGAAGAACAGCACAGTATTTCTTTCTGTTCCATTTCCATTCTGGGTGTTTTTGTAACTCAAGGGTGTATATTCATGTAACTAAAGTTAAAATTCATTCAGGCATATTTCCACTGTTCACCAGCCAAGTTAAATGAAGGTTATGTTGCTTGGCACATCGTCTTCCACCATGCTGTACTTTAAACATTAAACAATACGGAGCCACAAAAGCCTTTGAATTAATTTCTCCTGCGGTATTCAAATCCCCAACAACAGAGACGTCAGCACTTTTCCTGCAGCGAGTTTGAGCTACAGCTGGACGGGGAGTAGAGACGGGAAACAACTGACTGACCAAAAACTATTTGAGGCTAGCTTTAATCCAGTCATACGGGAGCTGATGTGGAGATACAGTCGGCTATGCGCAGCAAACAGTTCTGTTGCACAGCTACAGCTGAAAGACTGCACCGTCTTTGCAGCTTCTTTGTGTAAATGCCAAGAACTCAAACCGCAAATAACCATTAAAGTCTTTGCTCGCTATTTCGGGTGTTATTTTCCTTTCATATTTTCCAAACAGCAGAAATAGAAAGGAAAAAGAGCATGACTGTATTATTTTCAACTAGAGTAAATAAAGTTTCCGGCACAGGCACAAACCTCCGAGGCAGTGCTCCTGTGCGACCCAGCCTGCTTTGACCCTAACTGGTCATGAGCAGCCCAGCTAGATGAGGTAAAAGCACTATGACAGCATGCCTAAGTCAGCAGTCACCTCACCTTCTCCAATACATCACCTCCATCTCCTCTGTAGCTACAGCCCTCCGGGAGCTCTTATTAGAATCACCCTGACGAGGTGAAAGTGAATGGGGCTGAGGAGGGTGTCAGCAGGACGGAGGGAGGAATTTACTTTCCTTTATAACCTCTCTTCATCTTTTGATGCTCTCCATTCTCACAATAATGAACTCATGTGGAGCTCTTTAACCACGTCATTCCGTCATGCGTGGGGCTGGAGGTAATAAAGACGGCGATTACTTCATGCACGTCTGGGGATGCTTGGACAGGTCCAAGTGTGAGATGGAGCGGGACCGGGTCAGGCAGATGGAGCCGGCATCCTGCTCCACTGTGTCTAGCCTTGCCCGCTCCGGACACATTCCGCTCTGGGCAGCCTGAGGGATGCTCCCATTACGCCTGTCTGAGAAGTGTAATGCATATCCATGGGGTCATGACCTGTACTCAGACATGGTTACATCACCATCAGAGAGGTTACCAAGCCTGACATCTGCCCCTGTACTTCAGACTTCAGATGAGAGCGAGTGAGAGAGAGAGAGAGAGAGAGAGAGAGAGGTGTGTGAGGAGGCCAGCATAGGAATATCATTCTGACTCAATATCCATTTTCTTTCTGCTTATGATGGACAGATGATTTTGAAGAAGTCAGGAAAGCCCAAACCTCTGAACCCTAGTGCCATGGTACCCCTGTTTTGTGCCCTTGCCCCACTTTATCTCAAGAAGGTTTGTTAAATAGCTTTAGAACAGGAATGTTGAGCTGGAATACACGCACAGAGGAGAGCACTGAACCTAAATGCCTAGATCAGCTTATAGACCTTGGATAAAAATAACAGTTTTGGTACATGGAAATAGCATACAGTACCTCAAAGCATGAACTATGCACTATATACTCGGGCTATTCTCGTTTTGCTAATGATTAACAGTCTCACTTCCTATTTTGGGGATTTCCAGAGGGAGCAGAATCTTGTGACTGCAACATTCAGCTTAAAAAGTGAGTCATAACATGACAACCAGTACCTTAACCCTGAGAGCAAAGGCTCCTTGTTGAGGCCCGTCCTCCCAGTTCCCCTCCTCACACAGAGGTGCCTCCTTTAGTCTTGACCCACTCATGTAATCTGCCTCCTTCACACAGACTGCAAAGCTCTGGTCTTTCTTACTGGAACACTTAGCCAAAGCTCCAGATTTCGCAGCAAAAGACTTGGACCACTATGCAATGACCTAATCGGTAGTTAACAATCACAGGGCAATTTTTCTGTATGAGGAAAATTCCCTTGTCAAGTGAGTGTTGGAGTGTGTCGCTGGCCAGTGAGCATGCTGCTGGGCTGTGTCCTAATACATTTATAATCATCTACAGTTTGTATGAAGGAGACAGCATCCTGAAGGCATTACTCACTGGCAGAACAGGCGCTACACAAAGCACAAAAGCCTCTCTATCTGAAAGATGCCCGGACGGAAAGAGGCAGAACTGCGTCAGGTAGCCCAGCTGCCACCCTGGCTTGAACTCAAGGAAAAAAAAAACATGAAAGTCAATTAAGAAGAAAATTAGGCTGGAAATGAATTATCCAGCCCTGTAATCTCATCAGAGCCACATGGTGATCGAGAGGGCAGATTATCACTCCGGAATTACTGCAGAGTTCAGTTCCCTCGCCTGCCTTTTCACACAAGACCAAGGTGAATGCTGCGAACAGACTGTTCCAATTTCGTAAAATTTCACTGCTTCACCAACTGGCTCATTTTGGCAGACTGTTGGAAGGTCATACAAAGCTTCAGAACCAGCAGTATAACTGTTAAACGAAGGAATGCAACAGCGCTCCCTCAAATGAACACCAAAAGCTGGCTTGGAATATACTAACAACTCCATCAGGCAACGAAGATCTGTTTCTGGAGAGCGAAGCCACTTCCACAGCAACTGATGAGAATTTCTAAGAACCAACACAGCCCTCACAAATAAACTAAAGAGACGGCAAAAAATTCTCATGATCCCTGTCAGAAACAAAGAGTGTATTTATGCAAGACAATGCTGCCCTTTCTTTACCCATTAAAGGCTAATTGGAAGTGATGCATTCTACTGGCTGCTGTGCGCTGCCTTTTTATTTTTATAACCCTTATTGTATTTGCATGCGCAGTGGCTTTGTTGGCTTCTTGTAGCTTGAGTCTGAGTAACTAGCCCCAGATGTTCTGTAAGTCCTCCATCCATTCTGGGAGCAAAGCATTTGAAGGAGAAAAGGAGAAAACACTGAAGTTCTGAAGAAAGTAACCGCAACACTGCTTAGCATTATGACGGTGACAGCACTTGGACTAAACCGCAGGGTTGGGCGTATAGCAGATCTCAGAATGAATGTTCAAATGTAAGGTACTTCTCCCTCCCGTATCACTTCCCCGACACAATCTGCTGCAATTCTTCCCAAAAACCAAGCTGCCCATTTGCCTGCTGCCTTGTTATTCCCGTAGAGCTGCTGGAGATCGAGCACGGCGGCAAAAAACTGGAAGATGCAGCGGAGTTGTGCTCTATCATTAGTGTCAAATAACGATTCCACATTCACTGAAGGCCCCTCTCTCTCTTTCTTTCTGTCAACTGTGGTTTCAGCAAGCAGAGGGGGAAAAAGAGACTGGTATGAGTCAGTGGACACGGCACACCGATGACTCCAGCTGACAGGAAATCAAAGGCCGCTGCTCATTGTTACAGGCCTCAGTTGGGACTCTGGACACTGGCTCTGTTGCTAATTTTGAGACTGAGTTAACGTGAGAACTGAGATTCAATGGGACTTGCATCAAAGGGCGCACTGTACATCCTGCCACTTCTCTGCCCAGATCAACCTTGACTTCACAAAGCTGTTACTGCTGAGACAGAGCCCGCAGTACTGGAAAGGCCTGGGGTCAAATGAAGGCAAACTCAGGGAAGTAGACTCATTCACATAACAGGCGCACCATCACTGCCGGTGTCCGAGCCAGGATCAAACCACAAGTGAAGAGTGACACTTCCATTCTGAAACCAAGTCTCATACTAAAGTTCACTGAAAACAAACAATGTGTTCCAGTTCAAGAATGTCAGGGAAAAACCACCGCAGCACTGCCAAAAGATGTTGGAATAGACATAAGTGAGGTGGGTTTTCTCCACCAAGTGTTTTTTCAGAATTAAAATTTTCCTGGCTTTGTAGGAAAACCAGAGAAAACAGACCAACCCTTGAATGCCAAAAAATAGTCCTGAGTACATAAAGTGTTTCTCACAAGAGCTACACCCTTAAAATAATAATAATAATAATAATAATAATAACAATAATAATAATAACAACAACAATAATAATAGTAATAATAATATAATAATAATAATTATTATTATTATTGTTGTTATTATGATTATTATTGTTGTTGTTGTTGTCTTTGTTATTTACTGAAAGCACTTTGTTTACATAGAACCATTTTGACTCATTTGAAACTTAAATACGTTTTCATTGGGTTCAGAGGTTCTTCTCTATGATACAAGACCTTTCATTTGCATCTAAAAAGACTCTCTACATAGGGTTCTACATAGGGCGTGCCAAAATCTTTAAAGACATTTTTAAAGTATAAGATAATATAAGTGATATCAGTCTAATTTAAATTAATTTGAATGAAATAAATATACTGGGCAGTTCATTTAATTATTTTGAAAGTTAAAATAAATATATCCATCTTTAAAAGAAAAAAACTCTGGCTGTGATTTAATGGGTGCAGTTTTAAACAATTGATTAAAGTGGTCATTAATTTATATTCTAGTGCATTTTAGAAAATTAGAATATGGAAATAAACCCTATTAAATTTTTAATAATTTAATTAGAAAATGAAACTGTCATATATTTTATATTCATTACATTTAAAGTATTATATGTTTTGTTTTAAACATGATACTGTGATTTGTAATCTTTTCAAATTTGAATTGAAACATTCAAATATTCTGATTTAATTCTGGATTTCTGGTTTTCATGAGCTATAAGCCATACTTATCAACAGCAACACAAACAAAAATAATCACTCTTTATGGATCACTTTATTAAGTGCATTAATTTACTGGGCTGGTTTTAGCCTATATTTAGGTTGAAATAATATTTTAATAGGCTTAATCATTTTCTAAATATTAATTTAAAATATTTAAGTCTGTTAATGAAATTACACACAGATGTTCAATGTAAGTGAGCCTAAATAGAGCACACTGACGCTGCAGACATGTTTGATAAAAACACTTTAAACACAATATTAATGATTTAGTTTATACATTGAACTGTAACACAAAACACAAAATTGAAAACGTCTAATAAATCAAACTTGTTCTTGTTCTTGTCACACTGATGTGCTCTGGTTTTAAGAGTACTGACCATAAATAAGCTGGAAATGTATGGTATAATGTATCTTAAGATGCTAATATGCTAATTATGATTTGTAGCTGTGCTGTGTCTCTAAAATAGCATTTTGAGGTAACTCTTAATTATTCCCCATATCCAAGCTTTAAGTCATACCACACACAGTTGGAACACTAATCTATTAGTTCGCAGAAAGCAGTTACACTTAAAACATAATTTTACAGAGCTTCCTTTAAAAGCCATATCTTAGTGTGTATTTACCTGACTGGAAAATTTTAATTAACAAGGATATTTTGTTCTGATGAGAGTATAAAAATAGTGGAACCCTTTTAGGTTCTACACAGACCTATTTTAAATGGTTGAAATGTCTGCAGAGAACAATATGCAAAGTCGACCCTCGTAAACATTTCCGGAACCAGCATTTCAGAACCACTTTTCATTATTCAGAACTAAACTACCTCTACCTTTACTAATTAACCTCTGAAGAGTCCAGGAACCTTCTTCAGTGCTATGAAGAATCTGTTTTGTGTGTCGAAAAACATGTGGAATATGTATGAACCCATGTCTGGATAATATATAAAAACAAAACCTGTGTGTATGTGTGTGTAAAAGCAGGTCAGGGATGATCCTGCTGCTGGTGTCGAGATCCAGGTCTGGATCATGTCCCAGCTCAGTGAAGAAAGCAGAGCCGGATCTTGTGAGGGAAAGCCTGACAGATTTGCGAGACTTTCTCACACACTACAATCATTCAGGCAGAGAAGCTCTAGGACAGCAGGAGTGCTGTGAAGTAAACAGCGGCTTGGCGGCAGCTATCTCCCATCACTTACTTCAGGGCAGTCAGGTTGGAAATCTAGCATTAGCATTCCATCCTTAATGACATTACACACTCTGAAACACAGTCACAAGACCACGCTCTTTATTTCTGGATGTAGTTCAGAGGTTACACTGCATACATGCTGCACTGTTTTCGCATGCATGCAGCTGCCTTAAAGAAAAGCTTTCAAAAGCTCAAGAAGGCCTGAGAGTTATTTTAGACAGAATTCATTGGGGGCAAAAATAGCAGCCAGGAATAACTGGCAGAACTAGATGTGGCATCCGACAAACAGCATGACTGTTTGTACACCAGATAACACAGCTGTCTTCTTTCAAATTGGTGATACTGTTCATAACCTTTGGTTGTCTCATGTGCTCTGCAGTAACCTCAATTAGCCCAAAGACACCAGACAGAACAGTGGAAGAGATTGTGCCCTCTTTGTCTGAGACTTCCTTGCTAGAGGTTAAACACAAAGTGATTCTCCATGAACATAGGAACCCAGGAAGGAGAACGGAAGTACAGTATAGTGACAAATGTGTTGAGACTTCTTCTGAAATCAAGTCGTTACCAGGGAAGGGAAGGGAAGACTACATTCCATACTATTCTACATCCCAAACTCATCCCAAAACTACTGAATGGAGCTCCATCATTCCAGAGAACACAGTTCCTCAGATCAATGCAATTGGTCTTTAAACCCCTCTACCTCACACCTGACATTAAGCATGGTGTCTGCAGGTTCATATTTATCTGCTCCAGAGGGTCCTATTCTATTGGCAATACTTATCTAAAGGGACCAGCCAAGCCGTGTCAGCAATAGAAGTAGTGTCTTCAAACATTTGGACATGTAGGGTACCTCGGAGAACTCAGTCCTCTGTGTTTCTGCATTCTCAGCCCGAGAACACAGGCTAGCATCACAAATCACACAGACGATCACATTCACAACAGCCTCCACCTCCACTGGTACACCATTTGGTGGTGTGTAACTTGGCAAATATTATTCAAAGGTCAGAAAGTCCAGAGACATCCTTCTCAAGAGCCAGCTTGCAGAGTCTGGTCACAGTCGTTATTAACTTACTGTCCACGTCTCAGCAGAGCATGGGAGGTGAGCCAGCTCAGAGAATCATAAGCAGGCAGTGTAGTCATCCATCAGTGTCTGTACACAGCACGTATTCATCTTCACTCTGTGGGTCTGTCAGTACAGTCACAAAAAGGCCAGACTAGAGCGCTGAGTAAACACTACAGCTCTCAACACGCACACACACACACACATAAAAAGGTTGCAAAAATCATGCTATGACATCAGCACTGGAATCGTGATTCTATTTGAAAAGAGAGAGCGTTGAGTAAATATGGGAACGGTCCAGTAAACCATACTTTGTGTATGCAAAAGACTAAGCCATACTGTTTACACTGGTCTCCATTAATGCCAAAGTGACACACCTAATCTGGAATGTTATCTAATCCTTAGTTTATTGGTTTTTGGCAGATAGTGTCCTTCTGATGCCTGAATTAGAGAGAAAAATAATACACAGACACCTTTTGCAGCCATGCTACCAATCCAGGGAATAGAAATTACGACAGACTGACACATTTTGTCTGACTGGAAGACTGTTTATAGCTGTAGTGAAGACAGTGAGGCAGTAACTACTGAGGAGGGGGTGGAAGACACTGAGGAAAAAAAATTGTGTGTATTTATGTGTTTTTGTGCCTGCAAGTAAGTATCTGCAGTGTGTGTGTGTGTGTGTGTGTTCAATAAGATAACCCTGTTTGATTTATCTCTGCTATCCAGCCTCGGGCTAAAGCTTGCCATTGTTTTTTTTTTAAAGAGAAGACAAAAAAACACCAAGCCTCTGTCATCCTTTTGTTATTTTGTAATTGTTTTGACCTAAACATCAGTTAGAATACAAAAGGCATTAGGGAAAGCAAGCCTGCGCCCGGATTTGGTACACTGTACTCAAACCGGCTTCTCCACCTCTCCTCGGCTGCAAAAATAGCTCGCAAGTTTTGTTTTGACTCATCGAGAGCGTTTGCTTCCTTCAGTTGGCGAATAAATTATCACGGAATAAACAGATAAATAAGCGCAGACGAGCAAATGAATAAATGCAGAGCAGACCTTAATGAGCGCGCTCATTAGACTGGGTGATTGCTGTTTGGAGGTAGTTTAATTCGATCTGCACCCCAACGTCTGCGATTCTTTATTGTGCTCTCCACTCTAAACAAACAGAGATTGCCTCATTTGAATTTGAGAGAGGTATAACTATTGATCCTGCACAAAGAGAACTGCGATGTTTTCTCTGCGAGCGTAAATGACACGGGTTTTGTCCCGATCCTGACACAGTGAAAGTTCAGCTCGAGTCATTAATGTGTCTGCTGAAAGCTGGATTACACTCAAAACAAGCAGACTATGGACTGGGCGGTAACACAGCCATCTGAAATTAGGCACAAAGCCTCAGTGGTCATGTGATGAAAGGAACATGTTGTCACATTAGGAATCACTCTCTGATACCCTGAAGAAGAAATGAGGAAACCAAAGAACAGAAACAGCAAATATATCAAGCAGGACATGACAAAGCAAAAGACTATTTGGACAAAACCTGCTTTGTGCTGCAGGAGGTCACTGTCTATGTATGTAAGGGTGGGCGATACTACAGTGGGGGGAGCTGTATGAACTTTCAGAGGTGTTTGTGTTGTTTTAGGCTGCAGGGGGCTGTGTGCTGGGGTTAAATAAACTGAGAGAGCGTTTGGCGGATTTAAGCTCACCCGATGTGGGTCGTACTCAGTGCCTCGCCGTCGAGACTCTATCTCTTCGTACGCTGGAGCAGCTCCCTCTCTCCGAGCCTGCTGATACTCTCTCCGCAACTGCTGGATCCGATCCATACTGCTGCACCAAAACACACAAAAAACAAGCTGATTTCCATATTCACTTAGCCGCACACACACACACACACACATGCATAAACATGCACAGAGTAAAGACTTTAGAGCTGCTGGCTGAGGTCAATAAAGGACACTGAGGACATAAAATGGCTGCAATATAAACAATGTCTAGAACACCTTCAATATCGAATGAAAATGTCAAAATAAAATGTCTGACTAGACACTGAGCATAAGTGGTCATCAAAATGCTTTTGCTGCTACCCTATAAAAAGGCTACTTTTGGGTAGTGTACCACTAGATGAGACATTGCTGGACATGCCTCTACAATATACTCCAAGACATTTTGCCCAGTTCACATACCTTGAAAGAAGCAGGACGGTATCTGTTACATGGACTATGAGGGTATGCACACATGGCAAACAGGACTGGAACCATATTGCCTTTAGTGACAAATTCCAGGTTCTATTAGGGATCTGATGACTGTTCAGGACGTTGGAGGTCTCATGGTGAGCGATTCAATCCTGCTTTGCTGCAGAGAAACACACTGCCCCCAACTGCTGGTGTGATGACCTGAGGAACCATCCCATATGATAGTCTGTCACCCCTAAGAGTGATACGAGGGACATTAACAGCTCAGTGAAATGTGCAGGACATCCTGTGGCCACATGTTGCCTCTCATGACAGGGCTTCCAACTGGCATTTGTTCAGCAGGATAATGCTTGCCCACACACAGCAACGGTTTTCCATGAATGTCTTCACCAGACACTTCCTTGGCCTGGCCAGTCACCAGATTTATAACCAATTGAGCGTTAATGAGACAAGCTGGGATGCCAGCTATGAGTGTGTACAGTTCCAGATTCAACATTTTGGGGCAAACGTGGCATAGGATGCTATAAGGAACCTGTATGTCTCCATGACCAACCATATGTCATCTTTCATCCAGACTTGAGGCCCAACAGTGTACTAGAGCCTCCTTTCAACTGTATGTTTTTCAACAATAAACTGATCTTTTCACTTTAATATTGTAATCACTTACATATATCATCATTACATTCACAAAACTTACAACTAGACCCTCAGTCTATTACTAGACCTACCAGGGTGGTAGCTTCTAACCATTTGGTTCATGTTATTTTATGCTCAGTTGTTCATGCTCCATATGTTTTTTAAGCTCATGTTTACATTACTGAAGTGCACAAATCTGATGTTTTTGCCTCAGTGTGACACAGATCTGTGAAACAACCAATATGTCAAATCATATCTGAGTCACCTTGCATATCTGATTCCAATTCATGGGAAGGAAGGCATTTTGGACCATCATTTAAACTCAACTTAAGGTGAATCCACTAGTATCACATTTTTCAGTTCATGTACGTGGGTGTAGAAGCTACAATTTCATGACTTACAAAGCACAATAGTAAGCCGTTTGGAATTCAGCCTTAATGTATGTGTCACATTAATGTGATTTTATTGATTTGGATCTGCTTGTGTGCGTCGAATCAGGGCACAAGTTTATTCACGCAAGAGAGGGACGTGTGTAACTTACTTAGAGAGCAGATCTAAGCAAAGCGAGGAACTGAGCAATGAGGTCATGCGATGTGAACACAGCAGCATCTGTAGCCGAGATTAATCTTGAACAAATGGTTTTTGTGATAAACAGGAAGCTGAGTGTAAAAATACACTTAAAAATAAAAGCGAGAAAATGCTGCAGCCAACCGTGTACAACACAAGCACACTGAACTAACCCAGAGATGCAATTCAATAGTAGATCACTCAATTCTTTCTTACAGTTCACCTCAGGAATTCGAAAATGATGCTCATATCGCAATTCAGTAGTATGTAACAATGCATACAATGATGAGACATTTCGATAGGGATTCAAAGCTGAGTAAACAAACAAACAAATAAATAAGTGAAAGTTTCTATCACGATGGCACAATGAAATCAGCTTTCCAGACACAACAAATGACTTGTTTATCTAACACTCAGACAAAGAATGTGTGATATTTTCTCTGTCCGTGCTCAAATATTGTGTTGTGTCACAGGGCTGTGGAAGTGTGACAGTGCTGATAAGGGCCTGCCAGTCATTTCACGGCTGCTCACACTCAAACACACACATTCACGTCTCAACACACTCGCAACCTTTCCTCAACCCAAACAACACACATGCAGAAAGGATAGACATTGTCATAACACACCACTGTGAGGGCCTAGTCTGCTGTTTCTAGAGTTCTATGTTCTGGGAGGAGAACATGTTCAATTAGAACACATTAGATACACTAACTCTTAGATCAGTTATCTATCAGATATTACAGGGCAGTATGGATTTGAACAAGCTGATCTGATTTTTTTTTTTTTACAAATCTGACAAAACTTCATGTCATGCATGTCTACAGTCACATCATCCTTATCTATTAATAATACATCATTATTGTAGTGTGACACCACTTATAGCATATAATATTGAACAAAGATATGTTTTTCATATAATTCAGAAAGAAAACAAAAAAATATATATATATATTTCTCCCTCTCCCTATAGTTACCATCAGTTATAGACTATAGTGTGTAATTTTGCACAGACAGCAATAATAACAGACAAAAGCACAACAGTTGCATGCAAATTTTTGGGCACTGCACCACTCAAATAGTTTAAATGGTTCAAATGGTTGAACACGTCTGGTTCTATAAAGAACCAAAATGTGTGTGTGTGTGTGTGTGTGTGTGTGTAGTCAAAATATCCATCCCAAGATTCCCATCTTTGTAAGACAACATTGTTCTTAAATACATCAGGCCTCATTCACCAATATCTTTCTATGCATTTTCTTTTATCTGTTCTTGAGAAAAGACTAAATCTAAAGTGATTGAAACTGCAAAATTGTTCACTCGGCTCTTCTAATTAAGGATCATATTGTCCTTGTAAACTGAACAAAACCGAAATAAGAAAGAACTGTTGAAAATATGGTCAAAATCTGGGTAAAAGGTTTTCAGGGTTTTTAAGGAGAACAGTTGGTGAAAAAGGTCCAATGAGTGGATTACAATCCTCTCAACAAGTGGTTTTACACACATGATCACTGGATCAAATCCCCTTAGAAATCCTCAAACGTGGGACTCGTTGGCCACAGAGCTGCCCCTGGAGATGGACAGTCTAGTGTTACTCTGGTCGAGTTAAAAATTGGATTTATAGACAAGAAGTTAAGCTGCAAGTTGACAGGTGAAATCCGGCATGTATAAGTAATGTGTCAGAAGACGGTTTTTGTGTCATTCATTAGTAATAAACATGTACACAAATAATACTTCACATCCTCATATTGTGTGAGACACAATATCGATGTAATGTATCTGCCTACATGACAGTTCAGCATAACATGACTCACCTCTTCCAGGTCCTCACTTCACAGGACATTTACAGCATTATTCTCATTTTGAAGGAGTTTCCGTGAATGGGAAAAAAGTCTTTCAATTTCCAGGATTTACACGTTTTCCAGGAATGGTGGGAACCCTGATGCCATGTTTTAATTGTTTTATTCATTTATATTCTATTCACGAAAATGAAAATGATGGATAAACCAATTATATTTATGACAGTGTTCTAGAATGAGTGGATCTTGTAGCTAAATCACATTACCATAGCAGTGTGGACACTTTATAAATTATAATGTTTAATTGACCATGTATAAACTGTCCTTTTGATGTTATTTTGAAAGAAAGCTCTATACCTTATAGCCCTAAATATCTTACAGGCATGCTATTTCTACTGATTTTCAATGTTCTATCTCAGTCTCTCACTCTCTCTGTCTCGGTGTTCTTCTTTTCACAGTCTCGTGAATTGTTTTTAGGGGTCTCATCATTTTTTAAGAAATAAAGTTCCCCATTCTGATGTGTCCACTCACCTCCTGACATCCTGACTTCCTCTTCTGAAATTTTCCATTTTTGCATTTGTATATAATTGAAGTGTTCAGCATATTGTGTCATTGTGAAATTTCTGGAGAAGGCGTTTCTGGAGAAGCTCACTGTTTATAAAGAGCAGCCAACTGGTTGCTACTGGAAAACGATCACAGGTTTTCCCTTTAAGACTTTAAGATTTGCCAGGGGGAGCCATAAAATAAAGACCTCTTGGTAACGAAACACTGGAAAACACATAGTGACACAGACACACTCTTACGAAGAGAAGGCGCAGATTACTAACCTTTAAATGCAAGGGTCTCACGATGACGGTCACATTCAGGACAGTGTTTTAAAATATTTCACTTTAAAAGTGTAAGTGGGGGATGCATGACCTTATTATGGCCTTTTCCACTATTCACTTTAATAGCTTACTAGGCAGACAAAACAAATACCAAACATTCCAGAGGGCTGATGAAGAGGGAACAGTCCAAACCCACTTACACACTCAATCTGTCGGGACACTGTGATTAGGAACACCAGTAGTATTACCACCAAAGCAGTGGCAGGGTCACAATATATCCTGCACAATATAGTTTCTTTCTTGTTCTCATGATATTGGCTCTACTGCAGGGTTTCTCCACCTGTGAGCCAGGGACCACCAGTGGGCTGTGAAGCCCTTTCTATCCTACTCGGAGAGAGTAGTCCATAGTGGGCCAATAATGCCTCTTAAAATCATAACCATCTATGTCTAAACATTACAAAAGCATGAATAGAAATGAACAAATAATAGCACATCACAGAATAGTGATGACAAATGAAGAGTTACCGGTTTGAGACATTGCAGCTGTGGGCACTTGATGCAGGCGGTGAACCAGAGATGTAGAAATAATTTATAGAATTGATTATTATGGGAAAGAATATTAACACGGCAAAATCATCCACAACTACAACCTATTAGATATGATTTGATGAAAAACAGATGGGCTGAGGATCTTTACTGCTTGTTTTTCTGATACACATTTGGGACAGTTTTCACAAAGATATACTATTTCTTTGAAGACATTGTTGAAGCTTTAATTCTCATGTCTACACTTTAGAAATAAAAGTGGATTTATTCCAAAATGCAATAAATTAAAGCACACAAATTAAATCCTACACACAATACCCCCCAAAATACCATGTACATGTTATAAAAGTATAACATGTACATGAGTGTTCACAGCCTTTGCTCAATACTTTGTTGAAGCACCTTTGGCAGAAATGACAGCCTCAAGTCTTTTTGAGTACCTGTTAAAGTTTCTCCCATTCTTCTTTGCAGAACCTCACGAGCTCCACCAGATTGTATGGGGAGTGTCAGTGCATAGATATTATTAGATATCTGCAGAGATGTTCAATCAGGTTCAAGTCTGGCCTCAGGCTGGGCCACTCAAGGACATTCAAAGAGTTGTCCTGAACCCATTCTTGGGCTTATCTTGGCTGTGGGTTTAGGCTCATTGTCCTGTTGGAAGCTACATTTTCCTCCCAGTCTGAGGTCCAGAACACTCTGGAGCAGGTTATCATCAAGGATGTCTCTGTACATCGCTGCAGTCACCTTTTCCCTCAACCCTGACTAGTCTCCCAGTTCCTGCTGCAGAAAAACAGCATGATGATGTCACCACAATGTTTCCCTGTAAGAATGGTATTAGCGAGGTGATGAGCTGTGCTGGTTTCCTCCAGACATGATGTTCAATCTTTTTGTTTCTCATGGTCTGAGAGTCATTTAGGTGCCTTTTGGCAAAAAAAAAATTGTCTTTTATTTCTAATAAATTAGCAAAACTTTCAAACAGACCTTTCTCACTTTGTCATTGTGGGCTATTGTGTGATTGTGATTTTGAAGGGATAAAATGAATTTATTCCATTTTGGAATAAGGCTGTAACATAAAATGTGCAAAAAGTGACGAGTTGGGAATACTTTCTGGATGCACTGTTTATAGTTCTGATCTGGTCTTTGCTGTGATATGAGTCTTAATGAACATGACTTATCACTTACACCAGACTGTCAATCGATCAGTACTGGTCATATCTGTGCTTTTCCACTGCACACTGGAGCATAGACTAACACTGCAAACAGGCACCTGTTGCATTTGTGGGAAGAGATCAATTATGTTTAAGTTTAAGCTGAAGTATTCCTACAATATGTGGTGTTAAAACTGTGATTCTGTCCATACTGTGTATCCCTTCCAGCTAAGTGGACACCTGGGTAAAGACATGCAGCATATGAGGCAACTGTTGCATCAGACTTGCACGCGCACACACACACACACACACACACACACACACACACACACACACACACACACACACACACACACACACACACACACACTCCAATAAAGATACACAGCCTCACCTCAAAATAGATTGCATGTGTGTGTGTGTGTGTGTGTGTTAGAGAGAGTGAGAGACAGAGAGAGAGAGAGACAGAGAGAGAGAGAGAGAGAGAGAGAGAGAGAGAGAGAGAGAGAGAGAGAGAGAGAGGTGAGCAGCCTACAGCAGATTAGGGCTTCAGGTGGTGAGGTATGTACAGCAAGATGCGGTCAGAGCAAGCGTGCGCTGGGCCAAGAGCAGCTGGAATACTCAGAGTTATGCCTCTGCCTCCCATTTTTCACTTCTCAATTTCCGTGATGAAGGGCCACAGAGAACAGAGCAGAGACGTGTAGCAGCATCCATCTTCTGCTCTCTCTCTCAACAACACTCCCTAATGGCCAGTTTACACAATTTATGGGCCACCATACACAAAAATGTGAAGGAATTAAAGAACAAAAAAGAACAGAAAGGGAAAAAAATGACAAAAACACATGACCCAGACAGAGGCTTCTATCGATTAGAACTGGAATGTATGCATTGCCATGAAAAGTTTCATAAAGGCAGTTTTCTTTTGTCCATAATTCTGCTGCAAACAGCAGGTAAACTTTGTCCACTGCAATAGGTTCTTCCAAGAGCAGGGTAAGTAAACAGGTAAACATTTCCAAAAAAGTGGTTCACAACACCTTTTCACCCTATCAATGACCTTGACCAATGCTTCTCAATTCTGGTACTGGAATACCACCTCATAGGTTCCACCACACCTCATCTAACTAATGAACTAACTGCTGAGCCCTTTCTAAGATGAACTGGGTGTGTTACAGCAGGATAACAAGGAGGGCGTTGAGAAACACTGACTTTGGCTGTTTAAATCTTTTCTTCAGTGATGATACAGCAATGAGAACAAAGTCATCTTTCACAGACATCCAGATAATTTCACTGAAGTATTGTTTTTTTTTTCAGAAGCCTGAATTGATTCCATCCAGAAAGAGAAAAAGCCTGAATTTTGCAAGAATCCTAGCAACAACCAGGATGACAAAGAGAGAGAGAGAGAGAGAGAGAGAGAGAAAGAGAGAGTGAGAGAGAGAGAGAGAGAGAGAAAGAGAGAGACAGAGAGAGAGAGAAAGAGAGAGAGAGAGAGAGAGAGAACACTGCAATGCAATTTATTTTGGACGGAAGCAAGGACAAAAACTGTCTGAGGTCATTATTTTGGGAAAGACATTGCAAGCTGCAAATCTGTTTTCAGTAAAGTTTTGGACCAGCACAGACTGCTGCAGAAAGACAGGCTGTGACATCATCTAAGTGTACAGCACTGTGGCCAACCAGACACACAGGTTCCATTTGCTCACCCACAGGAGGCATCTTCACCAGAACCACCAGAACCACCAGAACCACCAGAACCACCAGAAACAACATCATCAAAATATGATATGTGACTCAAGGGAACTGAGTAAAACAACTGATGATCTCACTTTGGAGTGAGTCCACTGGATCCACTGTAGTTATGCACATATTAACCTTCATTATAAAGATCACAAAGACTTTTCAGGAGAACCTAAACTTCAAAAGAAATGTAAGACTTATTGTATTAATTTTGGAGCGGTTCCATTGGTCTATTTATTCAGGATTAATTACACAACATACAGAGCAGCTACTGAGTTCAAAGGATGGAGAGAAACTTAAAAGGGACAAAAATAGAGATTTGTGATTTTCATCACCTAGTGCTTGTTTTAAATCTACACTGTAGATTTATAATTATAGACTGTAGTCCACCTGTCTCTCTGGATACTTTCACCCTGTTCTTCAAAGCTCAGGAACCCACAGGACTACCAGAGACCATTATTTTGGTGATGGGTTATATTAGGGCTGTAAATAGATTAAAATCTTTTCTACTAATAATCACACAATTCACTGTGAAGAATCACAATTAACAGACCAACAGTCCTATTAAAAAACATCATTAGTCATATCTTAGAAACACACACCCCTTATTCCCCAGAGCCTAAGCAACAGGGAAACTGGCTGAGGGAGTGTGCCAAGAAAGAAGTAGCAGAAAAGAGAGAGAGAGAGAGAGAGAGAGAGAGAGAGAGAGAGAGAGAGAGACAGAGAGAGGGAGGAAAAGGCCAGATCTGAGCTCCAGCACCAGGTGGCTTCATCACTGCCCTTCTCCTCCAACAACAGCACTCTACAGAACTGCCACACACAGGAAAGTTCAATAAAGGCTACAGATATCTATTTTCCTCTTACAGAAGACATTAACTATCGCCAATGCTATCGACTCCTTTGGGCAATGGCAAAGGCTATCTGATTGCAGAGTGGAATTAGTGCTCAGTCCAAAAAAAAAAAAAAAAGAAAAAAAAGAGATGCAATTTTTATCTATTCATTTCATCCACAAGTGATTGGGTACTTGGCTGACGTCCACAGGGGCCTGGGAGATGGGAGATATTAAAAATGAATAGAGCCATTAATAAGGGCTACAATAACCTGGCCACACACATGGCCACGTGAACATGTGAGTGTATGATCTGCTGGTCATATAGACATTATTCTCCTTCTTCACTTATTCTCTCTCTCATTTATTTCAACATATAAACCACAGACTGTCTCGCTCTGCTGCACCATCTGCTGTTTACAGTATATCTCTCTCTCTCTTCTCATACAATCTGCTTCTTTGTCTCAAATTCATAACCCTCAGCTAGCTCTGAGTCCAGCCTTTTCCCTCCCCCGCTATTAATTGTTTTATGGTTACAGAAAGCGTAAAGGTCAGCAGACTAAGTGTGGGGTAAATGATGGCTTTAAGCTGGAAGCCACATAAATTACAAACACACTGAAGAAGCCAGAAGAGCTCAGCCATTACTGCGTCCCAGAAATGGACTGCAAAACAGTCAGAGAGAGAGAGCGAGAGAGAGAGAGAGAGAGAGAGAGAGAGAGAGAGAGAGTGTGAGAGACAGAGAGAGAAACACAGAGAGAGAAAGGGAAAGCATCTCTCTTCCATCTCCTTTCCCACAGTGTCTCTATTCTTATTCGCTTCACCCACAATACTTCACTCTGTCTATGTGTCAAGTCAGTTCGGTTTAAGATCCAGTACTTTTACTGGCCTGACTGTAGCCAGCACATAACGGCAGCTTTTGTAGCTGAATCATACTTAACTAAAGCACCAGAAACGCAGAAGTTAATAAAGCAATAATTAGCCTCATTATATTCCAATCAACATGGTACATTTAGCTCATTCAGTTGGGGATGGTCGGGGGGTGTTGTAAGGGTAGTTGGGGGTGGGCTGTTGGAGTCTTTCTGTCAGATGCTGTCCTGAATTATGCACTGATTTTTTATCAGTATTAATATTATTAACAGTGTTAATATCAATATCAGTATTAGTATTAAATCCCAAGCATTTTAACGGGAGTCATAGCAACAGGTGAATATCACATTCACGAGCTCAGACGAGCACATTTTTCCTGTGAGGTTTGGCATCAATTTCAACATTGACATGCAAATTAGTGTCCCTGCCCACTAGTGCTGCTGATGTGACCTAAACACTGTGATGTCCTGTACTTGTCTGGCTGTCTGAGACAACATGGACAAAGCTCTGAGGAAGCAACACAAGATATCATACTACTCTCTTTGTTTACCCACTGATTCCCACTGCCTTCGTGCAATCCCACCCATTTCACAGGCAATGCGAAAAGGAAAATGCCAATGTGATCGCACCTTTCACCCCAAGGCATCAGCAAAATGCCTTTATCATGCTTGACAGTTCACAGCTAAAATATAAATATACTGGCTATTCCATTTTAATAAGTATTTTACTAGTAAAAAAAATGAAAATGTATAAATACAAAATATATGCCCATGAACTCTCAGGTGGTCCACATTTTTGGTCTGTGTTGCAATTTGGGTTGGAGCACAAACCTGGATGTCAAAGGAGCCCTGATGACCAATGTGAGAACCTCTGATCTAACACTAAACAGGATGCTAGTAGTCTAGCTCACTAAATGGTCCCCGTCAGTCATATGGTAGCACTTGCATATTCAAAACTCTGCCCACTTAAACGGATTTTGATTGTGATCCAGTAACTACATGAGAAACAAAGCAAACTTTACAACAGTGCTTGCAAAGAAAAGCACTGTATTGTTTTTACCTGCCCAGTGACTTACCCACCTTTTCAGACTGGATTTGTAATATCTGACTTATAAACAGCTTTAGCCCGAATGAAGAAAAAATGGATTTGTGCCATCTCCACTATTACTCAAATCAGACATCAGAGTGAATACCCTGGCTTTACTGCTGAGTTTGGTAGGCAAGGAGGAAGAGAAGATGTGTGTGTGTGTGTGTGTAGGCAGTGCTCCTGCCTAAGCTGGGAGATCTCTCAATTTTCTCCCCTTCACTAATGGTGCCGGGCCACTGCGCTCTAATTGGTAGACATTTTCAGAAATGAAATATGACAACAAAAGATAGCCTCCAATGACAGGTCGGCTTCACGCCGCTCTAACCAGAAGTGACAGCACTTGTTAAATGCCATTTGCAATTGAAGAAATAATTAGAAATATTTTGGCCAGCATAACATTATTTGGACAAGCAATCAATGTTTTTTTCCCCCCTCTCCTCATTTCCCTCCTCACCCTCTCTTCTCTCGTGTGCTCTCACCATTCTAATTTGCTGCTATGCAGGTGAACTCCAATCACACTCAGCCGCTCAGCTGCTGCCATCAGTGCCGTCAGCATCATGCTGAGCGGAAAGATCTGTGACAAACAAAACAATGGAAAACTCCTTCCTTTTTTCCTCTCGCTAAATTCCTCAGTACACCTTAAGAAAAGCTTAAAAAAGATGGAAAATCATCTGATATAATAACTCGAAAACGTGTCCACAAACGCTGACGTAGACTCATTAGTCAGGAAAAAACGAATTCTGCTTTTCTGCAAAAATGCTCAAAGCCTTAAACCATACTGTTGCCAAAAACAGAACCCAGCACTGCACGGGCAAGACTTGTTGCTAAGCTACAGTACGCATCTGGAGAAAAGCACTAAGTGAAAGCTTTGAGTGTGTGCATGAGTGCGAGTGTGAGAGAGTGTGTGTATGTGTGAGTGTGTGCTTGCCTTCCGCTCCCTGTATGCATGTTCTCCACTGAGAGGGAGATGTGGAATTACTTTTCTTCCATGATCTTTCTCTCTCTCTCTCTCTCTCTCTCTCTCTCTCTCTCTCTCTCTCTCTTTCTTTCTTTCTTTCTTTCTTTCTTTCTTTCTTTCTTTCTTTCTTTCTTTCTTTCTTTCTTTCTTTCTTTCTTTCTCTATCTCTCTCTATCTCTCTGGCCCCTTTTCCAACAAGAAGCACAAACACACAGGTCCCACTCCAATTACCTGCAAGAGGGATGGAGAGAGAATAGAGCATGAGAGAGTGACAGAGAGGAGAAAGAGCAGGTGAGAGTAGGAGAGAACATGAGAGAGAGAGAGAGTGAGAGAGAGAGTGAGAGAGAAAGAGAGAGAGAGAGAGAGTGAGAGTATGTGCTGGGCGGAGTAGATATTCAGGGAGACACTTAAGACACCAGCTTGGCAGCGTGTAAAAACAGCAGTGGAGCGTGCGCGCCTGGAGCATTCATTCGACTCAACAGAATGCCTGATTAATTAACAGGAAGCAAAGCACTCCAGCACTCATCCAACCTGCACTAAAAGCTTTTCTTTCTCCATCTATTGATTTATATAATTATTTCGATAGCAAGGCAGCTCGGGGCTCGCAGGCAGAGGAGGAGGAGGATGGGTAATGTGGGGGTGGGGGACAGAGAAAAGCCCTGGTTGTGGTACATTTAGGCTGGTTTTGGCGTGGAGAAATCTTTTGGCACTCTCTGGGTGCACAATGGTGGCTGATGGAGTGGCGGAGCGGACACAGCTGACCTGCAGAGTGGTGGTTGATGGATCCATGCTGCGTACAGTGTTGAACCTGCTGGTCGGCTGATGGGTGTTGTTGGGTTTGTTCGGGGCAGCGTGGGGGTTATTGTTCATAGGCATGTACAGAACACACAGCTTGCAATTGAGGGCTGGAGTGAGGCCTACGGTTTTCTCTCTTTTCATGTGGATTTTTCCATTTCGCTTTGTTCCGTGCCAGGAAAGGGTCCAGAAGACCACTCTCTCTTTCTCTCTCTCCAAGTCACCCTGTGCAAAAACAACTCTCCCACCCACCTCCAACCCTTCCTCTCTTCATCTCCCAGGGCCCTCTCTCTAGGGGAAGAATGATTCGTTTTTAATTGGAGCAGAGCAACACTCAGGAGGCCCGTGGTTGTTAGAGTACGATTTTTTCCCCTTTTTCATTCCAGAAAAAAAAAAACACGGTGAGGCTCTTGAGGGCTGCTAGCTCTCAGCCCCCCTCCTGACATCCACAGCTGAGGGGTTTGGCCCCCATCTCTGGTTTCCCACATGAGGAGTGCCTCAAGAGCCCCGCTCTTTTCAACCTGCACGCCCTCCAGATCGCCCGCTCTTCAGCCCTGGCTCTCAGATGAAAGGGAAGATGGAGAAGCAGAAAACAAGGGCTGTGAGGTGGAGCGGCTGGCCGGAGAGGAGAGGAGAATAAAAGCGAGGCTTTGTGGGCAAAGGCTGGGCCTGATAGCATCCAGCTCAGACAATAAGAGTGGAGAGGCTGCAGAGTCCTGGTCACATACATTTGCTAATTAAGGGAGCAGTCTGGAGAGGGGGTAGGGGGTTACATGCAGTACCTACATGTACACAGAGCAAAGTTACTGAATCTTAGTAGAAGCTACATTACAGGAGGACGAAAACCTGGAACCTGCTGGCAGCTGGGAAAGATTAAATAGAATTGTGTGAATAAACACACACAAACTCAACGAATGTCAAATGTTAGTACAAAGAACTACAACTGTTTGTGCCTTTTTCCAAAATAATCATTGCTGTAGAGCATCTGAAGGGACACTGGGAATATTTTCAGATAAAATGTTAGTATTACACGGAGCTCACTAAACAGTATCTGGCAGTCACTTAATTTCACCTGCTGCTCACCTAACATGACATGGTGCACTTTAAACAATATCAGGTACTCATTTAAGACTACCTGGTGCTCACCTAGTACTACAAAGAGCTCATTTTATTGCTTTTGGAATCATAATCAACAAAAATACATAATGCATACTCTGTCAGAGAGAAAACAGGTTTACAGATCAAAACACCTAAAACACATAAAATATAAAACATATAAAAAATATATAAAAAAGAACCATAAACCTCCAGCAAGCAAGCCAAATGTGACAGTGTCAAGAAAATACTCCCTCAGAGCAGGAGGAAGGCGGAGCCATGATCCTCCAATCAAACTACTTATAGATTATTAACAAAACACCATAAGAAATATCCATCCTCTGCCTGTATTCTTCAGTAAGTGTTGTCAATAAGATTGTTCTGTTTTCATGGTGTAGCCAGGAATACTGATTAAGCCGTGACTGGATCTTCCAGACAGGTATTTTTATATATTACGATTGGCTGATAAACATTTACTGCACTCGAGTGATCTTCATCTCACTAACTTTGAGATTACGATCAGCAATGGCCTGAATTTTAATGGATGTTGATATTTATGCAGTCACTTATTTTCTATTCTGTATTTTTCTGTCACTACTATGCAGAAGCCTGTTTTCACTTTGACATCACGTTTTTGGTAATTTTTTGTTAAAAATGTCTAATTATGTTGATCATGCATTCATCTATAAAAGCCAGAGAAACGAGAAACATCCAAGGGGGTGAATATGCTCTGTATATGGTGCTCATCTATTAGCATGAGAGGTAGCTCATGTTCGTTCAGTACTACCTGGTGCTCAAAAAATCTTATACATACTTCACCAAATACTAAAGATGCCTGAGAACAATGTCTCCACGATGACCTAATTCCTTTATGAATAATACATCCACACATCTTAAAGATTACTGAGAGTTTTGCGACTGCAATTGAGAAGCCCTAATAGTGAGTCTTGAAATTCATTCTTGCAGGAAGACACTGTAAACCTTGAGGCATGTCCACCTTCAGAAGGCCAGCTTGTGCAAGGTTAAAACCTGCATGCCCTGAAACTGTGGGTGACATCACAGCAACCAGGTTGGCAGACCACCACTGATTCCAGATGAATCACCTGAGCAGGGTTTCCAGGCAAACTCAGTTTGCCAAAACTACAAGCTCTTCAACAGGTGTTTGAGGTAACCTAAGGTCATGAGTTTCAGATCATACTGTATACTGTATCTCCAGCCCTGCTGATAGTAGGATGTCCACCTGCAGTTTGCTTCCTGCTCAAACACCTTGGTCCAGAACTCAGATGCTTCTGCTTCCTCTGATTATCAGGATCTGGAAGTAAAATTCTGCAGGAGAGCAGTTCTCAGAGCTGCGAAGAGATGGGTTTGTCTGGTTTACAGAAATAGTCTGCCGTGAAATCAGATTTGAACCATTTTCCCTTGATCAGCTAAGACATATTTGGTGTCTGAAGCCTGCTTTCGCAGTTTTACACGGGGGCTACAAAGCTTTTATAGCTTTCAGTTGAAACTTTACTTTAATCACTTCACTCAAACCATGTTTAGTGGATAAGCAGTTTTAAATAAATTTGCTTATGTGGTTCCTGACATTGTGTCCTATTCTGTTATAAGTAAACATGGACAAAAGAACAGTGGACAGCTAAACACATGAGTAGTAACTATAGCCCTTATCACATATGAACTCTGGAAAATGTCCAGAGGATCAGAGCTGGACACTATCCAGAGCTGCCCTTTCAAACAGCTGGAGATGTTCTGTGTTTTCAAAACAGGAAACGTTCCACATGGTTTAGGCAAGGGAGGGCAGGTTTGTAGAATGTGCAGGAGGCACTGCATTATCAAAGGCCTTATAAGAAAGCTTGTTTACATGACTGCCATCTTTTTGACACCTTGAACATCAGCAAGCCTGTGACAGTGGCTCTTTTTACTGAAGGGCAGGAGGCGGTCATAATGTTGTGGTTGATTGTAAACCGATAAAATAAATCAATTCCAGACAGTCATAGTGCTGTGATGTGTTGATCTCTTGATTAACAACATGCCTCTGCATAATATACAGTATGTACACTATCGGTCAAAAGTTTCAGAACCCCTATTGGGCATTCTAAAGCATTTGACTGGTAGTGTATCTTGGCTGATACATTTAGTGTAATGAAAGAAAAGGGCAAATATATTTTTCTTTTAGAAAATTCTTCCTTTAAGACAGTATATAAACAGTGCCAAGTTACTCAGACTGTTATGCTTCTCGGTCAAATCCAACACTATTGTTCATAATAGCAAATGTGAGCTAATTTATTCCCATAATTTCAGATGTAAAAAATAAAACTGCAAAGCGTGATGAACTGCCAGACTGAGCACTGCACAGAATTTTATAACAATTAATGACTCTCTACCTCTCTGGCCCATGAGATAGCAGCAGGGTTGAGTGGCCTTTTTTATGACAGTTGCGTGCAGCAGACTGTGCTAAATTGCTGGCCTTTCTAAATAACTTGCCTTCTTTAATGGCTCTCAGTGGCTGGTATTAAATCATACGGCCTCTTTGCAGCATGGCGGCTCTTGCGTTTAGCAGACTGTTCGAGCGCTGCAGAGGTGCTTGCACTGGCGTCACTGATGTATAGCTAATTCATCACGCTACGTCAACATGTCTCCCAGCATCGCATCAGCAGGCTTTCAGTAAATCAAACTGCTAAGCTTCACAGACTGATGCGAGGGGAATTAGTATGCAGCATGAAACACAGCTCACCTCCTCACACCTGTGCGACAGGTGAGGAAATTAGTCAGATATTATTCATCCGAAGTGGCAAGCTGTGTGTCATGCGCCTTAAGCTAAATTCAGTCCAGACTGTTGTGGGGAACAAAGTGTGAGTAATATGTGTGTGTGTGTGTGTGTGTGTGTGTGTGTGTGTGTGTGTGTGTGCAATATGTGTTGTACTCTTCTCCAGTCAGAGATGACCATAAAAGGAGGAACACATTAAAAGGTCTAGAAATGCACCTCAGTCACTCGTGGTACTATCAAGTTCTTTTTTTAACAGATGATGGAAAAGATGCCTGAGCAAGGATAGTGTGCATGTGTCTGTGTATGTGTGTGTGTGTGTCTGTGTGTTTACATTCTAATCTCAGACCATAGTTGAAAATGATGTTATCACAAAAACACATGTTCACATATGGTAATATGGATTTGCACATATGGTCAAATTTTTTTGCTTTCAAGGGTTGAATCAGTTGTGTGTGTGTGTGTGTGTGTGTGTGTGTGTTGAGGTCTAGCTATGAACACACAGACAGGCCCCTCACCTGTCCGCTCCATGTGGTGGTGGACCTCTGGTTTTGTTGACCTTGGCGTAAAGTCCATTGAGAGGGTCTTCTGCAGACGGCTCTGGGCTGTGAGAAGGAGGGTGTGGTGGTCGCTGAGGAGATGGGCTGTGGTTCCCGTACAGGGGCTGAGATGGGCTCATGCGGTCTCTGAAGGTGTTGATCCGGGCATAGTTGGGGTCCGCATCATCATCCTCCACATCAGGAGGGGCTGAGCGATCTCGAGCCTGCCGGTCTCTCAGCTCTTGGTGTTTAGCCTCGATCCTGCAGGTCAGAATAGGAGAACAAGCTCAGAGAAAAAAAAAAAACACACTAAACTGCACCAAAACACATGCTCCTTAGCTTATGTCTGCTGATAGGACTGTTACTGGGAGCTCAATTTGAGAAATTCAACAGTTAAGACAAAAAAATGCAGTTTAATATAAAATGTGCTGTTGGAGAGAAATCTATCCAGTCAGGCTGTGATGGTGTTTGGAGAGCTTAAGATTTTTAAAAAACACATTCATGGATGAGAGGTAAATGTGGGTCTGCAATGAAAACACATGGTCAGAGTGACCACTCTGAAGTTGTGCATTTGATTTGATTTAAAGTGGTGATTTGAACTAAATAAAACATGAATCAAGTTTCTTTATAATGCACACAGAACTATTCCGAATGACCCTTTGTTTGTCTCCATCTCATTGTTACTGTTTTCCATCAAATGAAGTCATAGCCAGTTGCCACCCTTTAGCTAGGGTTCCCCCTTCACATGAGGAACAACTCTGTCCACTAGGATCCTCATCTTTGGGATCAAACCTGCAAACTCCTAAAATAGCACCAGTGTTCAGATAGCCATGGGGGCTATCTGGGGGCTCTGATATTCCTAAAGGGGAATTTCTCTTTCAGCATATGGAGCTTTGCCTCGATATGTGCAAAAGTTCAGGAGAAGGCAAAAAGAAGAGAGAAGAAAAAATAATGGTTGATATTCTTAGTGTGCTTTGAGGTCGATATTAAAAACAATGTCCAAAAGTGAGTCATCATTTCCAGTGACGTTTAGTCTGCAATTAGGCTTAATCTATTCCCAGGAAACTCAGCCTCGATTCAGGAAAACATGATTTCTGGAAAAGAAAAAGCAAAAATAAATAAATAGTAGATAAGAGAAAATCAACAAGAGGAGTCTGTGTAGTGTTATCATTAAACATATGGATGTGCTGTAGTAGATCTACTGCACTCTCAGATGCTATGATCTGACCTTTTCTGAATGATTCTGAGGTTGAGTTTGTGTTTCCTGGTGTAAGACTAATACATACTGCACACGTAAGGACACAATTATTAGCCTCCCTATTTTTTTATAGTCCTTTTAAAAGAGATCAATGTTTTTTAAACATAGCTTTTCTAAACATACTTTCTTTAGAGTGCATAAATGATTTTTTTTGCATACTGTAACCAAACTCTTTCAAAAGAAACCAAAATCATCAGGGTCAATATTATTAGCCCCCTTAAGAACTGAATATAATATTGAGCCATAGCTCTGCTGTGCAATGGTGCGCTTTAACTTTGTAATGATGAAAGCTTGTAAGTCACAGCTGAGGCTTATCTAACAATTTAAACACAGTATAAAAGCTTCAGGAAGCATTTGAGTTGTCACTTGAGAAAGCATCACGCCACAAACCAAAGAAATCAGTTTAGACTTGAGAAAAAGAATCTTTGATGCTTACCAAACAGGAGGATATACAAAGTTTTCACAGCGTTTCCACAAGTCAAGAGCTGGAGTGTGAAGAATTATCAAGAAATTCAAAGAGAGCCACACAATACGGAAGAAGCCTGGCAGAGGTAGGAAGCACAAGATTTCAAAGGCCCTGGTAAGACAACGAGTGAGAGATGGGTCTAAAGACCCCAGAACAACTGCCAAGACACTAGTGAGTGACATAGCCAAGTCAGGAATTGTAGTCTTAAAAAAGACAATTACTAGAGCCCTGCACAGGAGTAGTTGGAAGGAATCACGAAGAAAGCAGGATATGTGAAGATTTTGAAAGAACGTTAAGCAGTCAGCAGGAAACCTTGGTCTGTGTTGTCACTTTCTCTTCCAACATGACAATGACCCAAAACATGCATCGCTCCTGGTGAAGAACTACCTCCAAAAGAACAAAGTAAATGTTATTGACTGGCCACAAAGGTCATCAAATCTGGAGGAGCTTGAGAAGAATGAGCTGGGATTCAACTGGACACTGTTGTTCAGTGGGCAAAATAAAATAATATAATCATTCCAAATAAAACTGGGATGTTTGGAAAAAGCTGTTCTAAAAGTTCTTGGCTGTATTTAACAGCGGTTGGGAAATCAATTTAAAACAAGAACTTTTTCCTAAATTTGTCCTCAAGTGTACGTGTGAAAAACATTCCCTCCAAAAGGAGATGATTTCAGATATGAAGGTCTCAATGCATTTCTTTCTCTGCTAGAGATTTACAGAAGTCATGGTAGACATTAGTCAGTTAATAACAGAGTGAGTTAATAACACAGACATTTAACAACAATCCTTACAAATGGACTTTATGGAGAACACAAGGCAGATATGACTGCTGCTCTTGCACACTTTAACACTGAAAATGTGTCCCGAGCCCTGTTTCCAGTGTATCTGCTACTAAGAGACAGAGAGAGACACAAACACAGAAATAGAATACATATGAGAGAGAGAGAGAGAGAGAGAGACATACAGACAGAGAGAGAGACAGAGACAGAGACAGACACAGAGAGAGACAGACAGAGAGAGAAGAGAGAGAGAGAGAGAGAGAGAGACAGAGAGACAGAGACAGACAGAGAGAGACAGAGACAGACAGACAGAGAGAGACAGACAGAAAGAGAGAGACAGACAGACAGAGACAGACAGAGAGAGAGAGAGAGAGAGAGAGAGAGAGAGAGAGAGAGAGAGAGAGAGAGAGAGAGAGAGCACCTCAGCATCTCAGAGCACCCAAGTTATATTACAGGTTTTATATATAGTGTATTTTAATCAAGCCTGAGTATTTC
The DNA here is from genome assembly GCA_034509495.1 of Acestrorhynchus altus. Lineage (NCBI taxonomy): Eukaryota > Metazoa > Chordata > Actinopteri > Characiformes > Acestrorhynchidae > Acestrorhynchus > Acestrorhynchus altus. Next base: position 25,059,790 of record CM067509.1, read on the forward strand.
ATAATTGCTTCTCGAAGCATAACTGTTCATTATATCATCTGCTGTAATGCTCACAATCACCCAACCTCCCAATTCTCCATCAGGAGAATCCGGATTACTACCAGACAGAACGGAACACAAAACACACACAATCCAACTGGTGTCTAAGCAAAAACCGAAGTTACATATATGCAATTTCAAGGTTTCGAGCTATTAACATTGTTCTTTTCACTGTTTAATGTTACATGTTCTGCCAAACTGGAAACCCAAACATATGAATATTGTTACTCTCCACGTCATTCCTGGCTGTAGACATCAGGAATTATTAACAGCAGTGAGGCGAAAGTGAACATGAGCACGGATAGCCTTACCTCTCTCTCTCTTCTTTCATCCTCTCCAGCTCTTCCTCACTCAGCATTTCTGAAGTCGGCTTGGCCATGTTCAGCTTACACTCTCCTTTACTCTTCTCTTCCTTCTTCTTTCCAAACCTGAGCAGAAGAGAGATCATCATAAATCACATGTATTCACCCAGGCAGCTCTGAAGGCCAGTCTGAGTCAAAATCAAATACATCTCAATCACAATATCATGGCGATAATTTAATAATCATTTATATTTGACACAAAAAAAGAAAGTCAAACAGAAACGGAGCTTTCAGAAAAGAACAGGATCTGTTCATTTTTTTCTATGTTTAAACTGTTTTTCTTCTTGTGTTTTGTATCGTGGTGTATCACAGTGTGACACCAATATCAATATGGGACAGTTGATGCATGTCTCAGGCCTAAGACTGTGTGTATCGAGGAGGGATGACAGAGAGCCGTATGGGTGAGGGTGTGTGCAGATATGTTCTTATAGTATGCATCATCTCTGCTCCAATGACTTGCCTCACACTCAGCAGAAGAGGTGTAAAATATAATGTAAAAAAAAAAAAAAAAAAAAAAAAAAAAAAAAAAATATATATATATATATATATATATATATATGTGTGTGTGTGTGTGTGTGTGTGTGTGTGTGTGTGTGCTGTCATGCAAAAACATGTTTTTCACTTTTTGACATCATTTGAATCATATGTCCTTTAAACTGTGTTGATCTGTGTCATCATTTTATGATGAATGAACCAATAAAAACAAATTTACTTGGAATATATATTTTTATGAACATTAAGAAGCTTTTTTTTCGTTCCTGAAAAGTTAGCACATTTTTTGGGGGTGACCATAACAATACAATAATACACTAATATCTCAATCTTTTTGTATGAAATATGAATATTTACTTAATTCACACACATCCGTGTAGTCATCTATAATCAGCATACAGACTCTTCCAACATAAAAGATTGTTTTGAACAACACTTCAGTGCATCGTAATATGATTATATTAAGCGTCATTTCTTTTGGTTCCAAATTAATTAACTGTATTTACTGAAGTGCATTTTCTATGTGTATCAGTTACTAAAACACACCACAGCTGCTGTTTTGGATGCCAATCCACATAGAGACCTGTGCTGCTATATCCAAAAGCTTATTCATCTAAAAAAAAAAAATAAATAATAATAAAAAAATGTAAACTGTAAAATTGAAGAAAAAAAGTGCAGCATAGCTTACAGCATGACAAACAGAAATCTCAAATTATTAGGACATTTCACTTCGAGTTTGAGTAAATTACTATTCAAACAGTATAAATACTGTGTCTAATTCAGTACATGCAACCACAATCGTGGGGAAGACTGCTGACCTCACAGTTGTCCAAAAGTGTGCAGTTATCCCATGATAAGCTACAAAAGTGATTTCTGATTGTCTGTAAGCATATTCATGGAAAATGACCAGAGCATTGAGAGGATTGTCAAGAAAAGTTCATTCAAGAGCTTCACAAGGAGTGGACGAAGGCTGGTGTCTCCAGAAAATGGGCTACAACTGCAGCATTTTTAATATCAATCCCCTCCTAAAACAGAGAAAACGTCAGAAGCACTTTATATGGGCCAAGGAGAAAAATAACGGGTCAGCGAAGCAAAGTCCTCTTTTCAAAATGAAAGAAAAAAAAAACAACAACTGTATTTCACAATATTCTCATTTTTGAGATGCACTAGAACATCTAATAATTATGTCATGTTCGCACAAAACCCCTATTATGGGAAGCAGCCAGTGCATGTTGAATGAGTATGTTTTATGAAAGAGGGTCTTCATTTGTTGTGCTGCTCCTCAGCACAGCAGGTAGATCTCATTAAATGAAACATATCAAGAAAACATAATTACAGGCTCAGCTACTGATTATGAAAGAGAAAGGAAAAGAAGAACAATGAAGGTTGGCACATGCAGCGTGATTTTTGGGTTTGACAATGGCAGGCACGAGGAGAGTACAGCATGAGCATGACAGAGAGAACAGGAAAAAAGAACTTATTATACAGTAAACTTGTGCGTCTATATAATTAATAAACCAATCAGACAAATGCTTACTTCTTTACTTTGTGGGATCCAAATAAGGATGCAAATAGAAGACAGTTATTCACGGCGATCGTGATGTTTTCTGCACTCTGAACGCCAGCAGTATCACCTGAGCCCCTGAGAGCACGAGTGCTGATTATGAGTAAACCAAGAACCAGAAATCCGATTCCAGACCAGCACTGCTGTTCCTTACGCAGTCAGGCCTCAAGCAGTAAAGAGAGATGATTCACTCTCGTCAGGTCAGTCTGTCCAGGCCTTATCAGCAGTTGGAAAACCCACAACATTGTTTCCCCATTCAGCTTCCCTTTACTCACACAGGATGAATCACTCTCCAGCCCTCGGTCCATCTCCAAACAACATCCACACAACAAGCACTATGCTGCCAAGGCGCTGACTGGAAGTGGCAATAGGAAGAGAATGTGTTCTCCAAACACACTCAAGAGGGTGCGCAGACATGAGACCAGAGGATATGACCATACACTCACTATGTGTTGTGCTGTGGGGTGGACAGCATGTACAAGACTGAAACTGGCGGAGAGGAGGATAAGGCAGCAGGATTGTGTTTAAAGTATTGAAAAAGCAATGTATCATAGATAAACTCCAGGCAATGTGTAAATTGATCCGGTCGTGAGCGTACCAACATTTCTGGATCTACTTCTGTTTCTACATAATTCAGAGAGGTCTGATGGGAAAAGGTTCCTTGTCGAGAGCCCTTTCAGATGTTTTTACAGTAGTGATAGAAACCAGGGGCTGTGATATCTATTTTATTCACTATTAAACATTCATTTGTTAATCTTAATGTCTTTTTAGGGATTCCTTTGCTTTACACTCTTAAAATTAAAGGAGCTACAAATGACTCTTTGAGTGATGCAGGGGTATTTAATTAAAATTCAATAAGCTCCAATGAGAGAACATTTCCTCCAACCAAGGTCTAGAAGATCATAATGTCTAACCTGCATTATGATTCAGTGCCATGTACTGTATATTCAAGTACCCCAGTAGTTACACCAACATTTCATGTAAAGTACAATGGCAAGTCAATATATTTCCTCCATATATTTAACAACTGATCAGGATCAGGCATAAATAATAAATACTCAAAAATAAATCTTCAACCAACAACAACAGTGCCTTTCAAAAAATGTGCATCTTAAAATGTGCTTAATAACTTGTCTTAAAATGCTTTTCCAATAACAAGCAAGATGACTGGCTCTTTTAACTGGAGGGTGGGATATAATGAGTCAACACACGTCACTCGTGTTACGAGAAATCCTTTCCCATTTATATTTCAACTGGCGACTGGTCTGCTTCTTTATAACATCTCTGTTTTAACTGCACTGAAAGTGTCCTGTGCAATTTTTATTGGCTGAGTATTGACGGGAGGGATTTTGGAGCCTTTCCCTGCAGGTCATGCATTCGTGAGACAGCAATCAACATGAAGTTATGCTCTGCTATGAAAAGTTAAGATTAATCAAAGTAAAATAGCCTAGTTCTCAATAGGTTCCCAGTTATAGGTGTAGGTCCGTATAGGACAGAGTTTGTGTCCGGTCCATTGGACACCACTTTAATAATAATAAGAATATATATAATATAATAAGAAATATGTGAATGAGACACATCTTTGAATTGGTAAAGAACCTTTACATCAAGTGAAGATTCTTTAGAACTTTGGAAGCATCTTCTATAGCATCCACTTCACCTTATGCAGCTTCACAGACATTGCACCCTTATAGAACACACTGTGCCATCTCACCTTCTCTCTCCAACACTGTACTGCCTCACACTCATAGACCCCATAGAGAGCAGCCAAATGAATTATTACACAGCGTATGCAGTGGTGGTTAGGCTCCACTTCCAGAATGATCACAGTCGGGGAATAATTAGGAGGCTGTTCTTTTGACTACAAACAGAACACTCACAGAGAGAATACACTGTTCATTTGGGATCTGAGGAACATAAAGGACAATTAAGCGTGTCCAGTTTGTACACAGGTAATGAATGTCTTGTGTACTGTATGAGAGTGTGTGAGAGTGTTTGAGAGAGAGAGGAAGTCTCAGGGGCAGAAGAATAAAAGAAAAATAAAAAGATCAAGTGAGACACTGTCAGTATTACTACACATATAATATTTAAAATTTCCATTTCTTATAAAATTATTTCACAATCTACTGATTGTAACTCTTTGGCCCAGACACTAAATCCTCTATACAGTCTGCTGCTTGGGAAAAAGTTGAGTTCTGATTCCTTTTCCCACATTCAAAGACCATAAATAACAGTGTCAGCTTAGGATGTGCATAGTATTTGGTTTAAACACAGACTCCAAGATGTTCTCCACAACAATAATCAGCACTGCATGATCATCCATATGTGTACAATTTAAATCCCACACAATACACAACAATACTTCCATATGCACCAAACACACATCCATACACGCATGGACAACCCACCCACAGCCTCCTTCCATGTGTCCTCTGCTGTGCATATGCACAGGGTATCCGCACCACTCTCATAACTTAATTACTATATTTATCTCATTAGACAGAAGCTATTTCATTGTGGTGTTTGGTACGCGACCACAGCACGTCCATTCAGCTCCCTCATTAAGAGCAGCGCATCTGCGGCCTGAATGTTAAACACCGCTGCGACTGCAGCCTAAATGAAGCCACCACATGCAGACAGCATGCATATCAATATTACGCGAGTCAATACAAGGGGTCTTGGGGGCAATGACCACGTGCACGCTTGTGTACAGACACTCTTGGACACAAGGACATGGTCAAGTATGATCAAGGAGACGCCTCAGCTCGATAAAGCCACAGGCGGGACACGTAAAGGCAAATATGCGTGTTCCTACAATACATCATTAAAATCAATCAGCTTGGCGTGAATAAGTCAGGATCAATCGCTGACATCCAGCAGCTAAGATGACATGTTACACACACAGACGTGCGTGTTTGCTTAATTACGGTGTGTGAGGCGCGAGGCTGGGCCGGGTACCCTTCATAGAGCACTGTCTCTTTTAAACAAACTCTCTGACACTAAGCTCAGAGCCTGAGGAGCGGCTGCTATCAAAAATGGAGGCTGAGCGAAGTCGAGCAAATGGATAAATAAAGGCAATAATTAGGCTGTCACAAGAGGCCCTGCTGCCAGCTTCAGTGCTTCAGAGCAAAACCTTCAAACACCATTACACACACTGTCAGTTAACCAGAGAGAGCGACAGAGAGAGAGAGGGAGAGGGCGAGAGGTACAGAGAGAGGGAGAGAGATACAGAGAGAGGAAACGATACACAGACATACTGGGGGATGGGGGGGAGCAGGTGAGAGAGCGAGGGTGGGGGTAAGAGATGAAGGAAGAGAGCAACAGAGTGAGAGATAGAGAGACACAGGAACCGACCGGCATTTTTTTCCTGCAGAAACAAGAATTCCTACACTCATTAAAAACTTAAAAGAGAGAGTGATATGTCTCCAGACTATGTCCACTTATCAGTGAAATATGTACAAATACGTACAGCTTTCACGGCCTTCCAGAAAGCAGTCATACACGACATTAAATCTATGTAGATGTATTAGTCACATAACTAACATGTATTTGATTTTTGTTTTTTAAAATGATTATTCATTTCCTGCCAAGAAAGCCAAAAAAAGATATAGTGGGGAAGTGAAGATTTGATCACCTACCAACCAGCAAGAATTCTGGCTCTTACAGACCTTCGTTTTTCTCCTATTCTGCACTCATTACCTGTATAAAATACACCTTCACACTCAATCAATCATACTCCAAACACTCCATCATGGCCAAGACCAAAAAGTTGTCTGAGGACATCAGGGACAAAACTGTACAGCTGCACAAGGCTGGGATGAGCTTCGGGACGATAGCCAAGTAGTTTAGTGAGAAGGCAACAACTATTGGCACAATTATTAGAAATGGGAAGAAACACAAGATGATGGTCAAGCTTCCTTGGTCTGGGGCTCCATGCAAGATCTTGCTTTGTGGGGTAAGTATGATTCTGAAAAAGGTCAGGACTACACAGGACCTTTTCAATGACCTGAAGTGAGCAGGGACCACAGTCTCAATGATTACCATTACCCATGTGGATGATCCACAGAAGCCACTGGAGAAGGTCATGTGGTCAGATGAGACCAATATAAAACTTTTTGGTTTGGTTTGGAGGAAGAAGAAGAATGAGTACAACTCCTTGAGCACTGGCCCAACTGTGAAACATGGGGGTGGAAACATCACACTTTGGGGTTCTTTTCTGCAGTGTGGACAGGAGAACAGCACCGTTGGAGGATGGATGGGGTCATGTATCACAAGATTTTTGCCAACAACCTCCTTCCCTTAGTAAGTGTATTGAAGGGTTGTGGCTGGGTCTTCCAGCATGACCGTGACCCAAAACACACAGCCAGGGCAAATAAGGAGTAGATCTGTGAGAAGCAAATCAAGGTCCTGGAGTGGTCAAGCCACCTGAACCCAATAGAAAATCTTTGGAGGGAGCTGAACCTCAATACTGCCCTCTCTGGAGAAAATCTGTATGAAAGAGTGGGTCAAAATCCCTGCTGCGGTGTGTGCAACTTAGTCAAGAACTACAGGAAATGTCTGACCTGAACAATTGCAACAAATAGGAACACAAATTGTCCAAGTTTCATTAAGAAAAGTGATTCTAATTCAAAAATTATTAAACGTTCAGAGATATTATACGTGTTGTATGTACCAGGTAAAGTCAGTTTTCCATGCATACCACAATACATAGTTTAATCTCCCTTCCAAAAATACTAGGATGTTTAATCACAATTCATCAGAGAATACTGTCGTCCTTAACTCGATTCTAACTTCAATCGACAGACACCTCTAATAAAAAAATAATTCAATTTTAATGTTAAATTGTTTATTTTACTTTAATTGAAATATCCATTATTAAAATCTTGCATTTTAATAAAGTGTAAAAGTGCAATTAATTGCAATTAACTGCAGCAAACGGTGCAAATTCCATCAATTGACAGCTCTAAATAACTTTCTTTTTCTGCATCTCTCACTTATCACAGAGAAAGCGAGAGAGAGACAGACAGCAAAAGATACAGAGAGAGAGAGAGAGAGAGAGAGAGAGAGAGAGAGAGAGAGAGAGATTGTATCTTTTGCATTTATTGTCTCTTTTGTTGTTGTTGCTGCAATGCTTTGGCAATATTGTTACTGCAGTAATGCCAATAAAGCTACTTTGAATATTGAATCTTGAAAGAGAGAAAGAGACAGACAGACAGACAGATAGACAGATAGAGAGGATGCGGCAGTGTGCGTCTCCTTCTTACTGGTTTACACACTCCTACTGAGCTCAACATCTCTGGTCATCCTCTGAGCTCTTTGATGTTTCACTAATATAATCTCAGGCTCGTTACGCTGCGTACTGTAATGGATTGTCATGATTATCTGTAAAATTGACTAACAGAGGAGTCAAGTGGAGCAGCTGATTGTTGAGGGTGTTCAATTCTTCACATCACTCCCCCGTCTGAGCTCAGCTCTACAGGAGCTGTCAGCCCACAGAGGCCCCAGACGGGGCTTATTACACACACAAACACACACACACACAGACACACACACACAGACACACACACACACACACACACACACACACACACACACACACACACACACACACACACACACACACACACACCTCTGTTCTCTACATAAATTTCCCCCAGACTCTCTTTATAGACTCACCTCTCTCTTCTCTTGTTCATTTTTTCTGTCCTGTTCTCTGTCTGTCTGTCTGACTTATTCTCTCCATCATCCTGGCTGTATAATAACTTTATGACACAGTAATAGATGTGTCGTGTTTCCAGTAGGCAAGAGCAATGAAGTCTTATGATTCTCTTTCACTCTCTCACTCTCTCTCTTTCTGTGTGTGTGTGTGAGTGTGTGTGTGTGTGTGTGTGTGTGTGTGTGTGCTCTAGGCAAATCTATATCCTCTACAGATCTATCTCTTTAAAGGAAGAAAAGAGGTGGAAATTAGTCTTCTTTTTTTTTTAAATAGTTCTCTTTCTGAAGTGGGGAAGACTGTGAGATCCCCCCTCTACCTCCATTGCCTACCCAAGACTCAGAAACACAAGGGTTACACAGCCATGAACAAGAGCGCCTGGGGAAAGAGGAGGTGGCAGGGTGAGGTTCTAAACTCCTACTGTAAACAGACACACAGGAGGACACAAAGGCTCCTCCAGCAGGCCTTTCAGCCGGGCTGATGAATGAGTGTGTGATGTGAATGTAATGGTATGTGGGGTGAGAGGATGGTCAAATTAATCTTGAAACTGCAGCACAAAATGGAGAAACAATTAGACAATGAAAGAGGAGAACAAAACTACACAAAGCTGCCGGAAATGTGACGTGTGTGCTGCATTAATCAATCAGCTACACACAATTAACACAACACTGTGCAAAGCTGGGCAGGATGAGTGTATTTGTGTTTTTTTCTGTGTGTGTTAGCTAGTTTACCCATTGCCTCACGTAAAATTACCCCTCGATACTTGGGATGCATGACGATATCTGAATCATAGTGGTGTGATCATGAATGAATGAATATATGAATCACACTAGTGAATTCACACACTAGGGGGCAGTGAGCACACATGCCCGGAGTGGTGGGCAGCCCTATCCATGGTGCCTTGGGGAGCAGATGCCAGTTCCCCCCAAGCTGCCAGTTCAGGGAAGTGAACTGGCAACCTTTCACTTACAAGGCTGGTTCCCAAACTACCAGGCTGAAGGTTTAGATGATGGTGGAAGAATAAACTAAAATAGCTGTACTTTATTCATTTTAATGCAGGTGTAACTCTACATATTTTAAAAAATGTACTTTTCTGTAATGCTGATTCCAGTAGATGAAGTCTCTTACATGTTAAACATCCTTGCTTTCATCACAAACATGTCATCCATCCTGAACATCACCATTTTGAAATCAACTCCAGATTTTCAAAAGGGATGATAGGTGCATGACACATCAATCTGCTTTCACCAACAAGACAATGGTGATTTTTCATCTGTACAGCCTCTGCGAAGGACGATCGAGACCACTGGATAGAATTTTCAAAATCTGACATCCTCATTTTTCCTGTGAGGTTTTGTTCTGATAAAGCAAATGTCTTTGTGAATGATGAGGTCAACAAACAAAATAACCAGTACTAGTTGGGCAAAAACATTCAGTGGACTGATCCATCTAACATGGTTGGCTCAGCTTAAGTCATGGTGTGGTGGGGTGTGGTGGGGTGGGGTGAGGTGGGGTGTGGTGAGGTGGGGTATTTTGTGGGACCTTAATTCATTGTTAGAAAGTTAAGGGTAGAAACTTACACAAGGTTGTTAGAAGACATGTTTTATTTATTGGTTGCATTGGTCGTTGGGGACCAATCAACTGATTTATCCCCTTCGGCTTTCTATTTGTGGGGTCATGTCGAGGCACATGTGAGAAACATGGTGGACAGCAGTGATGCTGGAGACCTTACAGTAAATTGTTTGTTTTTGCAGAACACAGGAATAAATCAAAATACTGGTGAATTGGTGGTTTTCTGCTCAAAGTCTCTAACAATTTGATAGGTCACACACTTATCTTCACATTTGAAAAAATGAAGCTGAATCCTAGATGCTGGAATTCAAGGTGGTCATCATGTTGGTGACATGGCCAAACAGGTTTTCTCCTTCCCTACACAGCTTGTGTCTGAAGCAGGATCGCCGTCTACCAAACCGTTTTCGATTTAGATGACTGTTTCCATCATTTTGAGACACCCTGTAAATCAAAATCTGTCAGGAGAGGTTTGTCCGGCTGATATTCCGGAGTAAACGTTGCTTAGTCACTGAAAGCTGAAGGTGTGCGTGTATCCGCACGTGTGTGTTTAGTTAGTGTATGCTGGGGAGGAGCGCTGTTACAGGACACCTGCAGACCAGCGCAAAGCCTGCCTGCTTTAATTAGCTCTCCCCGCAGCCTCTCCATATTCATTACACACTATTCCACCGAGACAAACACACACACACACACACACACACACACACAGAACCAAAAAAAAAACAACAAAAAAAAAGAAACACACTCTCTCTCTCTCTCTCTCTCTCTCTCTCTCTCTCTCTATCTCTCACACACACACACACACACACACACACACACACACACACACACACACACACACACACACACACACACACACACACACACATTCAAGATGCTCATGAAAATGTTCAGCAGGGGACAAAGATAAAAGAGAGGGAAAGCAGTTAGCCAATATGTTCTTATGCTTCTTTGTGTTCTTTGCCTGTGTGAGAACGACAAATAAGCAGCAAGGAAATTGAAATTTCTTTTCATTCTTTCTCTCTCTCCCTCTCTCCTTTTCATCTGCGTTTTTCTGACAGATGAGTCAGATTGCTGCAGGATTCAGAGCCCAAATGAGATTAGCCCCAGTCCGGGTGATGTCACAGCTCTGACCTTTGCGACTGTCCACTGCTCCCAATGGGGCACAGCTGAAATAATGAGAGCTGTTTCCATAGCAGCTTAATAGGTGCCAGTTGTAGAAACGAAGTGAGCCAATCAGGAGACGAAGCCAGACAGGGTCGGGGCTAAGCACAGTCTCTCGGGCTCGAAAAATACCCACTTCAGCAACTTAACATTCATGACAAGTCAAACTGTTCACTTGCAAAGGTGCCAACAGGTATGAAGCCATTTTTGGGGGGCTGGGTGGTGGTGGCGGTGGTGGGGGCAGTGAAAGCGTACAATAATTGGGCTAGGAAAACACTCGAAACATATCAATGCGATGGACAGACAATGGAGAGTCATCGAATGATTCAGAGTGTTCTGATTGGCAGAGAGGCGCGTTCTGAAGGAGCCAGGGTTGTTCAAATGGCCAATTAGCATCTGATTCTGATGAATTCATTAGCATACTCTTCAGTAATTAGAGGAAGCAGGAAAGTGAATGCTGAATATTCAACAGGCGAGCAGACACGGCACAGCACTGCATGTTCTTCTGCTCATTAGCATAAAACACATAGCCATGTCTCACACACGCGCGCGCACACACACACACACACACACACACACACACACACACACACACACACACCCATCTGTGCCACTGGGAGGCCACACATTCACACACTCTTACACAAAGCAGCACAAACTTTCACCTTCAAATATATAAATAAATAAAGTCTTATGACGAGGTGGGCTGCAGAGTAACGCCCAGTCTTTAAAACATGGATACAGAACATATCTAACAGGTAATAATACAGCAATATAACGGTGGATATTTCTGAATCATTAACTGCTACAGTCTACTTTATGACTCTGAATATAAGAAGAAGAAATACAGCTGAAACGATGGAAGACAGCAGCATTAAAACCACCATAAAAGTCCCGGAACACAGTAGAGACAGATTGTGACATTAAACTTCCCCTCCTATAATTTGATTATTCTGTCTTTAATTCGTGATTATAAGAGCCGAGTTGGTCTAGACAGAGATGAAATGTGGAGAAGATAACTTTTAATGAAAATCTCCATCTCATTCTAAGCTGGGAAAGCAGGAAAGAGAGAGAAAGAGAGAAGCACATTGATTTACACTCAGAGTCTGTAAGTTCTAGCTCTGCACTCTCTCTGGTCATAGTGTGGGTTAAAAGGGTAAAATCTGCAGGTTTAGCTGCTGCAAAAATTGCTCAGTCACACAGTTCTACGAGCAGGTTTGGATAACCTTGGCCAGCTGACCCATCTTGTTATTTTCAAATTGAGATGTAGTAGACAGGCCTGTGGCATGTCACCTGTTTCAACTAGAATTTTTCACCCATTCAAATGTAAGCAGCCTTCCCGTGCATACGTACTGCTCTGTCCTTGTGTACAAGCTCAACCAGCATGCAGACTCTGACTGATCAGTGAGAGAGGGCGGGGCTAATCACCCAGAAATTGTGTTATAGAGGAATAATAAATAAACAAAAGGACTGTTTTCTCTTTTTCATTGCTCACATTTCAGAAATATTACAAAAGAAATATGGAGTGATTAGTCACTCCAACAAATTGGCACCATGTATCAGATTATTATTTCCTTACTATTTTTCCTCACAACTCAGGAATACTACTGATTTCAGCAAAAAAAAAAAAAAAAACACCAAAGAACCCTTAAACAAGTGGGATGATATGTGGAATTGATGGAGTCAAAATGAATTGTTTGTAGAACTGTGGAACATGAGGGAGGAGGTATACCATTCTTTGGGGATTCTGTGAAAATACTAGCAAATCCTGGGTTTTCAATGTAAACAAAAAGTTCTAATGCATTGTGTGAGATAGCTCTGATCAATCTCTCTGAGCTACTCTACCACCATCCAATCTAGTTGTTTAAGTCATCGCATGCTTCTGAATAACATTTAAAGGTGACTGGGCTCAGGACTTGGAATAGTAGCAATATAAAAATGCAGGTATGTTATTTTCTTGACTATTCAGTCATCTTTTCTGTCCTGTTGTTTTATCACTTGCTCTGTTTCTAGTCTTTTCTTGTATTTTTATGTCCTAATGTAATTATTTTATTAATAATTAATTATTATTGTTTTTTACTAGACAGGAATGCACATTCCTAACATCACAACAAAAGGTAAAACGTATGTCAATGTAATTCATTATTTAATTGCATTTCAACTGTATAGCAAAATGACAGTAATAACTCAAAGGGTTAAATATAGACACGATAAAAGTGGTCTTAGGTCAGCAGAGAAGGAGGCATCTTCAGCCCACACCTCCATCACTAGCACAGATCTTGTTATTATAAAAAAAAAAACTAAAATGGCTGTAATTACGTCCTCTCCATTTGGCCAGTGTGCTGCAGCGGGAGGTGGGGGTACAGCTCTCCAGGCCTGCTGGATAATGATGATGAAAGCTAAGGGGAGCAGGGCAGGGGTGCCTTAATGGCATCCAAGGTCCAGAACAGAGAGAGCAAAAAAAGAGAGAGAGATCCAGATATCCAGATCCAGCACTGCCAGCCCATCTGTTGTGAGGCAAGCCAGGCAGGGGGCAGGCGAGTGGGGGCACGGTGTGTTGAGGATCCTGCCATTATAACATTCAGAGTCAAGCTGATTCACCATCCACACGCAGTAAGAAGAGTCCTCAAACACACACATGTGCACAGCTGAGTCATAGTGAGAGTGAGGAGAAGACACAAAAAACAGAACGGGAAAAATTGAAAAAGGAGAAAGAGGGAAGCGAGTTCATTAAAAAGTACAAAAAAGACAAAAGGAAGAAAAAAAAAAGGAAGAAGATGGGACCAACTGAAAATGTAGAATGGAAGACAACAGGAAAGGAAAGGGTTAACAGGGAAGGAGAAACAGTGCAGTGAATATAAAGCAAGATACAAGAAAAGGGACAAGAAAAGAAAAGATCAGAACAAGAAAAAAAAAAAAAAAAACAAGTGAGGGAGCAAATCATAGCTCTAAAAAGACCAGGGAGAAAAGACAGAAAGAAAAGAGCGAGAGATAAAAACAGGGGGAGGAAAGAAGGGAAGAAAGAGAGCAGAAAGTAAAAGGAGGCCAGCTAATGAGCGTATGCTTAGAGGAGGAATTGAGGGGGATTAGAGGAGGGCTTTAGCAGGGCCAGAGCGGGGCCAGGTGGACACCGCTTCATGAAAAGGACTAAGGGCTTTAGGAAGTTCCACACATGTCTCTTAAAGACAGAGAACAGAGAACGATGGTGGAAATGAAGGTAAGAAAAGCAAATCTGTTCTCCCATACACCCGCACCCACCCACACACACACACACACACACACACACACACACACACAAACAAACGTAGCTTTAGGGGGTCTTATCCACAGTTGAGTGGCACTGGAGGCCCCACAGTGGGGGTTACACATGCCAAGGGCCAGTCTCCCTAAAATTTGTGTATATATGCATGTAAGAGAGAGAAAGAGAAAGAGACATAAATAAGACTATAAAAGGCCCCTTTCTCTTCTTTTCAGTGTCAGCGGGCTCCGCCCCACATCACTGGCTCTGTAATTATAACACAATGAGCTGCTCTATTAGGAAGACCATCATTAAAGCAAATGCTCTGACAAGGCTGAGCTAACACTGCCCCAGTTATCACTATGACACTGATCAAATACAATAGGTGGGCGCTGTCTTTACGTTGAAACTGAGGACCCCGTTAAGCACTGGGCATTTACAGTTTGATTCGTCAATGATTCTTTGTGTCATTTCCAGTAATTTTGCACTTCAAAAGCAGATTCTTTGCATTTGACAGGGAACACAATTAAACAGACTCGCTCGCATTCACACAGACAGAGAGACCCCCAGGGTACAGGACAGCACAACAACAAAGCCACTCTGGAGTCTGGGACTTGACCTGGATTTCACTCTCACAAGCATGCATGTATGTACGTACACACACACACACACACACACACACACACACACACACACACACACACACTCCATTCATTAATATAGCGGCTCTCAGTGAGTTTGTGCAGTACAGTGTCTTAATCAGTCAGAGCTTTATTCTCATGTGAATATTAACACGCCAATCACAATGCCAGTCCTGAGGGCTTTTCCCAGCAACCAAAAGGGCTCCAACATTCACATACAGCTCTGTCTGTCTATTTGAGAGGGTTTGGGACTTGTGCAGCGTGCTTTAGTCAGAAGACCTTTCCTCTCTATGCTTCCTCTTCAATATAAGCAGGAAGGTGAGGACCAATCCGACTATGAACAGGCCCACACTTGGCCAGACAGTACGTGAAAAACACTGTGTACAGTCTGGCTCTAAAGCCATGAGGGTCTTTATTGTCCCGTATCCTCACCAAGGATCAAACGGAATTATTGATGTTGGTTTCCTGCACGGATCTGAGGCGGGACAGGTAAGTGCACCTTTATCCGGACAGATCAAAGGCTGGCGGACACCAGGCTGAAGGCAGGCATGCAGGGCGCAGAGGAGAAGGCCATGACCCCTCCAAGCCAGAACTAATCCAGGCCTTCCGAGCGGGAATTCAGGGAGTCTGCTCATCTTCTAATTGGCCGATCCTAAACCTGCCATAGACACATTCGCAATCATGTGAGAGACCAAATACTCACTGACCACTTCTGGAACCATCTGTCTGTCTTTGTCAGTTCACCTGCTACTCCACCCCCCTTTCCTGTCTGTTCGCTTTTCTAAGTTAGCTAAGAGGTGCTTAACCTCCCTGAGAGAAAGATCTTGGGTGAGATTTGCTTTGAGTATGCTAGGAGAGTAATGGCAGAGGAAGCCAATCAATAGCTCTCTGCTTGATGACGGTCATTCAGGGCGTAATTGCGTAGGGTGCTTTTTCCTCCAATGGAATATAACTGCTTCCCTTTCATCTCACAGTCCTCAGAAGACCACCCCATTATGGGCTTTGTCCAACCTCTAATAGCTCTCAGGTCCAGGGCCCTATCCGACAGGTGGCCAATGTGTTTGCTATAGATTATCCAAAGTGTACCACCCGAGACCTACACATGGCCTTTCTTTTCACTAAAACAGCAGCTTATGGACCCGGACGCAGTGGGCCATGATCTTGGGTCTACATAAAGACTTGCACGAGTGGACTTTGGGGAGAATGGTGGCTGAACCACGATTGGACAACTCATCTCCTTAAGCAGGGGGAAAATGTCCATGGCCATGGCAATGTGGTGACAACAGCTCTACAGCTGGACTGATTGTCTCCATGACAACCCAACTGACGCCACACCACACCTCCCACTGCCACACCATCAGCCATACCACTTGCATACATTAGCAGCTTTCCACAGCCGTGACGAGCTCAAGCTTCATCACACCTCGTCAAGCGAGCGGCCTGCTAATTACATATAGAGATCCTGTCCCGGGTGGCTCTGGGAGACAACTGCACATTAAAATGAATGCTAGAGAGGTTGGCATTGCTACTGCACATTAACAAGACTCTGTCCTTCTGCTCTGGCCATCAGGCCCAGAGCTGAGAGTTTACAGAAGACAAGCTGCTCCTTGCCTGGATGGACAGTGAGGGATGGAGGAAAAAGAGCAAGAGAAAACAGAAGGAACAGAAGAAATCCTAGTCCGTCCAACGTAGGAAAGTGGTGTGGAGCAGAAGGACGAGGCTGGAAAGACAACACAACAGACTGCAGAACAGAATGCCTTCCCTCTGGCCGGGTCTCTGCGACCTGCTTTTTTGTTCTCTTTGGAGCAGTTAACTTCAGAAGAACTTCCCTTTCTCATCCATCCCATTCACTCCTCACTGTCGACCGTGAGGAACCCCGAAGAACATTCCTGGAGAAAAATGGAACTTTCACTTGTAACTAAGTCCTACAACTGTGCTTGAAACTTTGTGAACCATTTACAATGTTCTGTGTTTCTACATTTAACATTTTTAATCAATGGGAGACAGTCAGGTGTGAGTAGGCCACCTGTTTAATTTAGCCCTTGTGTTGTTTCAGTATTCTGTATCCTAAGGGTTACAAATAACCTGTCTTCACTAAACCTAAAATAAAATAGCTTAAATGAGGTTTAAACAGATTAAAACATTTGAGTTTTCTCTCTTCTCATTACAGAAAGACTGCATTGCACAATTGGCCACCGCTCATTTTTATTATAGTACTATAGTATAGTACTACAGCCTATACTACAGTTATATTCTTTTATGTACACTCTACACTGTAAGTAGAGATGTATTATTATCTTTTTTGCCTAAGGTTCCGCATAGGTGTAAACTTTAACAAGTGAGCGATGGCAATATAAGTTCAAGTATAAAGCAGCAGAATGTGCAGAAATATACCAACACTAGTTATTTTTCCACTTTTTCCAGTCTTTGAGACACTTCAGGAAAGTAATCAAATTTCATGTTGAAAAAAGACCATTAAGGGTTTTTTTCTCTGTAATTGAATGTGGTGTTGGTCATTTTTTACCTTTAAGACAACCCAAGGAACAGGGCTCTATCAAACTTCACAACACATTTGTGGAAGTATATCATGGTACAAAGAAAGGATATTTCTGAGGAGCTCAGAAGAAGAGTTGTTCAAGCTCATCAGGCTGGAAAAGGTTACAAAAGCATCTCTAAAGAGTTTGGACTCCACCAATCCACAGTCAAACAAATTAGAGACCGCAAAGGGTTCACAAACTTTCAAGCACCACTGTGCATGTTTCTTAGACCATACATTTAGCTATGGCATGGAGCCTCACCTCAATGAAGCAATTGCTTATAAATGACAAGTGACCCGATGATTACAGGGATGAGGGGGGAAGCAGAAAAGGCTAGGACCAATGAATTTTATCATCTCATAAATATTCATTCGCATGTCTCCGCCTAGTTCAAAATGAATTTTTTCTTTCTATCGTCTGACACTTGACTGACAGAGCATATCGGTGTAGTCTCCACAAAGGAGAACGATTCGCAGAATCTGTCCAGTACGAGGAGGGAATCTATAATTCATTGAGTTGTGACTGTCTTCTGACTGATGGTGAAATGTAAACAGACCTGAGCAGCTAAAAGAAGAACCAAGTCCATGCAATTCCTCCCGTAAAGAAGAAAAAGAAAACACCCTTGTGATCTATAATGAACTGTGTCAAGAGTGCAAGCGGTTTTTAAATCAAAGAGAAAAGATGCAGTCGTGCTTTGGGCTCATAGCATCTGAAGGGGAGATGATAGATGGATGGATAAAACAACAAATGGTTCAAATAACAAAAGGCTGACCACACCGAGGACGTCAGGCTCAAATCCTCATTGAGAGATTTACACACAGGGCATTATATCTTTCAGAGAAACCTGGATCTCCTTGAAAGGCAAGGAACTTTGTTTTTATGCTTCTAGCATGTTCTCCAGGTTCCGCAAAGCTGAGGACATGGTCACTGAGTGAGCCCCGACTCAGCCATTAAGCCGAACGTGGAGGTAAAGCCCATGAGGCGCAGGGCGTAATCATACTTACGCACAGAGCTCCATTAATCTGTCCTGTTCATTAGCACACTGCACGCAGTGTTAACATTAGCCACAGAGAGCCGTAATAGCACAAATTACACTGTCATCCTCTACCATAATCATCCTCCACTCCAAAGACATTAAAGCAAAGCAAAGCCTGGAAACTAATAGAGGGAGGAGGTAGGTAATGGCACAAAAAAGAGGCTATGGGTAACACACAGAAGTAATTCAGCTTACTTTTGTGATTCATAACTGCCTGTGTCCTTTTCCAAATTACCTTATCAAAGATCTGCTTTGTTAATCATAACTATAGATCAGAGACTGCAGGAAAACAACCTCACCAAATTAGATTATTAGAGTCAGTTCATCATATGACTGCTGCATAAGACCATGCGTCTTTCCAACAAGCTGATTTAGCAAATCTGCAGAACCAAAAATATTTAATAACGAAATACCTCCATCCTCCATATATCTCTTATTATTGGTCCCATCCTTCCTCGAATCTTCACATCACTTGATTCCATCTGGAGTAAACAACCTTCATAAGTTAATGCACTAATAAATCAGCATCTCTGCCTCGACCTTTAGAGATACAGTCAGCAGTGCGCATAGTGAACCACACACAGAACGCTTTTCATTCCCTCAGAGGAACACATACCTCTATATCCTTCGGCCCATTCACACAGTATACTGTATGGACATGGCTCGTATCTTGGAAAACAGAAATTCATAGCTATTTTTGCATTGACTCCAAAGACTTTTTACTGTAGAACCCCTTGTAGATTATAGGTAACATCGCCTCCAGGGGCTGATTCTACACCACACATGACATAAACTGGCAATCTAAGCAAAGTTACAGTACATGGCAAATTACTGGACATGGAAATTGGCAACCATTGATAAAGGCTGCTTTCAATCGCAGTCTGCCATTCACAGCAGTTCATAAATGTGGTACTGTCATAGGACCTAGTCACAGAGCTGCCCCAGTCATCTGTAAGTGCTATTTTTGCACTTACAAAGGCACTTGTTTTAAGGCACTTTTGGAAATGCCTAGGAGCATTAACAGCTCAGCTGCAAAGCAGTAGACCAAACAGACATCTCACAGAAAGAGAAAGCTTAAGTGTGTGGCCTGTAAGAACCATCTGTATTTGCCTACAACCCTAAGTTCCAAACTCCTGGACGCAATGTCAACACATTTGGATTGAGTCTTCATGTTTGAGGAGCCACACACTTGTCCAATCACAACATACACGATGTATCTGCTGGATTGGTAAATGCACACCCACAATGGAAACTGGAGCAGTGGAATGTCATTTATTAACTACATTTTTCACAGATACTTAGAACAGAATCACATTGCAGATGCATTTGAATGTAGCACTTAAAGTCTTGCCAAAAGAAGCTTATTGCTAAAAAATGGTGTATTTTCCCAGGTGACTGTATTATGGGACTACTCCAACTGTGGAACTACCAAAGCTATCTGCCAAAATACACAGCGCAAACTGTAAAGACTGGTGGAGATGGTCTCCATGGTCCAAGACAATTTTTGATGGTTTGATTTAATAGCAGGGCTTTAATACAGATGTGCTTATATCATGGTTTCAAGTAGGGCTGCAATGATTATTTATCATAATCAACAATGTTGATTTAGAATTTTTGTGTTTTGGTGTTGTTAATTTGAAACTATAACATATTACAGGAAAAGAGTAAAACACTGTAAATCAGACATGTCATTTCATGGCAACATTACAGGAACCATAAGCAAGAGAATGCAATTTCAGTTAAATGCAACAGTTAAGCAGCAATTTAAAGGAGTAATGTCCTAACGCAGGGGTCAGCCACCCTGCAGACTTCAAATCCAACCCAAATCTAACACCCCAACCCCAATCTAACAGCCAATCAAGAACTTCTGAAGGCAGTAATTAGTTGCATCAGAATAGGTAGATTAGGGTTGGATTCAAAGTCTATGGGAAGGTCTCTAGGAGTAGGCTTAGTGACCCCTGTCCAACTGTTACCCTGTCTGGCCTTCCCTACTTTTTTGCTTGTTTTGATACCAGGAAGACAAAAATAATCACTGACTAATCAACTAATCAAATAATTATTGACAGAATAGCCCTAACCTCAACCTTGGCAACCTCTTTGGGATCAATCTCAATTCCAGCTCAATCGGATCAAATCAGTACCTATACATAAGCAACACCCACAACTAAACGTTGGTCACATTCCTTGAACCACTCTAATGTGATCTCTTCTCAGAATATAGTAGATGGTTACTGCACCAAAGAGTACTTACTTTACATTTACAACCATAGATTTGGAATAAAGTGTTCAACAAGCACATCTGGATACAATGCTTGACTAATTGAATTGAATTGAATTGGATAATTTAAAAAGATGACATTTTAAGTGTGAACTGGCCAAACACAAACTGATCAGCTGGTAGTATTTTAAAGTTGAAGTCCAAAAATGATAAATCAGTAAATCGAACCAAAGTACCTAGTATTGGTATCTAATCGTCAGACCACCTCTTTTCCATTTTCTATTCACTATAGTGAATAAAGGCCTGGTGAGTAAGGTGAGTAAATAGGCCTGGTTTGTGTACACTGTGGTAGTTACAGGTTTCCAGTGGCATGTGTTTTCTCCAGCTTATGGTATCTCAACCCCTCATCTTTCACTGAAACGCAGCTTGACTTGAGTTTCTTCAGAGGATAGTCATTTTATTGCAGAGCATGGGAGAGGGACTGTCACTCAGCAAAGCACATAAGGACAACACATGGCCAACAGGCAGCTAAATCTGTCTCTGTCAGCAGAGCAACCGATGGGTCCTCAGACCTCAATGGCAAGCCAGAGGAGGCCCTGCTCTCTCATTTTCTAAGAGAGGTTAATTCTGTAAGTGCCCAAGCCAAGCTAAGAATGTGTAAAGTGAAACCGAAAGGCTGCACACACACATACATAATACAAGACTAAAACTGAGGCTAAGGAAAAGCTGCATTGTTTCTGATGGGTAGTATTGAATGCATCTCCTGTGAACCAGAATTAACACACAAGGGCACATATATATAGTAGATAAAACCCTGGATGACATGGGGACACACCATCCTAAAACCTAAAAAACTCAAATGTATTACTTAGGAATTCAGTTTATATAACGGCATTTGAAAACTGCCTACATCTACCCATTTCAACACCATCATAAGGGCCATTTCATTACTGCAGTAGCTCAAATGAAGTTTGTTTAATGTTCAGCAGCAAAAGAATTCCCCCAGAAAACACTGGTGCCTTTACAAACCTGACAAATGGTGGGAATGTTTATAGTACAGAGCAATAAAATACCTGAAACCTGTTTTCGAGACAATCTACTTAGGTTGCTAACTACTCCATATGTTCCATATAACCGTTGACACGACTTCATACCTTTACAGAAACATAAATAGTAGCAACAAAGACAAACCCCACCCCTGGTTCTAAAGCAAAGCTTACAGTCAGCTAATGCACATTTATTCCCCCCCTTCCAAGGTTTTCACAGCAAGCTGAGCCAAATAACTGTTTGGATTGAAAAAAATAATAACCCATGACAGACAGAGTGCCAATCCATAAGTGGCCACATATCAGGGCAATTTAGAGTAGCCAATTTACCAACTATCCATGTTTTTGGAATGTGGGAGGAAACTTCACCCAGGACCCCAGTACTGGGAGGTGGATGTGCTAAGCACCCATTTTAATATGTCAGCAATCAAATTCCTTGATTGGCTAGCATCACTCTAAATGACTCTATATACATAATGTCTCATTATAGCATGGCTGTGAGGCATGGGAACTCAGCAGGGTAAACAAGCCTCCATTTGGGTTCAGCAGGTCCACTAAGGAGTGCTTGTATTTAAGGAACAGCAGAGATGAGTTTATCTCTACTTCGTTGACAGAGTAGGAGGAGGACTACGAAAATAAAAGAGATATGGAGTCATCCTATTGTCCTATTGGTTTGAGACGTAAGACTTATCACTGAGCATCTCCTCCATGTTTGCTCAGACAGAGCAGAGACAGTATCATATCAGAGCATATCATACGTCACACAGCCAAAGCAGCAGCACTGTTGTTCTGTTGACACAAATTTGCGTGTCACCGTAGTTGAACTTAATGCAGAAGTTCACCTGCACAATTTATTGCTCCAGAAGTTGCATCTTATTAACATACATTTCACACAAAAAACTGCAGACAAGAACCAAGTGTGACAGTGTCAAAGCAAGAGGTGTGTCTGAGTGGGGGTGGTGCTGAGCTTGGATAAATCTGTGGCTAATTAGAGAAGGAACCCCTAACCCTAGTCTGTAAACAGAAGATCCAAATGAGCCCTTCAACTGAATCCTCTACCCCAAATGAATCTGAAGTAATCAAATAAAGACTAGCTTTCTCTTTGCAATCTTACAGGGGCATTTGCATGCCTGTGTGTGTTTGACCACACTGCTGTGTGAGGGGGTATTAACATATGCTTTGTTTACTACAGAGTCAGCATCCTTGATCAGTGTGCTGAGCAATGGAGATGCTTAGGGCTGATGCACCGAGCAGGTAGGTGTAGAGAGAGCGAGAGAGAGAGAGAGAGAGAGAGAGAGAGAGAGAGAGAGTTAGAGAGAGATTTGTGATTTGTAGGCTATGTATATGATTCGGAATTTACAGTGAGGAGAATTATTGAGGAACTCAAAGCCTCTCGGCCTTTATTGTAAACAGAAGAAAGACACAGCTGGAGCGAGGATCTCCAGACTTGAACTGAATGTCAAGGTCTTCTCCAGGTTCACAATGATATAAACCTGGAGAGTTACATATAAATATACTGTAATGTATACCTATACTGTACAACCCTCAACGGTACTCCCAACAGTACATGGCCATTTACGGAATTACAGGCTGTGTGTCTGTTGTTTACAGGGGCTCTTAGGTAAGCTGGTGTTCCTGGCTTTGGTTCCTATTGAAAAGAACCCTGCTTTCGCTGAGCTCTGATTCGCCTGCCAGATGATTGTTCATGCTCTGAAACCGGCCTAAGCAAGCCCGCACCACATCTCCGCTTGTTAATGTAATCAAAGGCAGGAATGGGCTGATAATGAAAAGTGGAATAAGATGGAACAAGAGGCTTAGTACAGAGGTGCTATTCAGACTGGCGGAGGCGAGGGGAGGCCGAATCAAGCCGCTGTCCTTTCAGCAGCCAGACACGCAGACGCAATCACGTATTCATGGCATTTCCCATTCAGCGAATAATCTTAATCAGGACATTGTATCGTGGGAATCAAAGGAGTGATGATTGAACTTCCATCAAATGGGGGGCTTTCAGGGATTCATATGGAGATGCAGTGGAAAAAGCCCACGGATCCGGCTACTGTATGCCAGGCTTCATTTAAAGGCGTCGGCCGCCCACCTACATGGCCTGTGATACTGTTACCATGGAGAGATCCAGACTGAGAAGGGCGCAACCTTTAAAGGAAATAAACTTATCTCTATTCCAGATCACTATCGGAGCTCTTAAAGGTGAGCAAGGCGCCGGTGCCAGTGGAGCCTTCTCAAAAGACACTGACCTGAGAGCGGCTTCAGCACGGCCAAGGCTTACTTTCAAGGTGTGTGCCGCTGATCTTTGATCAGGACCTGAAAGCAACAGCGATCTGAAGTGTGGACAGCTCTGTGTCACATTAAAAGCTTTCCTCGCACTCCTGTGTACGCTGTCCATGCAGTAGGTGTTGGATAATGGAAGCCAGATGCTGCAGCTGCCTCCTGCACATCAAAAGCGTTGAACAGAGCAAACACAAGAGGACAGACAGGAGGAAAAGCTTAAACAATGAGACGGAGGGTGGGGGTGGATGGTAGAATGGTGAGGGTGCTGCTCCATCAATGTCGGAAACGATCTGGAAAGGGAATATGTAAGCAGCACCATCTGTGACCGCACCTCTACTATCCTTTTAGAGACTATTAGCAGAGTCACTAAAGGCCAGACACTCTGTCCTTCAGGCACACACAGACCCCAAAATGAGCACTAGCCTGAGGCTAAGTATAAAAGAAGCAATATCGGGCATGGTGCTGTTGTGTAGGTAACTGTAGGCTCTTTAATCTGGCAAGGTTTAGTGTCTACAACCAGAAGATTTGGAATAAATAAATATATGATTCGCATAGAATTTACTCACCGCAGGTACTCTGTTCCTTGAATAACTTTGCGGGTTACACCACCATCCTCAACGCAGCAGACTGTGGCTGAATATCCAGCCCAGACAAGTGACCAGACTAACCCATACAAGGGTCTTTGAGAAAGATGTTCACTAGGCACTCTGTAACCGAGTTAAACTGCAACATTGCTTTGTTCTTGTTTAACAATTGATTCCATATACCCAGCCTAGACTCCACACTTTTACTTTCTAATAATTATAAACTGATCACTGGTATCTTTCACCCCACAGCTTGGATTATTGCAGGACATCATTAGGAACCTCAACAATTCTATTTTGGGAGTAGCTGAAGAAACGCTGCCCATATCAGTCTAATGATTTTATCATTTATTTCTCCTGGTGTCCGTTATCTTCCTGCTCAATCACATTGTACTCTGACACTTAGTTCTGTGTGTAAATATTTATTTGGTCAAGAGGCACAATTGTGCCTTAAGAAACAGAAACCATCCTTTTCAATCATCTACCTGCTACACTGAGCCCACTCACACCTAGATGAGGGGAACGGCACAGTGAGGATCCTGTTTCTGGACTTCTCAAGTGCTTTCAACTTCATCCAGCCCCTTATGCTTAAGGATAAACAAGTGGACACCTGCCTGGTCTCTTGGATCTCCAGCTACCTCATGGACAGGCCGCAGTATGTCAGGCTGAAGGACATCACGTCTGACACTGTGATCAGCAGCACAGGAGCACCCCAAGGGCACATCTGGCAGCATGTCCAAGAAGGACACATACAGGCTGGACAAAATGATCAGGTGGGCTGGCTGTGTGGTTGGCACAAAGCTGGACTCTGAAGAAACTGCTGGACATTATGGACAATGCCAGTCATCCTCTACATATGTCATCAGCCACCAGAGGAGCCTGTTCAGTGACAGACTGCTCCTTAAAAACTTAAAAATTCTATTGTCCCGCACACCATTAGACTGTACAACTCCTCTCTGGGGGGCAAGAGTGCTAACAGGAGGACAGAGGATGGGAACGAGTTGGAACCGACCAATAACCTGCAACTCGACCACCACAACACAACTGGACTTGGTGCAATAAACAGTTCAAAAGTGCAATAAAAATGTGCAATACCCCCTCCTACACGCATGCATTATTTATTTATATTGTATATTGTAATATAGTCTCTATATTATATATTGTTTATGTTTATATAGTGTTTTCTTTACTAAATTATTATCTCTTTCTACTCTTTTCTGTACTGTACTGCTGCTGCTGCTGGAACCTTAATTTCCCTGAGGGAACCCTCCCAAGGGATCAACAAAGTTCTATCCTATCCTAGAAATGTGCCTGGTGCACGGGGGACACAAAAACGGACCAGCATATAGTAGAGTACTGAATTGTTTACCGTGCTGCAGTGCTGGAAAAGCACTGAACTTTCTATACACAGTGCAACACTCCTTGGCTCCTCTCAACCACTGATAGTTTGCTTTTAAGCCCCAAAGCATCAGCAACTGCCACATTCCCTCAGGTCTAAACCTGCCTGCTTCATCTCCAATCATCTCACCTCTCAACACATGGACCAGAATACTGGTAATTGTGTTGCGATTGCAAGAGACTTGATTTGAAGTGTTTTTTGTTTGCGTTTCCATGTCTGCACACGTGTGTGTACAGTGAGAGGGTGTGAGGTGATATGTCAAGGTCAGAGAAATATTACACTTTATCAAACTGAAGAGGAATACACAGATTACAACTCAGGGCAGTATTCAGGGCAACGGCTTTTTGGTGATGTTTGCTAACTACATTAAAACAACCACATTAAATCCAAGACACACCTCAAGACCAAAGCAAAGATCACAGTGGGTCTGCCATTCCAAAAAACATTTCATATGGATGCAGTTCGTGGAAAGATCTATGACTTATGTTAATGGCAGGCAGTTATTTATGCTATATTTGAGAAATCAAACACAGCTGTGAAGGGTGTTGTGTACATTCGTATTATGGCTGTAAACATGCCCTCGTTTTCTGCGGGTGTATTTCACTCATTTTGAAACAGTGCACATCAAAATGCTACTTTCTCTAGTTACTCTAGTCGAGAAAATGCTAAACATTCAGAATGTAGGGGAAAAAAAACAACAACCAATTAACCAACCAAAACATTACATGAGGAAAAATAAAACGAAATTTGAGAAAAAAATGAAGCAGATTTCATAGAGCCCTAGTACAACCATCTAATACTACACCCACCACTACAGCTATTATTACCTTTACCACAGCCATCACTACTACTACCACCACCACTACCACTACTGCCACTATTACCACTACCTCCACCACAACTATTACCACTACCTCCACCACTACTGCTACTACTACCACCACCACCATTACCACCACTACTACTACTACTACTGTTTTTAAATCTCCACTGCTAGACAGCAGTGTTGTACTCTATTTTCACATTCTAAAATCTGAAATTGTGATAGGTATCGTATCGCCAGTTTCTCACCAACAGACATCTTTATTCTGTATAGCAACAAAAAGTGTCAGAAGTCTAAGACCTCTTTCTCGGTACCATATAGAACCTATAGAACCTGCTATTACAGATCAGACATCTGACGCATTTCTTGCCTTGCTTGTAATTTTCTCTTCTTTCCTTCTTGCCTAGCAGTTCACACAACATTTAAACTGTATGCTGACTTCAAAACAACTACTTATCAAACATGGCCAGTGTCAAAGACGTCCATTTACAGCCTTACAAGACAAAGCAACCGTGACTACATTTCTTTAAAGGGAGAGTCCTATTTTGTGCCTTTTAAATGTGGTGGGAAAAAAGTTGGCACTGAAGAGCAGCAATTACATTCAATCACTCCAGATTAAGTATAATTATGTAATATTTCACTTTGAATAATATGCTACAAAGTAGTTGAGATAAGGGTCTGTATCATATGGAATAATCTGGAACCATTTAAACTTGCGCTCTTTCACATAGACCTGTTCTGTTTAGAGAGTTATAGCTTTGGCCACTGAGCAGTTTGCAGATCCCTATCTATGTAATAATACTGTGTTTTGCAATCCAGTTAAAGCTGTCCATAATTCACGCCATTATCATGAAGCAGTCTGACACAAAGATGTCGTTTATGCTTTATGCAACCTGAAGAATCTATTAAGACACAAGAAAAGGCTGCCCACAACAGATAGAGGTTTAGTGTGTGTGTGTGTGTGTGTGTGTGTGTGTGTGTGTGTGTGTGTGTGTGTGTGTGTGCACGTGCATGTGTGTGTCTTTAGCCCAACTGCAGAATGAGAGATATTTGGCAGGCTGTTCAGTTCTCCATCTGTTTGCAGGATGTAAAACATCCTAATGGGCCTCATCCACCACCTGGGGCTATACCTTTCCTCTGCAGAGCAGCAGTATACCTCGTGTGCACGCACGCGCACACACACACACACACACACACACACACACACACACACACACACACACACACACACAGCTCAGTACTGTCTCAGCAGCTAAACATCCCAAGGGTTACATGTTTCTCACAAACACTGATAAAGGACATGTAACACATGCATCTACAGTGCTAACATCACACACAGCAGGAGTAGTTACTAAACACATGACAGAGGTGAGCTCCCAGAAAGCCAGTCACAATCCATACAAAAACACATCCAGTACTGCTCTGTTTTTCCATTTAAACCTGGAAATTACGGGCATTTTAATCCAAATTCAGGTGGTTCTTTAAGGTTTCTTGAATAAAGTTGGCAGTATTATCATCCCACATACAAACATCTATAGGTGGATCATTTTAGTCCAAAAATATGACAAAAATTGTCATTTTTTTTTGGCTGGCCAGTTAAGCACAACTGGTCTGCAATATAATAGTAACAAAACAGTAGGGGTTACACATTTCCCAAAGGTTAAGGTTAGGGTTAGTTAGATTCTAGGTTAAGGATAAGTTTAATAAAAAATCCCAATGAAACACCAGAAAAAAGGCCCCGCAACGTCGCCCGGTACGCCCAACCGGGGCCCCACCCTGGAGCCAGGCCTGGGGTCGGGGCTCGGGAGCGAGCGCCTGGTGGCCGGGTCTTTGCCCATGGGGCCCGGCCGGGCCCAGCCCGAAGAGGCAACGTGGGCCATTCCTCCTGTGGGCCCACCACCCACAGAGGAAACCATTGGGGTCGGGTGCTTTGTGGATTGGGTGGCGGTCGAGGGCGGGGTCCTCGGCGGCCCGATCCCTGGACACAGTGGCTAGCTGTTGGGACGTGGAACGTCACCTCGCTGGGGGGGAAGGAGAATGAGCTTGTGCGGGAGGTCGAGAGGTACCGGCTAGAGATAGTCGGGCTCACTTCCACGCACAGCTTGGGCTCTGGAACCCAACTCCTCGAGAAGGGTTGGACCCTCCACTACTCTGGAGTTGCCCAGGGGGAGAGACGCCGGGCTGGTGTGGGCTTGCTTATAGCTCCCCATCTCAGCCGTCTCGTGTTGGAGTTTACCCCAGTGAACGAGAGGGTCGCCTCTCTGCGCCTTCGGGTAGGAGTGAGGACTCTGACTGTAGTTTGTGCCTACGGGCCGAATGGCAGTGCAGAGTACCAGACCTTCTTGGGGTCCTTGGGGGGGGTACTGGAAAGTGCCCCAACTGGGGACGCCGTTGTTCTGCTGGGGGACTTCAACGCCCACGTGGGCAACGACAGTGACACCTGGAGAGGGGTGATTGGGAGGAACGGCCTCCCCGATCAGAACCCGAGCGGAGCTCTGTTGTTGGACTTCTGCACCAGTTACAGATTGTCCATAACGAACACCAAGTTCGAGCATAGGGGCGTCCATAAGTGCACATGGCACCAGGACGCCCTAGGCTGGAGATCAATGATAGACTTTGTTATTGTCTCATCTGAGCTCCGGCCCTATGTCTTGGACACTCGGGGGAAGAGAGGGGCAGAGTTGTCAACCGATCACTACCTGGTGGTGAGTTGGATCCACTGGCGGAGGGGCAGGCAGGAGAGACCTGGCAGGCCGAAACGTATCCTGCGGGTCTGCTGGGAACGTCTGGCTGAGCCCCCTGTCAGGGAAACTTTCAACTCCCACCTCCGGGAGAGCTTCTCACAGCTACCTGGGGAGGCGGGGGACATTGAGTCTGAGTGGACCAGGTTCTCAACCTCCATTGTTGACGCGGCCGTCCGGAGCTGCGGGCGCAAGGTCACTGGTGCCTGCCGTGGCGGCAATCCCCGAACCCGGTGGTGGACACCGGAAGTAAGGGATGCCGTCAAGCTGAAGAAGATGACCTATCGGGCCATGTTGGCCTCTGGGTCTTCCGACGCAGCCGACAGGTACCGAGAGGCTAAGCGTGCTGCTGCTAGGGCGGTCAAGGAGGCAAAAACCAGGAGCTGGGAGGAGTTCGGGGAGGCCCTGGAGAAGGACTATCGGTCGGCCCCGAAGCGATTCTGGCAAACCGTCCGGCGCCTCAGGAGGGGGAAGCAGTACCCTGCCGACACTGTTTACAGTGCGGGCGGGGAGCTGCTGACCTCGCCCGGGGATATCGTTGGGCGGTGGAAGGAATACTTCGAGGACCTCCTTAACCCCACCATCACGTCTTCTAATGTAGAAGGTGAGGCTAAAGACTCTGAGGAGGACTCGCCCATCACCCGGGCGGAAGTCACTGAGGTGGTCTGTAAGCTCCTCAGTGGTGGGGCTCCAGGGGTGGATGAGATCCGCCCAGAGTATCTCAAGTCTCTAGATGCTGTTGGGCTTTCCTGGCTGACGCGCCTCTGCAGCATCGCGTGGCGGACGGGGACAGTGCCCCTGGAGTGGCAAACCGGGGTGGTGGTTCCCCTGTTTAAAAAGGGGGACCGGAGAGTGTGTTCCAATTATAGGGGGATCACTCTTCTCAGCCTCCCCGGGAAAGTCTACGCCAGGGTACTGGAGAGACGAATTCGGCCGTTAGTCGAACCTCGGATTCAGGAGGAACAATGCGGTTTCCGTCCTGGCCGCGGAACACTGGACCAGCTCTATACCCTCCGGAGGGTGCTCGAGGGTTCATGGGAGTTTGCCCAACCAGTCCACATGTGTTTTGTGGATTTGGAGAAGGCATTCGACCGTGTCCCTCGGGGTACTCTGTGGGGGGTGCTCCGGGAATATGGGGTCCGGGGCCCTCTGTTAAGGGCTGTCAGGTCCTTGTACGACCGGAGCAGGAGCCTGGTGCGCATTGCCGGCAGTAAATCGGGCCTGTTCCCGGTGCATGTTGGACTCCGGCAGGGCTGCCCTTTGTCACCGGTTCTGTTCATAACCTTTATGGACAGAATTTCTAGGCACAGCCAGGGGCCGGAGGGGGTCCAGTTTGGGAACCACAGGATATCATCTCTGCTTTTTGCGAATGATGTTGTCCTGATGGCTTCTTCAGGCCAGGACCTTCAGCAGGCATTGGAGCGGTTTGTAGCTGAGTGTGAAGCGGCTGGGATGCGAATCAGCACCTCCAAATCTGAGGCCATGGTTCTCGACCGGAAAAGGGTGGCTTGCCCTCTCCAGATCGGTGGAGTTGTCCTGCCCCAAGTGGAGGAGTTCAAGTATCTCGGGGTCTTGTTCACGAGTGGGGGTGAGAAGGAGCGTGAGATTGACAGACGGATCGGTGCTGCCGCCGCAGTCATGCGGTCGGTGTACCGGTCCGTTGTGGTGAAGAAGGAGCTGAGCCGAAAGGCGAAGCTCTCCATTTACTGGTCAGTCTACGTTCCCACCCTCACCTATGGCCATGAACTGTGGGTAATGACCGAAAGGACAAGATCGCGGATACAAGCGGCCGAAATGAGTTTCCTCCGCAGGGTGGCCGGGCGCTCCCTTAGAGATAGGGTGAGATCCTCGGCTACACGGGAGGAACTCGGAGTAGAGCCACTGCTCCTCTACATCGAGAGGAACCAGTTGAGGTGGCTCGGGCATCTGTTTCGGATGCCCCCTGGGCGTCTCCCTGGGGGGGTGTTCCAGGCACGTCCTACCGGGAGGAGACCGCGGGGTAGACCCAGGACACGCTGGAGGGACTATGTCTCTCGGCTGGCCTGGGAACGCCTCGGGGTCCCTCCTGGGGAGCTGGCTGAGGTGTCGGGGGAGAGGGAAGTCTGGGCTTCCCTGCTTAGACTGCTGCCCCCGCGACCCGGCCCTGGATAAAGCGGAAGAAGATGGATGGATGGATGGATGGTTACATGGATGTAAGTTAAAATGACAAGATCCTTGAGGAACTTTTGGAGGGATTCAGATTGAAACTGTGGAGGAACCTCTTTAAGGTGCTTCAGAGACCTTTCAATTAAAGGACAAAGGTTTCTTGAAGGTTTCTTGAAGCACCTCATGAGGTTGTTCCTCCACAGTTTCAAATTTTAGAACCTCCAAATTTCCTCAAAGATCTAGTACTTTTAAGCCTGAACAATGCATTTATAGTAAGTATGTGATGCCAATAAATCCTTAACACATGTCTTGCCGATGCTGTTCTTTTGAAGTTTAATCCAATATTGAATCACATTTTGTCCAGTTTTTCCACCCACACCACTATGCTGGTAACATATTACCACAAATTCCTGTAATTGCAAAATATACAGATTTCACTGCTGCACTTTAAATGTATCGGACTGAAACAGAAACAGAATTCTGCTTTATGTCAAAGACATTGTCAAAGACATTGTTTGTGAAGGAAAAATGGAAAAAATGGTCTCTGTCTTCAGTTGCACAGCTGTCTATAGTTTGTCCCTAACCTCAAGAGGTCGCAAGTTTAATCTCAGGTCATGCCACAGCCATGCATGGCCAGAAGTCCAAAAGACCATAATTGGTTCTCTATGCCCTATCACTCTGAGTGATGCTAGCTAGTGTAGGTGTCTTCCTGAAACAGAAACAGAAATTAGCTGATAAAAATAAATTGACAATTAATGTTCAGCTGACACTGAAGTTGCATTAAAGGCAGTTGTAAAAAGTAGAGTTAGGGAAGTTTATATTCATTTCCTAGACAAAGATTTCTTCCACATACCCTGTCCCTCCTTTTCCACCTGTGCACAAGCAGGAA
>CM067509.1:25096431-25148289 GCA_034509495.1 Acestrorhynchus altus
ATATATATATATATATATATATATATATATATATATATATATATATATATATATATATATATAAACATACATATAACAAATATGAATTTTATGATTTTTCTTTACTGCACTACTTCTGTATTTTTATTATTCCATCTTATTTTATCTTATTTATTTCAATTAAAACACCATTTCTATTCATCTGCTCTTTTTAATCTGTTTGACATTTGCTCTATGATTGATAAAATTATTTATGAAGAGTCCTGTTGGTTCCAAACGTCTTCCATTTATGGATGATGGAGGCCACTGTGCTCATTGGGACTTTCAATACAGCAGAGACTTTTCTGTACCCTTCCACAGATCTGTGTCTCAATGAAATTCTGTACGGGAGGTCTGCAGACAATTCCTTAGACTTCATGTCTTGGTTTGTGCTCTGACATGCAGTGTCCACTACGGGATATTATATAAACTGGTGTGTCTTTCTAAATCATGTCCAATCAATTGAGTCAAGTCAAGCTGAAGAAACATCTGAACGATGATCAGTGGAAACAGGATGCACAATTTTTGGTATCATGGCAAAGGCTAAGAATACTTATGTAAATGTTATGTTTGTGCGTTTTATTTTTTTGATGACACTTTGTCATGGTGGGGTAACGTGTGCAGAATTTTGAGGGAAAAATTAGTTTAATCCATTTTGGAATAAGGCTGTAACATCACAAAATGTGCAAAAAGTGAAGCGCTATGAATACTTTGCGGTGTCATCATTACATGAAGGCAACTCCAGTTTGTCCTGGATTTCCTGACACAAACCTCATTCCACCTAACCTTCCGAAACCCCACCTCCCAAAACCTCTAATCCCTATTCCCGGTCTCACTGCAATTACTAACTCCCATAAAAACACATACTTTCAGTAACCTTTACATGCCTCCACGTATCAAACACTGACAGGGCACTGCTGTCTGCTTATACTGCTTATCTCCTCAGAACAACAGGCCACATAGAATGATTGTGCTGAGATGGAAGAGTTAGACACAACGGGCACGCTGGCTATCTTTCTGCAGGCCCCCGAGACAGAGTGAGAGAGCAAGCAAAAGAGCGAGAGAGCAAGAGAGCGAGTGAGCGAGAGACCAAGTCAGACTAAGTCGGATTAGCCGAGGTGAAGGCTCTAGCATAGCCCACGCTGTCTGATGAGTAGTGATGGGTTCACCTTGAGAAAGACAGAGGCTGAGCTGAGCTGGAAAAAGTTTTCACAAAGCCACGCATCTGACATCTACAGATACAGCACAGCAGGTAGCATGAAAGAGACCAAATCCTAATTCTTCTCTTGAGTATCCAGGAAGCTTTAAAGCAATAGTTTACAAATATTTCCCTATTACACAAAACCTACACACTCTGGCTTGCTTCATTTTGCAGTTTGCAAAGATAAGGCACACACACACACACACACACACACACACACACACACACACACACACACACACAAAAAAAAAGAAACAAATATAGTCTGTCACAATTGTGTTTTTAGATCAAGTAGAGGAAGAAAATATATAAATGACTATATTTTGAGTAAATTATTATGGAATAGCTCTGTAATTTTCAGTTTTCTAAAACAAACCTGCCTCAGATTAAATATGATAATTAGCCTTCAGTAAAAAAAGAGCTCTCACCTTGGAGAAGTGTTGCCCAAAGGGGATTGACAAGAATCATGGATCAACGCGAGTGATGTCGGTTGAAACAAAAGAGAGAATTATAAAGCTTCTTCAAGTAGGTTGCAAAAGATGTTGGTTGTTCAAAGTCAGCTGTGTCTAAAATCTGGACCAAGTACAAACAGAACAGGATGGTCGTAAAAGGGAAGCACACAGGTAAACCAAGGAAATCATCAAAGCGCCAAGATAAAAAAAACGTAAAGCAATATGTCTTAAACAGAAAAGAAATGAAAAAGAAGTGGACGGAAATGTCTGTGAATGAACGGTAAGAAGACATACATACAGAAAAGCCATCATTAACGCCTAGAGAACACGGTTACAGCGGGCTAAAGAAAAGCAATTATGGACTGTGGATGACTGGATGAAAGGAATCTTCAGTGATGAATTGCGAATCTGCACTGGGTAAGGTGATGAAGCTGGAACTCCTGTTTGGTGCTTGAAGAAAACATGTACATTTCCATGGTCACTGATGATGTGGGGCTGCATGTCAAACGCACAGGGTCATTACATCTTCAATATTTGCCAAATTCTACATTTTGGATACTTTCTTATTCCATCAGCTGAAAGGATGTGTGGTGCTCATGACTTCATTTTTCAAGACGATGATGCATCTTGCTACAGGGCAAAGAATATGCACACTTTTCTTTGAGAAAGACATATAATGTCACTCACATGGCCTGCAAATACTCCAGATCTCAATCCAGCTGAAAAGAAAATGGTCACTGACGAGGCTCCAACCTGCAAAGCTGATCTGGCAACTGCAGTAAGAGATGGTTGGAAATGAATTGAGGAAGAATACTGCTTGCCATTAGTTAAGTCCATGCCTCAGAGAATTCAAGCTGTTATAAAAGCCAGAGGTGCTGCATGAAAGTACTAACGGCGGCAGTGTTTTTCTCATGATTCCAAAATATTTTCCTCAGAATTTAATGATTCCGTATTTTTTTTCCTCGACTTCATGTGAAAACACAAGTATGACTGACTACAAATAACACACATTTCTTTATTTTTTTTTTATTGTCTCATAATGCCAGAAGGCTTGAGTTTTGAAAACAGATAGTTTTGTGGCATGTCTCTGTGATGAACTTTTTTAAACAATTGAAAGAACTTCCTCCAAGAGTGGTGATTACATCATTTTTGCCAGGGGTTGTACCACATGGTTTGTTTCTTACACTGAGCAAACCATGGGCATCGACCATGTTCTTGCTGGTTGTCTACTTTTGGTGTTATGGAGAAAACTGTGACAAAGTGTCATGAATGACTTTTTACACTCTTATTATCTCTTATCTCTTCTCATGCATGTGTCTGTAGCTCTCTGCTGAAGCACACAGTGTGTGTTGTGGCAGCAGCGCTGTGCATGGCACTGCTTCTCAGCTCTCTCAGCAGCTAGCCAAATTAAAACAATTAAAAAGTTAATTGCCCGTTAGGCGGAGCCTGCCAGGAGGACGCCTGCTCTCCGATTCGCTGAATTAATCATGCAGCTTGTCCTCAGCAGCAGCACAGTCAGAGGCCCCGCCCTCCCACGGAACACTGTTGCGATCAGGATGGAGGACAACTATTCATGTGGGTAGGTGTTGGAACCGGTGCCCAGTGAGATGCAGATTAGACCTGGCAGCAGGCATAAGGAAGGGACAGGACCACTCGGACACACACACACAACACACACACACACAAAACATGCCATATGGAGCCGAGGGCTGACTGCTCCATTTACCAGCAGTTGCAGTCAGCCCAGCACACACACACACACACACACACACACACACACACACACACACACACACACACACACACACACACACACACACACACACACACGTACGCGCACACACACACACACATACACACAGGGCCCCCATTCACTATAATTTGTGCCCAGCAATGCTGGCCTTGGGCTCATACCCACTGTGTGCCCTGAAACAAACCCCAATAACATTCCATCACGCAGTGGCCTCACCACGGCCAGCAAAACAACACAGCATCTCATCACTCGCCCATTCACGTCAAATGATGCACAACAACAACCATCAACCTTCTGCTATGAACCAATCGGAAAAAAGGAGAGAGAGAGAGAGAGAGAGAGAGAGAGAAACAGAAACAAAAAACCTTTGACTGTGAAATGAAGTACCTCAGGAGTCCAAATCCCTTTTTCTTTGTCTTCTTATCTGGCTCTTCAGTGGGTTCCTCTGCTTTCTTCTTCTCCTTGTCCTTCACTTTACTTTTCAGCTTGTCTTTCTTCTTCCCTTTGGCTTTCTTCTTCTTGTCCTTCTTGCTCTCATCGCCATCACCGAGGCCCTGGCGTGAGGAACCACTGGCTGGGGTGTCCCGTCCTGAGCTTGCCTCTGAGCCATCGTCTAATTCAGATAGAGAGATTGAGACAATGAGAGAGTAAAATTGCTGAATGAATAGTAAACACAGAGTTTATGGGGGTTCAAGAAATCAGAAATCAGAACAAATCCCAGAACTGTATTGTAAAGGCATATATACACCATTTGTTAGCTACATGAGCAGCATAGCAAAGCAAACCATCAACATCAACAACATTCTGAAGGGACATAAATCAGAAGGTTGCTGGTTCAAATCCCAGGATTCTAATGTAGAGAATGTCACATAGCTTACTTGTGCTTCATTGATGGACATGCATGAACTAAAAAGGAAGGTAAAGAAAGTAAGGCATTCACTCTCAAAAATTCTTAATTGGTGGAAGGAGTGAAGCTTTCAGGGAATTTTTGAGAGTTACTGCCCTTCTTTCTTACGATTTCAACAGACAGTAAAAAAAAAAAATCTGATAACCTGTTAAGTTCAAAAGTGAAAGTGTGTGTGCTTGTGTGTGCTTGTGTGTGTGTGTGTGTGTGTGTGTGTGAGAAGGAGGGAGTGCATATATCTGTCAGCATTCGGTGTGAACATCTGTACTCCAGATATCACGCCTAGACCCCAAAACGTGCTGTTGGTTGTTGATCCATAATTTTAACCACATGGAACCAAGTAAAAGCTGAAAATGTGTACGTGTGAAGTGATCGAGTGCAGCTTTCCAAAGTGTTCACTCTACAGGCTTCAGGAGGTGGCAGTGCTGCAGTGATAGGAGCAGGTGTATGATTAGCAGGGTGTCTGTCAGTAAAACTGCCCTGAGGAGAGAGTAGTATTTTACAGGTCAGGCTACACAACCTCCATTATACTGAACGAGGCAGTGGAGCCGGCAGACTTGTTAAAATGCATATATACTCCTCAGTAACTTCACTTGAGTTTACACTACATTAACCAGACAGGGTTACATGAGCTGTACAATGAATCATATTTGTACATCACAGCAACACTGCTCATTTATCTTTTGGGTTGCCACAAAAAATATGCGACATGCAACACTGATCTATATTGGGTGTCAGCTGTTACCATGCAGACTCCACAGGTTATGCAAATGTATATGTAATATTTAACGCTGATCTTTACAAAAGTCATAATCATTTATTTAATTAAGAGTCATGCAGACCTAATTAAACATACCTTCAGTAGTCCTTTTTTTCCTATATTTAATGCCATTTATAGTTCTTGGCCAGTATGAATGGGGGGGGGGGGGCAGGTCCATCTTCCTCGCATATGGCACTGCCACTATTTTAAAGAGCTGGCTTTATGTTAAATTACATCTCCACTGAATAGGTTTATAAGCTTCTGCTGCTGAAGGATGTGCAGAAAGCAGAGCTAGTAATCATAGCACACCACTGAAATGACCACTTAAAATGGTCAGTCGCTATCAACATGTACTGCAACAATACACACCATTACATGTATTCAAAACATGTGTGGGTGTTCAAAACACTATAAACCCTAAGATTTCAAGAACTATTCTGGATTTTCCATAACAATGAACTGAAGACCAAAGTTTCTAGAGTTCTTGAGGACAGACGAGCATGGTCAAATATGCTTTAGATGCTAAAAGGTTCTCGTGACATCTCAGCTTAAAGGATACCTGACCCAAGTTTAAAAACTAAAAATCTAACACTTTTCAAGACTCGCTTCAAGGCTTTAAAGCTCAAGCTCTGTTTTCCAGTTTAAGCTTTAGAAATTTCAGTCAGAAAAAAAATCAGTCAGATTTAGTGTATATATAATTCAATGTTATTTTTTTACTTTACTAAAACCAGCAAAAATGGCAATAATAAAAATAATCATAAAATACCACCAGATTCATAATCTAATTTTCTTTAATGTAGTATTTTAGATACACCTTGTCTTTAATAACAACCACACCTCTACTGACACAGAGATGTGTACATTGCCATGGTGATCCCACTTATAATCATTCTGACACTCTCACAGTTTATTTATATATGTACTGTATATATATATATATATATAACAAAGGTAAATGCTTATTCTGTGGCATACCTTTAGTATTTAATTGTTATTTTTTAGATATTTAAAACCAGTAGCCAGGCTTTGAAAGGACCTATGAGCGCACAGACTGCTTCGGTTGTATGTGAGTGTCAACATGATGGGTTATGAGATGGGATTAGGCAGACCAAGCCTTGATCCTTGGGGTAGTACTTCGTTTGATTGATGATGCCATTGCTCACATTCTTCCTAACATTCTTCCTGAAATGTCGTTGGACGTATTTCCAAAGCTCTGACATGACACAGCAAGTTCCAACCCAAAATGTCAGTTGTGTCAGTTCCCTGTAAGGCTTTTGCTTGGAACTTATACATAGTAGAGTAAATGAGCTGCAAGCTAAAGATGAATTG
Source organism: Acestrorhynchus altus (assembly GCA_034509495.1). NCBI lineage: Eukaryota > Metazoa > Chordata > Actinopteri > Characiformes > Acestrorhynchidae > Acestrorhynchus > Acestrorhynchus altus. The sequence goes on from CM067509.1 coordinate 25,102,849, forward strand.
TTATTGTCTGTGTTCTGTTTAAGCCCTGTTGTGCTTATGGCAGTCTGAGTGGAATAGCGGGGTTTAAAGTAGCGCAGTACTTCTGCTGTCTGAATGCAAGAGATAAATCAGAAACACAACAGCCCAAAAACGTCTTCCCCGTTGAGACACGCGCACACACACACACACACTGTGGGGTTCGAGGGTGAGCCAGTTCTATGGGGGATCTCTCCAAGGCTGTGGTGGAGGCAACATCCGCTTCCCTGTGGCCCATGCATGGCATAAACAAACGCAGAACAGCCGCCTAAATCCGCATGGAAGAGGGAATGACTGCAAAAAAGCGGCGGCATTATTCATAAACACAGTGCATCCTCAAAGGGCCGCTTCAGAGTTCGCCACACGCCATCACACATCCCAACTCGCTTTTGTTCCCATCCGCCTGCCTATTAATCCACCACACAGTGCAGTGAGCGGCGAGCAAAACACATGCACTGCTGAAGTGAGGGGGACAAGCAGAAGAAGTAGAAAGAAAGAAAGAAAGAAAGAAAGAAAGAAAGAAAGAAAGAAAGAACGAAAGGAGAGATACAGAAGGGGGTGAGGGGAATCTTTTGGGTATAAATTCCCGCAACGACAGCAAAAAGGAGAAGTCGAAGCACTTTGACAACAGCATTCGGGGAGTATTACCTGCCGTCAGAATGCTTCGATGTATCAAAGCTGTAATTGAGCCGCATGAAGTTCAAAGGAATCCAATGGAAACCGTTTCAAAGCAAACTAAATCCTGCCCTTAATTCTTCCTTTATTTGCCATCCATACTGATGTATGGCGCATGATGAAGCTTTTTAAGGCTAAATGGAAGGAGGATTATCGAGAGCTTTTGGGTCATGTACAGTCTTCTGTTATGATCTGTTATTTCCCTTAGTGTTTGGCTGCATGTCAATCATTCTCATAAATCCACAATATATTGCTTCCTAAACAGAACTCACGCTGGCGCAAAGTGCAGATATACTTTTGGTGTTCCAAACCCGACTTATGCTGGGCTCAAGTGGTTTCACTGTGTCCTGAACTTCGCTTCAATTGATGATGAAATAGAGAGGTAATGGACCTCTCTATGACCTTCAGGTAGTGACCTTCCGGATGATGACCTTCCTGTTGGTCATCATGGTGACATCTGAAGCAGAAAAGCCTCTGACTGTCTGCTCCTCGCTCAGCCAGTCATCAAGTCATCGAGCACGCTTGTTCTCACACTTAACACACATTTTTTCAAACACTACGAGACGGTGGAGACTCAATGATATTGAGGGTTGATGTACTCTTTAAGACAAACACAGACCCCCATTCCCGCACCAACAACGCACAGCAGCACATGTCAGTATGCCCCATAAATACCACATGTTTCATCAGTAAAGCAATGCCAAAGGCAAGAACACAAAAACAAAAACTTGATGTTGATGTAATTATATTTTCCAGTGTGAAACTGGCGAACAATATTTCTCCCCTCTCTCAAAGATAAAAGCTTTCAGTACGGTTTACAGGATGGTCACCGTTGTGATCTACCAGGTTTTACACAGTCGTTAGGACTATTTTATATGTAATCTTCTCAGAATTATTATTGGCTGTCTTGACAAGAAATCAATCAACCAATCAACATTTATTTTCACTCAGAAATACATTGAGAGTAACCCTCAATGCTGCCAAGCACATACAGCTTAAAGGGATTGAAAAAGAGAATTTTAATAGATTTTCTTTAACTCACTCAAAAATGACATTAAACTAAAATTAAACAAATGAAAAGTGGTTTCTGGTCTCAGAACACATTTAAATCAAGTAATTTGAAAGCATCACTTTTTTACTTTGTGAATAACAGTATCCATCATAAGCATACTTAAAAATGGCTGGTATACATTGTGGATTTTTGAGTACCAGTGCATCTAAAAAAAACATATTCTCACTTAAGTTCACTTAAGTTCATAATTTCGTAAAGATTTTCAGAATAAAACGTGTTTCATTTTCATTATATCCTTTATACCTTTTTGTTTTACTGTTGATCTAAATGGCTTAAATTAAATTTTAAATTATAAGAATATTTCATTTCAGGTTTGACTGAACAACTAATGAAACACTACCAAAATTAACACAAAAGAAAGCTTGAAATATATCACTTTAAATGTAAGGTATAGAACATAAATGGCAGTTTAACTTTATAAATTAAAAAAACTTTCACTAGTATACTCAACGTTGATGCTTACCTATAGTAGATACTCAAACACTAGTTAATATTACTAATTACTAACCAGTTTTGACTTTGAAGACTTGTACATTCAGTGAGCTGTCACACATTTATTCCTAATCAAAGAGCAAGAACATTTAAAACAGAAAGAGATATAATACAATCACTGAATTAAATGCATTTAAGGTCATTCATGTACTGTCAGAAACAATACATTGAAGAAATCATATGTATGGATAAACCAGCCTACCAACTGACACAACTGGTAGCAGTTAAAAAGAATTAAAAAGTAATTCAGAGGCACATCTAACCTCATTATAAGTGTGACAACCAATCAACCATGGACTGGTACACTAAACGGCAATGCTTGTGAAGGCATCCTTCACAGTTTAGGAAGAAGTGTAAACAATGCCCTGATATTACACACCTCTTGCTTCTCTTTCTGCTGAGTAAAACCCACACAGGCACTTTAATCCATGACTGTAACAGTAATTAAACGGGAAGTGTTAAGCTTGACCGCAAGCAGCAGTCGAATCACAGCTAAGCTGACGCAGTCATCTCACCCCTCTAGACCGAGTATAACTTACTGGGAAATTACCAGAAGGGCTCAAGTGTGAACAGAAGCCAACATATTACCAGTAAATGCAAAGCCATCTAGATTTAATTCATTAGGGAAGGTTTGGAAGGTTTATGATACAATTGAACATTTGAGTAAAAAATGCTACACGAGTGCATTTTACATGTGATTCTAGAGAGAACAGGCCAAAAATCAGCCTACTGTGTTTTTACTGCATTTTACAGCTTTCAGTTTTCACGGGAGATGACATTTTTAGGAGTGTATTTTGAACATGATATCCATCAGGAGCAAATGAGAAGTTTTCCTTTCATCCTAAGGGTGTCAGGTCCCGTGTCTCAGCAAGCGTTGAAAGCAGGACGACAGTTTAAACGTGCCATAGAACGCAATGTTCAGTATTTATTTGATGTCTGAGTAGAAGGTAAATAGAGCACTTTGGCTGAGTCAATAAACAAACAAACAAACCAATCTGATGGCCATTTAGAACCCTATACTACGGCCTTAGAATACAAACTCTCCTTTTAGGATGGACTAATTTGATGAGCTCTGCTCTGGTTTAGAGTACCATGACGGCTCACACATATTATAGCATAGTGTTGTTTTCACTACTGTAACAAGAACACCGTAAAAGTGTAAGTAAACATTTGTACATTGGTTTTACTACAACCACTTTTATACACATTGTTGTATTTCAGTAAAACAATATTTGAGCAAAAAAAAAAATACACATTTGCTGCACCACAAAGTCTCTTAGGTTGAATTCAAAATACCAAGCAGAAAAGCCACTGATTGGCTGCTTTCCACTGTGCTGGCTCCTCACTGCAAACGATACTGCTGATACTGAACAGTGCTCCTGTCCTCTCAGCTTGCACGGTAAAGTCAGAAAGCTAGGGTTAGCTTTCATCCTAGCATGAATACCTGCTCATGTGCCTGGCACTCACTTCATCATGCACAGCTTTTGAGAGCCCCATTCTGTGGACACAGGATAAGTTCACAAGGCCTGCTTCAGCTCCCTAATTTCTATGTTAACAGGCATGAGCCTACATTACACAACCATTTTTGGGAGGCTGAAATTGGCCTGTTCCACAGTTCTGGTTTGGTTAGGCATGATTTTCTTTTGATAGAAGATACAAGTGTTGGAGGTTCACAGTATGTCACTTCTATGGACTGAAAGTGTGTTGACATCAAAGTGAGTTTCAAAGTGTCTTGACATCCTCATTAATAATAATGAAACCAACCAAAAAAGAAAAGAGAGTAAAATGTCACTTTAGATTAAAAATCTCGGATCGAGATGTCAGGTAAGACGATATACAACATCTGCCCTTAAAATATAGCCTCTCAGTGTGAGAGTTTCTAGACATCTCCCCTGTTGTACGAGACAATAGCACTATTACAGTCAACTCATGTGACAACCAACCCCGTGGTCACCTACATGGGCACAAACAAACCAATATGTGCAAAGCCCCCAGCAAAGCTGCTTAAACAAAACCATATTGATTATAGCTGGAAGGACAAGCCTGTCACAACTGTGTGTGTGCATACACATGCACACATCTGCACATATACACACAAACTGGCTGGAGCATGGATTTATAGCCTTGTTCCCTGGACACGGAAGGATTAGCAGCCCATGGCACGGACGGTAATGAGATGTGAGAGAAACACTATGTGCCTAATTACTGTCCCTCTCACTGCTGTTGTCTTACTCCCCGTCTATGCGTGTGTTACAGGAGAGCGTGTGTGTGTGTGTGTCTATGTGTGAGAACGTGTGCGAATGATCTGCAACCATCTCCACGTCTTGGTAAACACCAGCTGTGTTCGCACTGAATAGATCGTCAACAAGAGAGAAGAGGGGGGAAAGAAAGCAAGCTGATAATTTGTGTTAATGAGAAAGCTAATTCTGAAAGTTTGTTTTGAAGATATGCACTCATAATTAGGTCAACTGGAGCTGCATGTTAACAGCGGAGAGTCTGTAAAGCAGCTCAGAGGAGCAGCTCTGATGTCAAATCAGTTCCCACTGACCACTGTAGTGCAAGACTTGTAAAACTGACCCTAGATCAGTTCAAACAAGCAGATGACTCCATGTTCAACTGTGTGTAGAGACCTGCAGTCAGTTGCACCAGCTGAACGCAAGTTAGATTGTAGGTTGGGGTGTAAAGTCCATCTGAAACCATAAGGCATATTTATCGGGAGTGTGTAGGAGATGTTAGATCAAAACCCAGTTGGCTAGATTGACTTCTGCAGCCAATCAGAGACAATATGCAAAATAAACAGGAAGTATTATACGCCTGACCTTGACCAAGCTTTGAAGTCATGTTTATTTGGCAACATTGTATTAGTCATTGTTTAGTCATGTGATTTGGCAACATTGTATGGTTTTCAGTAAAAATGTTTTCCCTTGGTCAGGACCAGCACAGGTCCAGCACAGGTCCACCGCAGAGCAGGTATTATATGGGTGGCGGGTGATTCTCAGCACTAAAGTGACACTGACAAACTGGTGGTGTGTTACAAGCGTTGCTCTTGTATGAGTGGTGTGATCAAACTAATCACGAATGCAACTGCAACTCATCCCTGAGGTATTTGATGGAGCTCCATCTGTCACAGTGACACAAGGTATTGTGCATGATGACCACAGGCTCATTTGTGGCTGCTCACAGACAATGCTATTATACTGACTATGCAAACCTGTGTGTGTGTGTGTGTATGTGTGTGTGTGTGTGTGTGTGTGTGTGTGTGTGCGCGCGCATGTGTGCAATTTGGACACTTTTGAGCACATTAGCATATGTTATTGCTGACCTATAAAATATATGCTCTCATAGAACTCAGGGCACAAATAAATAAAGGCAGCATCAACATTTTATAGCCCTGCATCTGTGTGTGTGTGTGTGTGTGTGTGTGTGTGTGTGTGTGTGTGTGTGTGTGTGTGTGTGTGTGTGTGTGTATTTTGAGGCTGGTGTTCCTCGGCTGTGCTGTGTCTGTCAGAGCCTGCCTGTTTCACACTGACCATAATGAACAACATCTCTGTTCTGTCACACTCATCTCTCTCTCCCCTCCTCTCTCTCTTTCTCTGTGCTCTATCCACTCTCACAGGATGGCCAATTAAACTGGTGTTAGGAAACAGGAAACACATGACAGGGACAAAGACGCTCATTTTACTCCCCATTTTTCTCCCCCACTGACACAAGATACAGCACAGCAACACACAACAGAGCACAGAGACCACACAGCCACACACAGCAGTGCACAGCTGACTGGAATACAAAGCAAGCTGTACGATGGGCACAGCGCACCATGACACAGCATGGCATGACTGTAGTCCACAAATCTGTAGCTCTACCTGCTCCAAGATCTAAACACCAGAGTGATGAGCATGTTTATAAGATAATGTACCAGTGCTGCTGCAGTATGTGTCCAAATTCACCCCTTCGGTTGAATCAATTCAGCATTAAGTTGCACCCAATGCTGACACAGGTGTGCAACTGCACACAACCAGCTGATATAGTCCCTGTAGAGAAGTACTGCCAATAGAATAGGACTCTCTGTAGAAGATAAACATGAACATTTTGGCACTGTGCCTAATGCCATAGGTGGGCTAACAATGAGCAATGAACTCTGGAGCAATGGAAGTGTGCTTGCTGGAATGATGGTGGTCTATACTATTAGTTGGGGAATTGGGGATGAGTTGGGGTGCTGAATGGAATCAAATCCTCACAGCAATGTTCCAAATGCTCTAGTAGAAGTTTTCCCTGAACAGTAGAGAGAGATACTCCAACAAAAGATTGGAGAATTATCAAAACAACAACTGAGAAGGTGTCCCAGTACTTTTGTCCATAAAGTGTTTATACTGTAATTAGAATCAGGTTTCTTTAGAAATCATGTAAAGACATAATCATATTACTATTATTATTATATCATTAATCTAATCTTTTCCCTGTTTGAACACAAATGACTCTTTCGTATGTGATTCAGTATGGACACAAATTCAAAATGGTTACAGTGCAGCTTACCATCATCATCCTCAGGTGGGCCATCGTAAGACTTATCGATGGCAGCGCGGAAGCTCTCATTGCAGCCACGTCCTCTCACCATATGGGGGCGCGGCCTGTGGAAGGGCAACAATTCATTCTTCTGGGCCTCAGTCACAGCTGTCTGCAGACTCTCCAGAGAACTGGACTTCTTCAGACCCAGTGTAGGACCCAGCTCCACTCCAGGGAACACTATCAGAGAGGAAAATCTATTATTAGTTGGATTCTTCAGTATCTGCAGTACACAAAATCTCATACAACATTACAAATACAGGCGTCCCAGACACTGGGTTGGGTGGCAGGGCTGTGGTATAAGCACTGGTTTAAAGCCCCTCAAGCCACCAAAGGGACCATTAGTTGTAGTTGTATGTAGTTGTCTTGTTTTATCTGTATTGAGTTTTAATTTTATTCCACACATTACAGACAAATTATGATATTAGATACAATCTCATGAATATAATCCAACTGATGGCATCATTATTCTATGAGTAAGATGTAACACCCTGTTACCCGTCACAGAAGCGTGAATGGGGTCAACAGACATTGATCTGTACTAACACAAGTACTAGCACCCCAAATACCTCTACTGTCTTAGTTTCAACACCATCACAATTCTCACAATTCCAACCCTAATCAGACATTGCTTTATAAAATGTATTTATTATTTATTGAGTGTTTCAGGCAAAGACATTTGTCATTGTGTGTGCTGATTAAGGAGGGTGGGTCAATAGCTCAAACATTTCCCTCAGGCACATCAGGTTAATGACAAAGTTAAATGTTAATAAGGTGCAGTAAGGTGTGTGTGTGTGTGTGTGTGTGTGTGTGTGTGTGTGTGTGTGTGTGTGTGTGTGTGTGTGTGTTACAGTGAGAGCGTCAGAATTCACCCATCTCCATGCTGTCCTGCTCTTATGAAAATGAGTTTTTAAACACACGCCTCTGCAGAGGGTGATGAATGAGGAGAATGAGGCAGAGAACAGCATCTCCATCCATCAGGGTCTTCTCTCCTTCCCTCTATCCTTCCACCAACCCTCCTCTCCTCGCTCTGCAACTCCTGCACCCAAAATCATTAGCTAAAGCGCTGCAGCTCCCACAGTGCATGCCGGAATGGGGGGAATCAGCGTATCGACAGGCGTCACGCCCTGCTGGAATTCCAATCAGCCTGTGCCGGACCGCTCTGTTTGCCTAATGGCCATTTAAATTTAAGAGGAAGTGGAATGGGTAGGACTCCACTGTAGGACTATAGTCGTCCAGAGCACAGTACCACAGAGTCACGAGTCTAGCTTCACTAAACATAATACATGGAGACATGACAGAAGAAATGTGCAGGGTGGAAGATCAGTTTTTCAGAACTCCATTTACAGTGAGCTTTCTTTGCCATTTGGTAAGCTAAATAATGTATGACTAAAACCAAAGGGAAAGTGGATGTGCTGCAGTGTAATGATGCTTTACAACCTCTTCTATATCATGCCATAAAATAGCTGACTGTGGAAGACAATACATGATTCCTATGTGGTGTGTGGGGTCTCCTAAATAATAACAAGAATAGAAAATGTTTAATTCTTTAATTCTTTCAAAAATAACTAAACCCATAGACATCACCAAAATATTCTTCACAAAAAACAGGTCTACCAGTGGACAGGAAGTGAATGCATTGTACAACAGAGCTGGACTACCCGTGCATTGTGTAGGGTCCGGCAAATTAATGAAGGCCCCCTCACCCCGATTTTTGCATCAAGTTAGGCAGAGTCCACCTTAAATTCTATATTTACATAATTAAACACTCTCTCTCTCTCNATCAACCGAGAGCGGTGCATGATCCTAAATAACTATAGGATGATACTCCTTGGCAGTAACTCAAGTACAAGTGAACTATCGAAGAAAATATAGTCAATCCATGAATGACTCTGGTGTGGATGAGAGTAGAAAGAGTATTTTTTACTATTGGGACTGTAAAATCTCCACGGGTCTATAAAACCATACCTGGATACAAATTCAGAAGTAGATTGAGACATTTGCGAAGGAGTTAGTGTACGTGGGTTAGAATGGTCTAAACTCTGGTTGATCATGCAATTCAGATCTCCCCCCATGATAAGACACTGGGTATTTAAAACAGGGATAGAACTAAACAGTTTATTAGTAAAAGTTGGGTCATCGTGGTCAGGAGCATATATATATTAATCTGTATATATATATATATATATATATATATATATATATATATATATATATATATTAATATATATATATATATAATGTTATACATCTATTTAAATATAAAATACAACATTGTTAATTTATGTTTGTCCAATAACTACTGTTTATGCATACCCAATTTTATTCTATATATGTCTGTTTATTCTTCCTGTAAAGAAGGGAGGATAGTAATGGATGACAGTTTCCCCTGATAATAATAATGGGCACACATTGGCTCCCAGAGTAGGGGGGCTCCTTACAAGAATTTTGCTTAGGGCCCCCGGAAAGTCTGGACCGGCTATTTTACTACTACATGGTGGGCCTCCAAACAAGGTAGCCTGGTGACCTTCTAGCAATGCTGCCGTGTCTAATACACTCATAACAGGTCTGCAGACACTAACAGGTCATTATATGCTGTTTTGAGAACGGTTCACCACACACATAAGTGTGCACCCTGAGTGTATGTCCAAACCCATTTATTTGTTCCTTTCAACATCAAGGGTATTAATAGGGTGTTTGTCTGGCTTTGCTCCAGTAACAAAATCTTTTATTCTGTAAAGCCTTTACAGTAGAATTGGAGCAGTGCTGTGAGGATTTGATTGCAGTCAGCTACAACAACTTTGATAAGGTCAGGTACTGCAGTGAAGAAGACTGATAAAATCCAAAAGCTCTGTTTCCGAACAGCCCAACGATGCTAGGAGGTTTTATACCCCTCCAGCTGATGCCTGACATTGAGCATAGTCACCTCAGACACATGATCAACTGCTCCAAGGCAGAACTTGAAATGAAAGGGGCTTTTGGAATGGAAATGGAAATTTTCTGTTTATGCACAATTGAACACTTTTGTCAGGAGTGGATGTACCCATTAACTGCATTCTTCAGTAGCTAAAAGAGCTGAACTAATCAGACATTTAGTGGACATTTAACGTAGAGGGTACGTGGTAGGTGTATCTAACAAACCAGCAAGTCAATTAATGTGATATGTTTCTGTAAATAATAAATGGTTAGATGTTTCTCACTACCCTTGGTGAGCCGGTCTACAGTATACACTAGAACGTTTAGCGATGGTGAGAGAGCAGGGAAAGTGAAAGAACAAGGAAAAGAAAAGAAAGAAGAAAGACGTAGGTGCTTCTGAACTCCCGAGAGTCAGTGGCCTGTGGTGTAGGGGAATGGAGAACAGGATTTGTGTGAAATGAAGGTTATAAATAGCAGGCAGCTGCTGCATGACACAGTCGGACAGGAGAGAAAAAAAATCCCTTCATTTTTGAGTGGAATTCCTGTCACAAATGTAATTATTGCCGTCCACTGGCTGGCTGATAGAATTAAGCAGCTTTATGGCTGTGAATCCATGGAGAACTATGGCATAGGCTTGGCTCCAGGGATGTACACTGCATGTGTGTAGGAGTGGGCAATATGATGCATTTTCATGTCATCATCAATATGATAAAATATGTCACAATGCATTTTTCAGAATCAGAATCAAAAATACTTTCCAAGTACGGCATGCATAATGTTCATACTTCCAGAGGTCCATCCATCATTGCATTATTGCAATATATTTACAGTTTGGGTCCCCCAAAAGATTTGAGCTCTCAGGTATCCTTTACCTACATCTCAGACATTAATCAGCTTGTTAGGGATATGATTTGTTCACAGTCATCGTAAGAAAAAAATCAGGTGATGCAAATTTTGGGTTCCTCTAAGCAGTTGCCTAGCAGTATAAATGATGCCTATAATAGTAATATAATATATCAATAGCACATATTACAGCAGCTCTAAATGGTGTACAGTAATTAGGGCCCTGTGATTTTTGTGATGTTATTGATGCATGTTTCCTCAAAATCTGAATGGAAAAAAGACCAAAACAAACAAACAAACAAACAAAAAAAAAACAGAAAAATAGAACAACATGAAAAAATAAAACATTTCACCGATTCCGAAGTAATGCAGTAGCTCATTGGACGTCAGCCCATGATGCCGTTATTTAATAAGATTGCAATCATCTCATTTTTTCATTTATTCACATTTCTATCTAGCTATTAATGTATCTCTCTTTACAAGGCATGTTCAAAGTCTCAAAGAAATACGATGAAATGGGACATGTGGTCATTCGTTATTAAAGACAGTTTATCCTGCTTTTGTAGGAGTAACTCCATCTATTGTCCTAGAGTTGGGAACATTGCTGTGAGGATTTGACTGAATTCAGAGACATGAGCATAATTGAGATTAGGATGCTGGCTGATCAGAACCTCACCTCAGTACTGGATGGCACACCATCATTCCAGAGAACACAGTTCTTCTGCTCCACCACTCAATACTGGGGGGGGGGGGGATTTACACCCCTTTAGCCCACAGCTGGCATTAGGCATGATGTCAGCAGATTTACGTTTATCTGCTCCAGTCATATTGTATTGGCAATACTTCTCAAAAGGGACTAGACAAACTGTGTGTGCATTTGCACATCTGGGTCAGCAGAAGGGATTCATTAGAAAAAGTGTGTCCTCAATGTGTGTGTTTGTGTGTGTTTGTGTGTGTGTGTGTGTGTGCAGACATTATTCCAGACAGCATAAGCAGCGAGTGGTGTGTGTTAATGGGGCACAACAACGTCAAGCCGTAAAGGTCATGATGCAACACAGGCATGGGAGATATTCAGCTTGTGTGACAGAAAGTTCGCTTTTAGAGCATGTCAGCATGTGTGAGTGTGTTGGTTTATCACAGGGGTGTCGTGTCTGGCGGTCAAAGTGATGAGCGTAACCTCGGGCGCATTTCCTGCGTTACCACTGCCGTGTGTGTTTAAGAGAACCCCGTTAAGGATGAGGCAGACAGATGACACCTGCTGCTGGAGTAGGACCTACCAGCTACGTCGCTGTGCTTACAGTACTCCGCACATGAGAGACAGGAAAGAGGGCAAACGGGGAAAAAAACAGGATTTTAAAGGTCGGCTGTCATAGTGACGCTTCTGTTCCACTCTTGCTGTCACCCTTCTGCCTCCGTTTGTCTGCCTCCTCTTAGCTTAGGAGAGAATACACCAAGCTCGATGCCCAGAACAAGTTAAGGGATCCACCCCTGCCCATCAAATGGAGCTGAGAGTTTTACTGGAACTGAGCTACACACCACACACTACACACACACACACACACACACACACACACACACACACACACACACACACACACACACACACACACACACACACACACACACAGTAGAGTGAGGTGCTGAGCTCTACCCTTCAGAAAAGCCTCAGATAGGATGCTCCATCACCCTTAACATCCCGTATCCAGGCAGTCGTCAGTGCAGCCCCCACTCCCTCTCTCTTTCAGATACATCACAGAGACAGGCAAGGAGTAAAAGGATCTCTCTCTCAGTGTGGGTTATGATATTTAAACCCGAGGAGATGTATGACTCTGATGATTGCCAGCGACAGACTTTTAAAAAGCATCTCATAATTACAGTTCACTTTTATTGGGTTAGTGGGCGAGCGGAAGACTACAGGGGGTTACTGAGAGAGCCAACAAGCGAGTGAGTGAGCGAGTGAGAGAGCAAGAGAGATTGTCATTGTGAAAACAGAGTGATAGATGGCCAGGCATGGTTACCAGCACGCTAGCACAACCCATTAAATTCCATCTCTCATGGCAGAGTTAACTAAATACTGTGGTCTACAGGAGTGACTGACCTTCCCCCACACCATCCCTGAACTGCAGTCTTTGTGCACGAATCCTGACCGAACTGCATCTAAAACTGTTATAACCTTCAATGAGCTGAGCTACAGTGCTGTGTTTCAGGATGGATAACTGTCAATTATATATATACACTATTTTGTAGGGGTTGTTGATATGGTAAAATGTAATATTATGACATTTAATAATAACATTTTGTAAATTTTTGGATCCACAATATTTATCGAGATATTCTGCTAAATCCCTGATAAAAAAAACAAAAAAACAAAAACAAAACAAAAACATAATGCACCAGAAGGATTTGTTGGAATCAAATGAAACTTAATGTGTGACTATAATGATGATATATGTAAGTGTTTACGATATTAGAGTGGAAGGGTCAACTCAAAGGAGGCTCTAGTATCCTGTTGAGCTGCCTCTAGCAATATAAGACAAAATACGCATGGGCATGGAGGCATACAGGTTCTGCAGGTTTGCCTGCAGATGTTGCAGCAGGGCTGGTTGATCCTGCACACTCATAGTTTGCCACCCTGCTGGTCCCCTCAATTGGCAATAAACCTGGTGACCAGACAGGTCAAGGAATTGTTGGAATCTGCTGAAGATATTCCTGGGAAACCCTTGCTGTGTGTGGGTGAGCAGTATCCTGCTGAAACATGGCAGCTGGAAGCCCTGCCATGAGAGGTGACATGGCTGCAGGATGTCCTGCACATTTTGCTGAGCAGTTAGTGTCCCTTGACTGGGACATACAAGGATGTATACAATGATGTAGATGATCACACAGTTGGAATTGAAGGCGGGATTGAAGTGCTCACCATGGGGCCTCCATACTTGAACCCAACCATCATCAGAAGATACAGTTCCAGTCCATTTGTAGTACAGTTTGCTGTGTGTGCATACCATCATGAAACCACTGCTCCCTTTGTGCCCCTTTAACACTCTGGCAACTGGGCAAAATGTCAATGATCTCTCAGCAAGAGGAAAGCTACCCAAAAGTAGCTCTGAGACCCTTTTTTTATATCAGTGGAGGAAGAGTATTTACACCCTCTGGTGCCAAAACCCACATTGCAGTATTTTGTCATACTGCAAAGATGCACACGTAGCTGCACATAAGAATATGGTAACCATGCCAAGTCTAAGTGTTGGCTAGGGAGGGGTATAGCTAGTCCCCCAAACTGTGGAGCAAAGGAAGTGCACTTGATGGAGGATTGAGATCTAACCTTACAGATGTTTGGATAAACAAAATCAAATCCTTACAGCAGTTTGTAAAGCCTTCTGCTACAGCAAACACAGACAAAATCATTTGAGTCTCTAGAGAGAGAGAGAGAGAGAGAGAGAGAGAGAGAGAGAGAGAGAGAGAGAGAGAGAGATAGAGTGAACGAGAGAGTGAACGAGAGAGTGAGCAAAAGAGAGAGAGAGATAGAGTGAATGAGAGAGTGAGCAAAAGAGAGAGAGACAGAGAGAGAGAGAGTGAGCAAAAGAGAGAGAGACAGAGAGAGAGAGAGAGAGAGAGAGAGAGAATGAAAGTGAATGGGGGTATGAGGGAAACAGCAGGAGAGACGACCATGTTTATAATGTACAAGTATCTGTCCAACCAGATACACCTGTGAAAGCTGCACATACACTCCATTCAGTCACTCAGACAAATCATAACATACACACACACACACCCACACACACACAGATGATTTGTCAGTAGGACAAATTAATCCATCAATCCCAATCAGTCAAACATGGCGGCCTTCAGCTCAAATCAACAACAAACTCCTTCTCAATTGTGAACGAGGAGCAGAGGAGAAGAAAACACATTATAAAGAGAACCAGAGAAGCAGAGTGACAGAGTGAGCGAGAGAGGAAAGAGAGCGAAAGAGAGAGTGTACGAGAGAGTGAGAGAGAGAGAAAGAGAGAGAGAGAGAGAGAGAGAGAGAGGAGAGAGACAGAGCATGAGAGAGAGAGACAGAGCGTGAGAGAGAGAGTGTGTAAGTGACAGAGAGAGAGAGAGAGAGAGAGAGCGAGAGAGAGAGAGAATTGGAATGACAGCAGAGCTCCTGGTAGGCCAGCACTTGGCAGCAAGCGGTTTGTTTTCAAAGTCAAAATTACACAAGGGAACAAATCAGTCTACAGGCTCTCCACTGCTGATTCCTAAACATGGCCCAGCTTCTGAAAGCCTTTTTCACAACTCGCACTCTAAGCTGCGTTGCTTCCGCACTGTCTCCTCAGACACACACACTTATCACAATGGAAGAGAGGGCAGCAGCCAAGTCTGACGACAAAGTGCTCACAGATCACAAAGACAGAAAAGAAAACAAGCACACAGAGCAAAGGAACAGAGATGAAGAGACTGTGTCCATGACGACGTCTGCTGGAGGAAGACTGAGGACAATGTATAAGTGTAATATTTAACAGAGAAGTGGATCTGGACGAGGTCCCGGCTTCATATAGAGAAACAGAGACGAAGGGAAAAAGAGAGGGTGAAGGGAGAGAGACCGAGTGAGTGTGAGCACTGTTCCTGCAGAAGCTGAGTGTGACTGCAGCTCAGCAGTGTTGCTGGGATAGGTGTTGGATGCTAAGGTAGTGCTAGACAGTTGCTATGGTAACGGGTTGTTGATAAGGTGTTGCAAAGCAGTTATAAAGGCATTATAAAGGCGTTGCTAGGTGGCTATTAAGGGATAAGTTCTAGGATTTGATGTATGTAGTGCAAAACAACATTTTTGGTTAAACGTTTAAGGACACATTTCAGTGCATTCCTTTACAGAGAATCAAGCCCACGAGTTTCAGTATGATGCACAAGGTTGGCTCTGAGAAGGAAACTGCAGTCTGGGTTTAGAAGAAACAATTAAGATACATAAGAATAACAGTATGTTTCTCTACTGCAGTCACACCAGTCCCCAGAATTTTACCATCTTACTACTTTTTATATGGTTATTATTTTTAAATAACTGAACGAGTTGCTTTTAGTCTTGAAAGTTTTCTTTTGGAAATGGTCCAAATTTGGTCTTGTCAATAAAGCTCACTGACCTGAACTGAATTGTGAGTGAGATCAAGGATGTTGAACCAGAAAGGAAGATGGGAACAAGAAAGGGGGAGAAAAAGAGGAGGGGGGGTGCATAGGAACAGAGTGAGATTGAAAGAAAGAAAGAAAAAAGGAGTAAAGTGCAGACTCAGGGGAAAGCTAATCTGGGTGAGCTGAAGGATACAGACACAACGAGTCTGAGACACTTCATCAGCACAACTGTCATAAACACAATCAATATCTCCCTCTTACACAGAATTGGACACTTACCAGCCAGCACATTATCTCTCTCCCTCACAAACACACACACGCACACGCACACACACACACACACACACACACTCACAGAGTAACTGGAGAAACTGAAATGAAGTTATTTTCTCTTACGACTCCCCACTGTATAAAACACTGGGTGTGTGATTGTTCCAATTTACACACACACACAAACACACACACACACACAAACGCAAGATCACAAACAGAATGTGAATACATTAAATGAATGTTTATGAATGTTTACTTTTCATCAACACACACACACACACACACGCACACACACACTCTCATCTTTGACACTTCGGTGGTCTCATGTTTCTTAGCGACGGGGTTCATTTTGCTTATTTATTTCCACAAAAATTCCTGGATTGGATCAGCCAGCGTTCTTGGCGCACTGTGGAAAACCTCAGACGGATCTCCAGCACTTTCTCTCTGTCTGGATCTCTGAACAGAAAAACAAAGGCGAATACACATCTGCAGGCCCACTTTTCTCCACTCGTCAGCGCTTTCTCTCCTTCTCCAAGACTGATTTCATAAAACACGACTTTTAAAGCTTAATCATTCAGAGTAAAGCTCCCTAAAAGGGCAGCAGCAGCTAGTCTCGTGGATGAATAAAGTGACCATGGTTCCAACTGGCAAATCAAAGTGGTCACACCAAGGCTTATCGAGTGAAGAAAAATGGGGCAAGTAAAATAAGATTCTATGAGAGTCTGGATTTCTGTAAATGGCTCCTACATGATTTTGTTCATGTGAATCTGTGAAAGACGTGGTCTGGTCTAGCACTGTTTCTCAATGCTGGTCCTGGAGGCACCCCTGCCCTGCACATTTTGGCTTTAACACAATCTATGTAATTCTGAAGGGCTGGGAGGAGGGAAGAGTTTAAAACAGAAGGGTAGGGGTGCCTCCAGGAGCAGGGTTGAGAAACACTGGTATCGCAAACATTCCACACGTTATTAAATGCAAGCATTTACAGTAATTTTTTAGTAAAAATGTGTAACGTGTGTAATCTCAATATTTACAGTTACCTCATTGACAGCTCTGTGCCAGAGTTGAATGTGTTTGAGGTTCTGCTCGGGTCATGTCATAGCATTTTAGTTTTATTGAGATCAGGACTGCTGGCGGGCTTAAATACAGAATTCCTTCTGCTTGAGCCATTTGCCAGCTGACAATCAGTTATACACAGAACTGATGGCAAGTCATTCCATGTCCTGAGGCAGCACTGGGGTGCCGCACTACTGGGGGGTCACATGCTGTTTTGAAGGTATAAAAAGTGTG
Source organism: Acestrorhynchus altus (assembly GCA_034509495.1). Classification (NCBI taxonomy): domain Eukaryota; kingdom Metazoa; phylum Chordata; class Actinopteri; order Characiformes; family Acestrorhynchidae; genus Acestrorhynchus; species Acestrorhynchus altus. The sequence goes on from CM067509.1 coordinate 25,120,088, forward strand.
CAGAATTACACTGATATTTTATTGTGGGTTCATGCTGGTACATCGTACAAAGGCTGTTTCTAGTTGAGCTTCATCCTGTAACTAAACAACAGAAGCATTGCAACTGCCAATCATTTTGCTACACATTTAACGACTGTTATTAGTCAATAATGTAGAGCTGCTAATGTTAACATGTTGATCCATGAATGACTGCAGACACTGATGTCTTTATTATCATTACAGTGGTTCATGTAATTGGACAATATAGGAAAAAAAAGAGGTGGAAAATGATGTTAGCTCTTTTCTACCAGGAATGCAGCGTGTTCTTCATAATAACTTTACAGGAGTAAGAAACTCATTTTGGACCATTTGTTTTCTTCATCATGGCATGAATGTTAGGGCCAGACAGGCTGGTTTGGAGTATTTTTAAGCACTGATTTGACCGTGCATAAATTTAACTCCGAATCAAGCAATACAGAAATAATACAATGGGTTTATCAGGTGCTGCAGAGAGCAATGTCTCACTGGTTAGAGGTCAATGCAAAGACACATTGCTCTGAAAAATATATCAGAATGCACAACACGTTGAACTTTGATATGGATGAGAAGAAAACTTTGGTCAGCCAAGAACAGAAAGCTGAGGACAGTCAAAATGTGGCAAAATGTAGCCTGGTCTGATAAATCTCAATGTCTATCAGGCATATATAGTCTTCTTAAGAAATTGAATGATGAGATGTTCCTAAAAAAAGGAATCAGTATGTGAATACTACATTAATATTGTACTTACACTTTGAAAACCTGGAACATTCTAAAGCAAAACACTCCTAAGTGTTGAGTGTTTTTTCCCTCAAGCACAAGGAATTGTGTGAATAAAAGCCAAAACAATACTGCAAAATAAAGTGACTTCTAGCTCTAGTCTTCAATACAATGTTTCCAGCACTGGCAGGATGAAGGGTAGCATGTGCTTACTATGAGATGCGTGGACAGCTCAACATGCTTGAAGGAGAACAAAAAATGCTATTTTTATTAATTCAGCCCATAGATGGCCATGCTGAATGATGGAGAGAGACGGCCATGGTGAACGTTACCCATTCAGAGAGTGAGGCTGGTTGGGCTTTCTTGGTCTCTTGACCACAAGTGACTGTAGCATCACTAAAGATTGACGCTGCCGTTTTCTGATGTTTGAGCAAATGCTTACAAACATGTGGCACCATGTGTCATTTCTTAGATATACTTTTGGAGGCTTTCATCCTGCAATTCAGATCATTCTCAGGGGTTTTCTTGCAATTGCACAGAGATGTGACACATTTCCCCTGAGCACAGACACATGCTGTTTTCAGTTCTGTGGTTGCTCATCAGCTTCTTTACTCAGAGTAAGAGCAGAGCCTTGTGTTTTTGTCTGTTACTTGAGAAGAATGTTGTTGTTTTTTTTTGGTTGTGAAACATGTTCTCTGCAATGTTCTTTGGTGGAGGGAGTGCACCTTCAGTAAACAATACCTGGGTCACATTACACGCAGATGTGCAGTGTTTGCTGCTTTCATGTCTGGTTCTGACTTAGGCTGACTGCTCGCAGAGACTGAAAAGAGAAGTGTCCTTGGTGTGAATGAATACGCTCTTGACATTCTTTACATCTCAAGAGCAGACCAATATAGTCAGTTACAAATGAGCAGTGAATTAAAAGCACTTTCCTCTGAAGGATGGCCTACAATTTACTGGTTTTCAGGCTCACTGGATGACTTTGCTTTGAAATACATGTTTAAGCTGGTAGAAAGAGCAAATGAAACCCTTGTATGTGCATGAAATCTCAGGTTTGAGTTTACAGAGGCAATGGGCTTGTTTTGAGTGGGTCAGCCATAAGCCTCAGAGACACATAGGAATAAAGAATCAGGCTTGCAGTCAGGAACATTCTGTCTAGCTCGGCCGTATCCACGCAGGGAGTGGATAATACTTCAATAAATTCCTCTGTCACAAATGCGCCTTGTTTCAGGGCCTTGTCTCAAACTGCAAAGAGAATTCACCCCTTCTCCTCTACCGTTCAGACTCCCCAGCCAGGGTGTCAAATGTATTTTTTAAACAGAGCCAATTTCTCTTCTCTGAAGCCATGTGCAAATGAAAGGTTGTGTGGCGTTCAATAGGAAGGAGCTGAATGCTTTATAAGAGACCTAAATCTGAAGCGAAGCCTCATATTGATTTTACAAGCCTATACATTTATTTCATTTTGCATGAAAACTGCCTCAGTGATTTACAGCTGGAATATATTCATGTTTCTGTGGCTCAGATTTTTCCATATCCTGGGTTCTGCGAGCATCTAGGCTGCTCTGCACCTCTGTGTGAGAAACACCACACCGTGGCTTCATTCGTCCACCACGTTAGAAAAATAAGAGAGAGGAATTATCAGTGGCTCGTTTTTTCCATCAGCAGCATTCCCGGAGCTGGCAAATGCAGGGTTTTCCGCAATTTGAAAGAGGGAAGGTTGATGTGTTTGCTCTGGAACTAAAGCACTGTGGTCTCGGGGTGCAGAGGGAGCTGCGGTCAGCGCAGAGCAATGAGAGAACAGACTTCCCAGGGTGCTTTGCTCTTATGCCACACTCTGCACTGTTGGCAGGAGGACAACACATATGCACTCTTCGCACACTAGCACACACATGCAGTCTGGGGAAAACAGGGAGAGAAAGGGGGCTTGGGTATGTAGTTTGAAAGAGAAAATAAGATACAGAGAGCGATACAAAGAGATACAGAGCTGCATCTCTAGGGGAGAGTCTAAATGGCCACATCTCTAGGACAGAGATTTCTGCTCTCCAGTGAAAATGCATGAACACACACATGTATTTCTAATGATATAAACAGCAGTAACATGAGATGAGAAAAGACAACATGCCACTCTGCCTGCAATCCCATCTCTAGACTCCACTGCAATGGCTCTGGGCTGTGTGGACAGAGAGAGAGTTATAACCGAACCCACTGAGAGGAAGGTGTAACACAATTTTGATGGGAATTGGATTTTGAGGCTAGAAATCACATGATGTGTGGGCCAGAATGTGAGGGAGGAGAGAGAGAGAGAGAGAGAGAGAGAGAGAGAGAGAGAGAGAGAGAGAGAGATGGCCACAGCACTGGGGAGGTTTTAGGTAGATTAAAAGCATGCAGCCAGGGCTCTTAAGACCATCCTACTAATTAAATATGTCAAAGCTCATGAAGAGGCATTTGGGGCCTTTCTATGCGGCAGGCCCCACCAAACCCACCTAGTCAGCAAAGCCTTCAGCGGCCTGTCAATAAACATTAGCTCGATCATCAGTAAAAACTGCAGCAGAATGGATTGTTTTATTAAATGTACGACTGGCCCTCGTTTTATTGCAAGCATAGAGAAAAATCACACCAAATGCGAAACATAAGCCATTAGTCAAATGCCAGTTCTGGATGCCATGCTTGTCACTTGGAGACTGCAAAGATGTATAGAGATGTCTCATGACAGAAAATGAAAATGAATGAAAATTCCAAAAAGAACAACACAACAGATTAGAGCCTGTAAACAGTCTCACGAGGATAATTTACTTTATTACTGCTATCACAGAACCGGGTGTAAATAAGATAACTAGTCAGTTAGTTATTGTAAATGTGTGGTGACAAGGTGCTTGGCTATGGTCAGGAATAGTTCAATGGTTGCCCCTTTAAGTTATAGTTCCTTGCAAAACGTTTTGGCCAGTGTCTCCTCGTTTCTTCAAAGGGGGATCAGACTCGGAATCTTGGTAAAGCTACTTTATGACACACCTAATGTTTAAAGCATTACATATAAGAAAATGCAAATCAGTGCAGCGTTCTTTAGCTTTCACAGGATACGGGAGCAGAACACCCACAAGAGTGTCTCTGTTAACACCATGACACTTGTCACTGCACCTCACCAGGGCTTGTGATGTTGCCAACTGGAACCAATAGGACTAGCAACATGTGGCATGGTCTGAGCTGATCCAAGCTGGTAGGATTTGTGTGTGGTACAGAAACCATGAAGCCATCAACCCTAGTCAACAAGACATTGTGCAGGCTGGTGGTGGTTCCATACTGGTGTGGGGGGTATTCTCATGGCAAGGGTTGGGTCTACTGGGCAGCCTAAACATGTCATTATTGGTAACCACTACATTTTACTGCACAGTGACAATTTGCAGTCCTTCATGGACTTCAACCACAGTAATGGGATATTCCAGCAGGATAAGGCAGTACAGTGGATTGAGGAATGTTCAATATCTCCAGAACTTCAAAATGGACTGTCCCATCCATCTGGCACCCACTGTCAGACCTTCCACAATCTGATCATTTACATAACTTCAAACACGCATACACCTAAAACCTGACAGCTTATATAGGTGTGGCTGTTACCAAGCTGTCCCCTGAGGAACACCCCTTCATGATCAATGTACATACTGCTATTCCATGACTTTTGTGTGCTTCCATTGCTGCAGGTTGACAAATTGACATGTGCTCTGGTTAAAAAAATAAACAACAACTTTCTGTCATAGCTGTTACTACCACATTGGACAAGCTTACTACCACATTGGGCAATATCCCTTGAAATTAAATAACAATGCACTCTAAATGTATGTCCTGTGACCTGTGTGTACACCTACACCTGCTGTGTGTTACCAGTCTGGGTGACCAAGCCAACCGTTAAAAGGAACACTGGTGGTTAAAGCATTAAGAGATTAATCTCCCTTCACACAGACTATGTGACGCAATAAGTCCAACAAATAAGGTAAATGATTACTACAGCAACCTTCTAAACATGCAATATCTATAACCACACATAAACAACAATGAACATCCACGGTTCTAAAAGCACAAAACACACCATATGTGGTCTCAGGGGGTCTTGTGTTGGTGAAACACATAAATGGCAGGTCTTTCCTCACACTTATCAAAGCGACAGTCCGCAAGGTACTGGCTAGAAGTGAGGAGAGAAATATAAGAGAGGGGGAAACCCTCAGGCCATTTCCTCTTCCTCTCTTTAATCTGCACTATCATCTACCTCGTTTAAGTGTAACAGCAGCTGGCCCCGAGCTGCGTTCCAGACCGCAGAGGAAGAGAGTGAAGAATGGAGAGAGGGAATTAGGGAAAGAAGAAGACAGACATCTGGTAAAAAAAAAAACAAAAAACATGTTCCATCAGCTTGAGGGCCACACATACAAGGTGAGCTTATCAGCTTGACCAGTACATACAAAGCATGCATGGTATAATCAAGCCTTAATGCCAGAATGCCCTTAATGGCTGATCTTTATATTTTGATCCAGGATCACAATTTGGATTTTTTTTATGAGATTTGTATAGTAATAATGTTACGTCCAGTGTTTTGTGTGTGTGTGTGTGTGGGTGTGTGTGTTTGGCTTGCACTCTCTCCACTAATGGTTTGGGTGCTGCTCCTGACCGTGGATGATGGGGCACACTGATTTGCTAAGTCGATGCGTGGACCTGGCTTAAAGTCCTAGTGGCTGTCTGCCTCGAAGCTTCCTGTAAAGTTGCATGTGAGCACACCAGCACAGCCCGGTGATTTCCCTGATGAAACACACCTGGTTCTAATCAGCTGCTAATTGCCAACTTTAGTAAATGCATTAGAGCAGGGGATTCACAGAAATGTGTTGGACAGTGCCCTGCAGTATCAGAGCTAAAGAAGGCATATACACTTCAAAGTCAATTTTGCTTCTTTTTTTTTTTAACAGACAACTTATTAAATTACAATCTGGAGTGTGTTGAGTGAGTTTTAAATTCACTTGAGATTTCTTTCATGTCTGCAGAATAGAATGCAACCTTAATATAGTGTTAACATCAGTAGAGCAGAATATTTTAGCACTAGTTTTTAACCTGATATAAGTCATAAAGTGAATCACACACAGAGAAACTGTACCTCCATGAGTTTTGTGGCATATTGCTTATAGCTATATGCTCATTTTTATATCCATCATTTTAGATGCTTATGCTTACTGCAATATTATTATTATTATTATTATTATTATTATTATTATTATTATTATTATTATGCTCTTGCCTGCAACATGGCTATTTTGTCCCACAGGCCCAAGTCCCTCAGATTGTCCTCAGCCAATTATGAAGGATGTATTTATTACTTTGTAACTGACCACTTTCTTCATATTAATTATGCGTAGCGATTAATGTGTGATTGTCATTTAATATGAACTATTTACTAATTTGTGGGACTTTTCTTTGTGTAAAGGTTGCCCTGCTCCTGCACACATTAGACCGGTTAACTGCCCACTAAAAGATGCACTAAAAGATATTGTGTAGAGACGTGCAAGACCTGTTGGAGTGCACACCTCGGTTTTCTGTATTATTGTAATCAGTTAACGGTATAACTGCAACCTAAACCTGAACGTAACCACAGTAACCTACACCTAAGTGTAGGTATGAATTTGTGAATTGTGAATTTCCCCACTGCGGGACTAATAAAGGTTTATCTTAACTACCCAAAAGGCAATCTTCCTGCTCTTTCAGTTTATCTTTCAAGCAAAATGATCACATTTGTTCATCACAGGAGTAACAGTGTTGGGTTTCCAAAAGGTGGGCAGCTGGGATGTATAGTAGAGAATTATGTTTAAGTCTAAAACATGTTACACATTCATAAAACATCCACTATAGGAATCTTGAGGGACCATAAAATTGGCTCTTCTATGTCCTCACTCCAAAGCACCCATTTTGGCACCTTCATTTTTAAGACCACAGCCAAACTCTTGGCTCATTGCAGTATGAAAGAATCTGCAGAATCTGTAACTTAATCCTCTCTGCTGTAAATCCTCTTTAAATCCTAATGGTCCATACGTCGATCCCTCAACTTAATAACTCCATAACTCATATACTAGCTTTATAACAGATACTAAATAATTCAATGCGGTTAATGAATAGGTTATTCAATACTGCTGTGCTTGATGCACATGCACCAGCACATCATACATTACCAAACCTCTAACATGTCAGTGTCACTGCTGTGCTCAGAATGGTCCACCACTCAAATAATGTTTGGTGAGTGATGGTCCTACACATTGGTCCCTTTCCACTTACAGATGGGTGGAGGGTTGCTGATTAATTGAACAGCAACAGATGGACTACAGTTAGTAACTCTAAACCTACAAAGTACATATGGTAGGTGTTTCTGGTACAATGGTCAATAGGTGGAGGCTGGAGGTAGGTGTTCCTAATAAAGCGAGACACTCGTGTATGGTTGGACAGAGCGTGAAGTTGAGCTGAGTTCTGTGGAGCTGCTGTTATAACTTTGGAAAGAAAGCAGCCTGTTCTTGCTGATCTCCGGTCATGCTAGGCCTGCACACTCAATCTCTGCAGCTTCATGCCTTAGGACCCCATCCATCAGCATCAAGCCAGATGGAAGCCCTCCATCAACAGGCCACTGCACTGCTGCCTGAACCCAGCTGTTTGTGTTTGTGCGTGTGTGCTTGCATTCCTTACCTGACTTTTGCCCCGCCAGGGCGCCCACTTTGCTTTCATCTGCAACTTGAAAAAGGACAGCAAAAGAGAACAGGAGAGAGAGAGGGGGGGGGGGGAGAAGGAGAAAGAGAGAGAGATTAGGGCAGGGGGAAAGTGTGCCCACTCTCAGGTTACCTTTTAATGACCACTAATTACATACACATGGCCAGCTGTGAGCCGTTCGATCAATACATATATACTGCTGAGGGCCCCCTGCCCAGCTAAATGTGAACAGATTAGCTACAGGGGTGAGTGAGAGTGTGGACATATGTGTGTGTCAGTGTGTTTATCTACTCACACCTTGAGAGACCAGTCCTTTGTGACAGCTTCTTTAACAGAGCGAATCAGACAGTTTCAGTCTGGCGTGAGCAAGCTTACAAATCGGAGACAAGGGGAAACCTTTTCAAACAGAATTTTAACAACCATTTGGATAAGAGGGAATCAGGCCAACAGCCCTTTCGCCGAATCCAAAGATCCACCAAGCTCCTACATGATACAACATGTTAACAACTGTATCTGATACCCCCTCCCTGAAGCCTGCACTCCTTGTCAATTTTCCAGAAGCTGAAATCCTCTGTTCTCCAGCAGTGAGGGCTGAGCCTGTTTAAAGCTGGAGAACATGGTGCTCCTGTGTGTGCAGAAGCAGGACTTGTGTTTCATTAGGAAGCTGTGAGCTGGAGCAGCTGTGCCCCTGTGTGTAAGTACACATGTCTGCGGCCGGCCCGCCAGTGCTTAGCCTTGCGCACGCCCGTAGCTCAGCCGTGCCATGAAATGGAAAATAAATCAGTAACCAGACCCTGACAGCGAATGGAACGTCTACTGGGTGGAAGAAGGAGGGGAGAAAAAAAAATCTCACCCAGCAAAAATTGAAACCACTTAAAGAAAAGGGGGTGTTGACCTGCACTGCTCTTCTGGTTTTCATTAGCCAACACTCATTCCCTAGATGCCACCTGAGAAGCGTGTCATTTTAGGGATAAAAGTGCAGGGGCTGAAAACTGGCCAAGATTTGGTATAATTATTGTGTGCCAGTGCTGATACAAGTGGCAGGGCTATAGGCATTTGGGGCCTCAGACAAACATATAGTGGCAAATCTGAGCGAGTGGCGGCAGCAGCAGAGGCAGTGGGTAGGCTAATCCGCAGGATTTTAAAGAGAGAGCAGCAGCTGCCAGCAAGCTCACAGCAGCAAGGGACGGCAGCAATAATAGGTTTTCATTACAGTGCAATCGTTTTTAAATAATCCTTTTCATTTTTCATGAGGTCAATTTTTCCCAGCAGAGTGAAACAGACTAAGTGCCCGGCTCTCTGGGGCGCACCGCACATGTGACCACTCGCCACACAAAAAAAAAAAAAACTCTTAAAAAGCTCCATAAAATACAGCAGTCACATCTTCGTCATATGTGAGTTCAGTTATCTGGGCAACACAGAACAGCTTGTGCATGATCAGAGTCAACAAACTAGCCCTTAATCATGATAACATTACAAAGAAACATACAAAGCAACTGTGCAATGACACTAGGGTCATTCTGCCTCTTTGGGCAGCACATCATGTGTTTAAACCAATTATGGCTGAGTTTAGAGCACACTGTGTAGCGGGGCTGTAGTGGGATTGTTGCTAACTGCTGGCACACACACACTGCACTCCATCTCAGATTTATAAGGATGTTGTGTCTGAAACAATGCACTATTTCATTCTGAGCACTTTTCCAAGGTTTCGTCATAACACAACACCTTCTATGGAGCGCTGACCTGCTTACAGACCAGCCCTGCCCTGGGCTTGAAACTGGAAAGCACCATGACTAACATTTCAAAAAATGTTTCCAATGCAAGTGAGTTGTGTCTAAGGGAAAGAGAAAGCAGGACAAAATCTATTGCTGATTGAGCAATAATGGAAATATATTATTCCTTTATGCAGGATATGAGGATTCAAATAAACTTTAAAATAGATTTAAATAAAAATGTTAAAAAAAATTAAAAAAACAAACAAACAAAAAAAAAAAACATATAATATTCAACTTTTACTGGGCTTAGGACAATCACATGGAATATAATAACATAATTTGCAAATAATGCAAATAAATAAACAAAAGCCAGCAGAAACTGGGATAATTTTAATTCCAAACGCAATAGTTAATTTAAACTTGGGTTTATAAACTTGAGTTTATTTCTAATAAATTATTCATCTTTGTTAGTCAGATTATGGTGACATTTTATTTAGAGCAGTCCTTTTTGATTAAACAAACACTCATCAGACTCTCAGTGACATACCAATGTAACAGCAGTGAAGCATCTGAATACATTATAAACAGCACTTTTGTTTATTTGTTAATAGTCTGCTGAATTTAGTTGTTTTTCACTTTGATTTGAAGAGTGCAGGTAGTGTACGTGTTGCACAGGTCCAGGTGGGTTCGATCGACCCATACTCGGGTCAGTGTCTGTGAGGAGTTTGACGTCAAATCATATCAAATCAACATTTATTGGTATAGCGCTCTTCACAAGATGTCACAGACCAGCTTCACAGAAATAAAATAAATAAATAAATAAAAAAGGTTAAAAAAGGAAAAACTCCCTCAGAGCTGGAGGAAGAAACCTTGGGAGGAACCAGGCTCACAAGGGGAGGACCCATCCTCCTCTGGTCCAACTACTTCTACACAGTTAGGGGACACTGGACTCCTACACCTCTGTTCTATTACTCAGGTATACTGAAGTTCTCTGGTGGTCATAATAGTAGCACTACATTTCTACACAGTTGGTGATGGTGGGTGAGCAGCTAGTCCATGGCAGGGTGGGAAACTAGTCCAGGTCCAGTAGCTGGAAGATGGAAAGCTAATGTAAAGATGTATCAGGGTAGCGTGGCGTCCTTCTCAGATGGGGCAGAAGAGCTTGAGGTTAGGACCTAATCAGTTCAGGCTGGTGGGTCATCATTAACTCGGACTGTGTTCTACGTTTCCTTCTGCCCTCCAAAAACACATATGGTAGGTGCTATGCTAAACTGCCCCAAGGTGTGTGTGCATGTGTGTGCGTGTGTGTGTAGGTGTAGTGAGGATTAGGGTCAGGATGATGGTTAGAATTAAGTTTGGGGTCAAGATTAGGTTTAGGGCCAGAGTCAGGGCTAAGATAAGGTTTTGGATTTAGGTTAAGGTTGGGCTTAGGGCTAGAGTGAGGGTCAGAATAAAGTTGTGGATTTAGGTTTAGGACCTGGAATTGACGTTAAGGTCAAGGATCTTAGGGCCAGGATGAGGTCAGGTTTTGGGTTTATGTCTTAGGGCTTCATGTAACATGTCAACAATAAATCTACAGAATGAATAAATAAGACATATTTACCCCATTATATTCTGATGCTTCACTAATGCTACTGCAGTAATGATGTTCTGCTGATGTGTTACTGATAGTCTGTAAAGAGTTCACTCATCATCTAAAAAGGGCCACGAAAAATAAAGTCTTACTCAAGTTCTGTTTTAAATGAACACTTGCTGCTGAGGAAGCAGTCAGCTGGCTGAATTAAGGAGTGATGGATTAATAAATGTTTTGTTCTGGAATAACGAACATGGTGACAGCTCTTTATTAAACCCGATGCTGTTGATTCTACATACCACTGCAAACAGCAGTTAGCTCCACATTTCAGCGTAAGAATAAAAATGAACTGGACGTTCTAACTCATTTACTCCTGCTTTGTTTACATTCGTTCTTAGTTTCTAATTCAAGTAGTTATTTAAAGATTTCAGTTCTATTTCCAGCCATGTGTATGACCGAAACACACGTGTGCGGTATTTAAAACTAAACTCACTGCACTCCAGTAACCGTCCTTTATCGACAGCGCTTTCCTGTTATTCCATTTCAACCCAGGCTCTTCCTTAAAGAGAAACTGGGTAATGGTGTTTTCCAGTGGTACTAAATCTAATTCTGCACATTCCACAGAGAGGAGTGGAAACAATACGAAAATAGGTCAATGAATAATGTAGGCATTAACTTCCCGGTAACAGTGTGCTCTCATCGACCGTTTGCGTTCTCAGCCTGATGGTGAGAAGAAAAGCTCAGGAGAATAGCACACTTTGGCCTTGGACCCCCACACATACATGAAAGACCACCATTTAGGACGGCTCCTGATCAAAAGGCTGAAAATAAAAGCGGAGAACCAAAACACACATTGAGTTTTCATATGGATGACTGAAGTATTCTCTCACAAGAGGCTGGTTTTAACTAGGTGTTAAGTGTGCACTTTTCATCTACTCAGCATCAGTTCAATAACAGACTAGAATAAATTATTGCTTTTTAAAGAACCTCCTCTGCATCCCCTGACTAAGTATGGCTTTATTTACTACCTAACAAATGGTGGATGGCATAAATCCCTTTATGATAATACACTATATGTCCAAAAGTATTCAGACATAATTATGCTTTGTAATTGGTGAATGGAGCCAATTTAGGGTGACACAAGCATACAAGTGTGCACACACATCCCTATAGAAAGGAAACACCGCCACAATGCGATGTGGAGCAGCTACACGCATGTCTCAACCCGTCTAAAATGGTACAAATCCACAGAGCATCCAGTACCTTTGTGGTGAATTAAGAGTGGGGATTGTGAATCAGAACTGGTCAAACAAAAAAAGGTACCTGACCCCACAAATGCTCCAGTTACTGGATGCAATCAGATGCTCGGAGCAATGTACCAACTTCTACAAGCAGAGGCTTTTGCTGAAGCAAATGAGAGACACATTAATTCCTTTGAATTCTTCTTTTGGACATAATCTACAACGTGAGTGTTCTAGTGAGTGAGTACTGGTTTTAGCAAGGAATCGTTCCCAGTAAGAGTGAGGATTAGCTTAAGACAATTCCTAATCATTCCTCAAAATCCTTGTAATATTCCTCCTAAACAGGGGGGTGAAAAAGGGAAGTGTGAGTAATGAAACCCAATCAGTTGTGAGTAGCTGTGCTGTTACTGGAGCATCACGTTGCAGGAACCAAATGTGAAAAACTAATGAAGTGTAATTGAAATTCTGCTGCATCCAGTGTTTTAGCAGAGTGAAATATTCCTCACTCTGTGCAAAATGGAAAAGAAAGGAGAGCTAATAGGGTCATCCTTAGCTAATATCTGAAAATGTGCTGCAGTGTTCAATTTTCATGGTGCGCATTCAATTTTTAGAGCCATCTTACCCATCATATCCGCACAGAAAATGACTCGCAGGAGGCGACATTTCATTTCGGTTTTGCTCTGCTTTTCCTCCCTCGAAGGCAATGGCCCGGCGGGTCCTCCCTTCCTCTCCTCTTTACTCCTTCTCTCTCTCTTTCTCGCCACATCTCTCTCAAGTCATCTGCACCTAGAGCAGCTCTCTAATCTCATCCCTTGCTCTCATTACTCCATCCTTCCCCTTACTTTGTCCGGAGGGAGGCAGGGTGCCACCAAACTGTCACTGATATCCTCTTTGCTAAGGCTCTAGAGATACCCACAAAAAGCAATGCCAAGTCCAAAAGCCTACCTTATGTCTACCTTCTGATTCCTGGTAATCAAAAGCTTTGTCTAGTGGCCTTTAGGGACAATTCACCCCATCTTTGCTTTCTAAGTTGTGGCAGGCGTAGCCAGTGCCAGTGCTAAAGCCTGGCTTATTTGTGCAAACCGACAGAACCTGACTGTTCCCTTTTTGGGCTCATATTTCATACTGGGATTTTTCACAGCCTTCACTTTAAAAGAAGTTGACCTGCATGAAAAACCTCCGTGTTACTTTTTCTAACACACAAGAGTCAAGAGTTGTCTAGGTTCAGCTCATAAGATCTGACTGAAAGTATGGGTGCAGACAGAATGTCTACATTTGGGATCAGACTGATATTTCAGGACTGAGTTATACTGATTACTGACATAATTACAAATAAAAAAATGACCATCGTTTAAGGACATTTATAATTACCTCATTTGTCCAATGCTCTTATCCAGAGTGACTTGCAACTGAATCATGTGACACAGGTAGGTGAATGTAGTGCTAGAAGTCTTGTTTTGTCATACTGAACTGTGTTCTTCAGTCAGAGAAATCAAACATATGGATGTCCACCAGGGTCAATGATGGGAGCAGGAGGGGTTAAACATGCACCTCATCTACATCAAACATATGCACAAACCCACTCACACCCCATGGCCATCTGGAACCTACCTACGCCTGGTCTCACCCATGTGAAACCCACATGAGCATGTTGGCTTAGTCATCATTTGCTACATGGCAAACAACAAGGGATTTTCTTGCTCACAAACTTGCACAGTGAAGGTGGTGTTACTCACTACGCTACACCAACTGAAACTAGACTTGAGTGTAGTTTGAGAACCACCTTGTGGTTTTACAGTAATCATACTGTAATTAGTTTTAACATTCCAAAGAATTGCCACCTTCACATTAATAAATAATGATTAACCACATACTGATATCAGTGCCATGTGATAATTACCTTTAGTCATCATTTACAGTTTCACCATTGTAATATATTTAAAAATAAATCACATGCAGTGCAGAGTTCTGAATGTCATTGTAAATGCCAATCATACTTTAGAACCAGATTTTTGGGATATTATTCAGTACTTGGGGTGGGTTTGAAAAAAAACTTTGTTTGAATGAGCCGATATTTATTCATATAAAGCACAGATCAATCTATAACCCTTTCCTAGGTATCGTGAATGGGCCACCATTCAAAAGTTTAAAGCGTGATTGTTGTGAGAAAAGCACAAATGACAAGAGACACGCTTCAGTCTGTGAGCCATTCATAGCTCAACAGCATGGTCTGGCAGCTCTTACGGATGGATTTCATAGCAATGAAACTTATTAAAATGCCTTTTTTACCCCACAGGGTAAAATAAAGGGTGCGAAGGCCATACCTCACCACACGGCGGGTTGTAATGAACAACGTGAATGGTGCTGATTTGCTTATTTGCTAGCTTGTCCAGTAACATATTTTTGTGTTCCAGTTCGTGGATGCCTAAATGAATCGTTATTGCATTGAATCAGGAATCAAATCGAATTGGGACCTTGTGAATAGGAACTGAACTGATGTGGGAAATCATGGGCAATTCCCAGCACTATTTGGCATATGTTGCGTTTGCCAGGACCCCCGCTACTCTACACAGCACATTATGAGTATAAAAAGACAGCACAGCCACCTTTACTGAGAGATGTGAAGGTGATCATACAATTAAGAGCTCTACAAACATTAAATAAAGCAGGAGATCTGAACGTCTAATTATACCAGAGCTGCTCTGTGTATTTATAAACTCTCTGGTCAAACTGCAGCTCGTTTGACTAAAATGCAGAGACTTAAGTACATGTCGGTGAAAATACTGTGCATTGAGCTTCGTGCTAAGCCAGTATTCCATGGTGCCATATCAGGGATTCAGGCCACCACAGCTTTGTCTTATAAGGCCTTATCCACTACACCAGTCATGGATAAAATAAACAGTAAATGGAGCATCTAGTAAAGCATCAAACCAAACTGTTTACATGGCACCATGTCCCTAACATCCACAATAAACAAAGGCTGTTTATTCGCTTCCACATTAAGATCACTGTAGGATGATAAAATAAGTATCACTTTGAAGGTCTGCGCAGTTAGCACTAAAACGCTTTCAAGAATGTGGGCCAAGGCACATTTGGCACTCTTTGTTTTTAATGCCTAACCGCAAGCTTGCACGAAAAGGCTTCCACAGTACAAACAATCCCACACACAGTAAAGAGAACAAAGCCATTAGCCAGGTAGTAAGCTTAAATATCCTCTACAGGTTTATACCCACTGTAATGCTATGCATGCCTGCAGGGATGCCCCCCCAGAAAGAAGGCCTGGGGCACAGCACACCCAGCTCTTTAAAGTGCCCATGCCAAAGTGAATATGAGCAGGCTGCCAAAAAATTCAATTAAAACACAATTCATTGGGGACTTTTTTTTTTAAACTCCTCTTTTTTACCAGCTATGTATTATTAATATCACATCCAATTTCATACCCGCACACTGAATCAAATTACATTCAGTTTTTACGCAGGATGAAATTGGAATGCGGGCCTGATTCTGCTGCCCATTGTGTCGCCCTCCATAGCGACGGTCACCGCAGTCACCAGAGAGCCACCCCATCAGTCCTCTATTAAATAAAGAGCCGTAATACATTCACAAGTGTTTGTTAAAACGCCATCATGTGACACAGATTTGGTTTGCATTCGCATGTGATGCATCTAGGAAAGAGGGACTGTTATTAGATTTCTGGGGCCAAATTTGAACGTGGAACACAGATTAATCACATTATGCAGAGGATGAGCATTGATCTGTTTCCTAACATGCACTTAGTCCAGTCAGTAGCCATTTCATATCAGAAAGAGATTACTAGGGCAGTCTGAGTGTGTCTGTGCTCCTATCCTCTCTGGGGAATAATACAAAAAAAAACCCAAACAAAAATACATCAAGGGAGAGCTTTCAGTCACAGAGGTGTGTCTGTGTTTGGTTACATGCAGAAACGGCAGAAGTGTGAAACTGAAAGGTGTAGAAAGGAGTTCAATCATTTCTTTAAGGAGATTACTCTGAATGCATTTTGCTTCATTTTAATGAATATGTTCATTATCAAACCATTTAACACCAATAGCTAAACCTAAAAGTCACATTAATACAACCACCTCCGTGTTTCACTTCGTACACATTTTAGTAAGCTCTTCTTACCACACAGGAGCACTTTGTGGCTCTAAAATTACAGACAGTAGTCCATTTCTATCTCTGCATACTTTTTTAGCCTCCTTTCAGTCTGTTCTTCACTGGTCACGACCCCACAGGACCACCAAAGAGCATGAATGACGTGGGTGGTAGATCATTCCCAGAACTGCAGGGTATTAGTGTGTGTTGCACTGATATGAGTGGATCAGCTGAGTTCTTAAACACTGCGTACACTCACTGTCCACTCTATTAGACAGTCATACCTAGCTTGTCCATCTTTACCATAAAGTCAGAGACCGAAGGCCACCTGTTTCTGCACTGTTTGTGTTGGTCATCCTCTAGTCCTTCATCAGTGCTCACAGTCGCTGCCAAAAAGATGCTGTTGGCTGGATATTTCTGGTTGGTGGACTGTTCTCCATCCGACAGTGACACCAAAGGATTTAGACACTCCTGCAGCACTGAGATCAATCCACCATCCAAACAATACTTGCTCTCTGGTGATCATGTGGGGTCCTGACCGAACAGGGTGAAAGAAGGCCAACAAAGTATAAAGAGAAACCGAACTATGTGGAGGAAGTGCAGAAACAAGGAGGTGTTCATAATAATGTGGCGTGACTGTGTCATTTAACATGTTTTATTACTGATTCGTGGTTACACTGGATGTTTGAGTGGTCTGCCAGGTTGTCTTTCTGCCGGGCTGTTGTGGATGTTGTTGAAGGATGCCTTACCTAGGTCCATGCTTTTGGAAGACTTGACATGATGATGTTCAACAATTGAACCCTGTGGACCTACAGCAGTGAGAGGGCTCTCGGGAGAGCGTGAGCCTGATTCCCACTCCAGACTGACTCAAACACACACAGGGAAACAAAACATACTGTGCTGAAGCATCTGTGTTCTGCGCGATTCTAATAAAGCTTTACACATTTACACGAAACCAGAACATTACTCCCCCATATATTAAGAGATTTCTGAATATTTTTATTAATAGTACTACTAGTTCATTCAAATTGAATATGATCCCATTAAAAACTAACAGACACAGAAATGCAATAATGGACCACTAGAACACTGATCACTCCCCTTTTGCTGGTTACTCATATAATGAATATAGTACCTCATTAATACACTCATTAATGCACAGCATCATACACTGAGAAATGAGTATATTCTATAAGCATACAAATTGTTGTTTATCTCTTTCTGGTAGGTACTAATAGAACAACGGCACATAATTCATATTAACCAAAAACAGATATATATTAATAAAAAAATAAAAAAATACCTCTGATGTGGGTGATGGTTCATGCCTCCATTCAAATCGCCATCCTGCCTGTAAGGACTCAGAGCTTCATCTTCACCATAACCCCCATTTGGAACTGTTAAAGAACAGGCACATAGTAGAGAAGGAGAAAGGCCATCATTAAAGGCGTTTGGTGAGCTGTGTGAGGAACATTATGCAGCCTAATTTAAGCAAGGGCTACTGGGGTCAGAGAGAGAGTGCAGCTAAAGGTGACAGTGTGGCCGCTGCCCAGAGAGATGGACACAGGGACGGAGCCTATTATCAGGAAGTCCGCAATCGTCACTCACGTTTTAATGATCATTCACTGTTAGGATAATGGGAACAGCACTGCAGATGACTTCTCCCTTAGCTTAGTTAAGATGTTAAAATGGGATTGTGTGGTGTGTGTGTGTGAGTGTGTGAATGTGTGTGTGAAAATATGCTCTATTTAGTGATGTACAGCAGGCACAGACAGCAGAGTATTAAATTTGAGAAAAAATAAATAAGACATATTTTAACCATTACTTCATCAAAACTCAGAAGTTATAGTTCACCACTTCCTGCAAAATGTGCAGAGACTTTGTAATTAAAACTACATGGAAGGAAGATGTTGATGTGGACAGCCACCTGTCAAACTGGATACTGGACTATCTTACCAACTGACCACAGTATGTGAGGGCACAGGACTGGACAGCATAGGGGCCCCTCTAACCAGTACACAGCTGACTTCATGTACAGCTCACTAACCCGTCACCTCCAGAAGTTCTCTGATGACTGATGACGCCATCATCTGCCTCTTAACAATTGAGGAGCGCAGTGAGCACAGAGAACTAATTCAGACCTTTGTGGACTGGTGTCTGCAGAACCACCTCCAGATAAGCTCAAGAAATACCAAAGACGTGGTGGTGGATTTCCACAGGTTCAGACAAACCCCTCCACCAGTGAACATGGAGTGCAGGGAGTACTTCTGAGGACCTTCTTTTACACAGTGTTGGCATCTTTTATGGTGTGGCCTGCTGGGGCAGCAGTATTTAGGCAGCAGACATACTAGGAAGCCTGTTAGACCCAGTGCAGGTGGTGGGAGACAAAAGGATGTTAGCCAAGCTGGCATCCATGCTGAAGAATGACTCCCACCTCATGCATGAGACTCTGGCTGCTCCTTCATGTGCATGGTTATCTTATCTATACAGAATTTCAGACCTGTAACTTCTTTAAGAAGCTCTTCTGTCCTCTACTCCTTACCTGTATTAATGGCACCTGTTGAACCTCGTTATCTGTATAAAAGACACCCGTCTACAGCCTCAAACAGTCAGACTCTAACCTCAACCATGGCCAAGACCAAAGAGCTGTCGATCAACACCAGGAAGAAAATTGTAGACCTGTACCAGGCTGGTAAGAGTGAATCTACAATCGACAAGCAGGTTGGTGTGGGAGCAATTGTAAGAAAATGGAAGAAAATCTTCCTTGATCTTGGGCCACATAAGATCTCATCCCGTGAGGTCAAAATAATCATGAGAACAGCAAGCAAAAATCCTAGAACTTCACAGAGGGACCTGATGAATGACCTGCAGAGAGCTGGGACCAAAGTAACAAAGGCTACCATCAGTAATACATTATGCTGGGAGGGAAGCAAATCCTGCAGTTCCAGGTGTGTCCCCCTGCTTAAGCCAGTACATGTCCGGGCCGGTCCGGGTCTGAAGTTTGCGAGAGAGCATATGGATGATCCTGAAGAGGATCGGGAGAATATCATGTGGTCAGATGAAACCAAAATAGACCGTTTTGGTAAAAAGGGGCCTTCCAGCATGACAATGGTCCCAAACACACCGCTTGAGCAACAATGGAGTGGCCCTGTAAAAAGCATTTTAAGGTCATCGAGTGGCCTAGCCAGTCTCCAGACCTCAACCCCTCAGAAACGTTTTGGAGGGAGTTGAAAGTCTGTAATTTACACCATAATTTACAAATAAATTCTTTTAAAATCCTACAATGTGATTTCCTGGATGTTTTTTTTTTCATTTTGCCTCTCACAGTTGAGGTGTACCTATGATGACAATTACAGACCTCTCTCATCTTTATAAGCAGGAGAACTTGCACAATCAGTTGTTGACTAAATAGTATTTTTTGCCCCACTGTATAAACACACACACACACACACACACACACACACACACACAAGATGAATCAAAAGTCACAGGAAACCCTTTTATTTCAGAAACAAAAGAGAAAATGACATGTATCTGAATAACACCACTGCTGCCCTTCACTACCTGTGGTGTCTATGGTGAGTTTGCTCATTAGAGTTGCAGTGGGTTTTTTGTGACTTTGGATGTCCTGTGTCGTTTGATTCGCCCTGTGAGACATATATATTTATATATATAATTTTTTGAGCTCATCTGCATTACGACAGTTATTATTAATTTGAAATAGAGAGTTCCGGCTCTCGACTGACAGACATGCCATGTGCAAGGTTAGGCATTAAAGGTAATATTGTGTACCACTTTATATAAAATGTATGAAGGGATCTCTAAATGGAGATGGTATTTCCAAATTATGATGTGTCTGAGGGTAAAAAAAACAACCAAAAAGCTTTCTGTCTTTCCAAAACCAGTTCCTTGATTGGAGTCATTATTGTCTAAATGTTTATAAGTGGGGTTTCAGTCATCCAGACTGAATTAGTTGTGTGGTGAGCTAACTAATCTCTCTACAGATCAATAACATATGCATGTGTTGTCAGACTAATTGTCTAATAATTGAATGAATCATTTCAAGATTTTTCAGTGTTCATTTATTTTATCATCTGCACTCAAACTGAACGTTGTATTTGATCTTTAATTGGTAACTAAGTGGTACTGAAGCCACATACACATAGGACCATCTGTGCATACTCCCTGCCCCAGGTAATATGTTATGTCGCTTCAGTACCATATACGGTGGTCATATACTGAGACAAAAATGGATGCCAACCCTACGGCTTTCATAATACTATCTGGGTGGTGTTTAAACATCCATTACTTCACTAGACTAGCTGCATAACTCCAAATGTGAGTGTCAGATTTATTATGTTTGAGGTAAGGGGGGAAACCTTATAAATAAGAGACTTTGCTGAACTATTGTTTTACCAGCGGGGGAAAATGACAGTGAGTAAAGCAGCCAGGAGAGCAAAAGAAAGATCAGCTTCAGCCACATTTGCCTAAACTGATTATCACCAACTGCTACGTTCTACCATGCACCTCCTGGCCCTCATCGCTATCACACTAAACAAAGACACAGTGAGCAAAATCTGTTCACTGTGTGTAAGCCTGCACATGCCTCTCTATTTCACTCATGATCACAGCATGATCTGAGAGCGATTGGGAATCATTTGAGGCTGGGGAAGTGTGCAGGGATAGCTTCAGATGACAAAAGGATGATTATTGCTCTTAAAAAGCAACAGTACAGAACTTAACACACTGCAGGGGGGGTTTGTGGGGAGTTCAACGACACAAATATCACAACTTTTAAATTCCGAGATGCTTAAGAAAGCTTCAACATTACTGATATTGGAAAGTCCTTTTCAGTGGTGGGATTTAATGAGAACTACAGGCTTTTTCCTTAAAGAGCAAAGCCATCCTCAGCTCCTTGTTGCCACATCAGAAAATGTAAAATGCACGTTGGAGGGCATTTCAGAATGTGTGTGCAGATGTGACTGATGAGAGTAGAGGTGAAGGAGAGGAGGGAGGGATCGCTCCCATCGTCCACAAAATTACCAAAACAATAACAGCAAAACCTGCAAACAGTGGAAGAACTTAATTATTGACTGTCTGGTGGGTTATTTTACTCAACATGGTCAACAACCGTCTATATTAATAGGAAAGGACCTGATAACTGACAGATACTAGTACACATACAGTATCGATCCAGTTTGGACACACTTAACTAAATGTATTACTTTTTAGGACAAAAGAATTGGGACACCTGGTCATTCGGAGTAACAGTCTCTACTGGACAGTGAAGGCTTTCTACAAAATCCCTACTACTTGAGGTTTACAGATTAACCCATTTAACCCATTTCCTTTTGGTTTATACTGAACTGGACAGGCACATCATTTTGTAAGATTTTCTTTTCAGTGTTGAAGACTGTAGGTGTGTCCAAACTTTTGACTTGTCTGTCCAGAAGGCATGTGTGTTCATAGACATCCATATTATGTGAGTGGAACTAACAAATCCCCAATAGTTGGGCCAGGATAGAATAGAAACTGGTTACCTCTAGCAGTGATTTGTAGTGATTAAGCTCAAATGTGGAGGACATCCTGTAGCCTCACCTGACAGAGATTCCAACTGGCACGTTTCACCTACACACAGCAAGGGATTCCCAGGATTCCATTTCTGTCAGATGTCAACACTTTTTTGGCTGGCTTGGTTGCCAGATTTAACGTCAAGCATTTATGGGACCAGCTGGGACACCAACTTTGGCAATCTGTGAGTGTGCAGGATCTATTGGCCCAGCTGCAACATCTGTAGGCTAATGTGTTGCCACATGGAACCTGCATGCCTCCATGTCCAAAATACGGCAGCGAAATCCATTTTTTAAACAGTGCATAAAGGCGAACTGTTGATGTCTTTTCTGTTGTTTAGTAGCACAGCAGATAAATGTTTCAACCGTAAAAAAAAGTCTGTAGAGATTTAAACTGCTTTGGTCCTCTGAAAACTGCACCTCACTGCTGCAGGTTATAGCCTCCAGCACATCAGTAAAAATAAAGCACAGACAAATTAATTAATACAGGATATCTCTCATCCCCTGGTAATTAAAATATGCCTGGATCAGCCCATATCCCTTAATTTATGCCTAGTTTTGTCCTGATCCAGAACCCCTGCCTCACAGAGTTGACTTCAGCATTGATGGGCCTGCTTAGACTCTGAAAGTAGGAAGCACCAAAGTGCAGCAAGTTTGCAAAGTAAGAGTGGCACACTGGGCTGTGTTTAGATGTGTGGAGCGGAGTGTGTGGCAGGCAAAGTGGTCTTCTCTCTCTGTCTGCGTGATGGAGAGGCTGTTTTGGCACAGTGGGTTTGGAAAGTGTGTCTGACAAACGAACAGATCAGCAGGCTCCGCATAGGCAAACCAGTCATCATTACTCATGATCCGGCACGGCGATGACTGTTTATTAGTATTAGTACATATCTCATCTGTTTGTGTGGCAGAGGGTGAGGGTGATTCATCATCCACACACACACACACACACACACACACATGCACACTAAACTTCCACTAAAGATGAACCGATGTTAAAGTGAGTGAAACAAAGTGGCTCCTCCAACTACTGTGTATTCCAAACACATGCAGCCACACACACACACACTCACACAGGCAGAGTTATTTATCAGCTAAAGAGTGGAATAGCAGGAGCGAAATAAGACGTTTCATCTGAAGATGATGGATCAATGGCTCTTTGAGCTGAAGAAGGGTTATTAATCCTAAACCGCTGCTACCAAACCTTTCCCAAGCCAGAGCACCGCAAAGCAGCTCCTTATCGAAAACATCCCACAACATAAAACTGTGTTTCCTTTAGAGACGTGCATATAATTCTACTACTGTAGAGACCACTCAGGTCAGGACCAGCTATATCGGAGTCGTCTTCTGCACTCGGGACATCTAATGTGCGAACCAGCACAACCCGTTTTCTTCGGTACAAAGCATATTAAAGATAATTGAAACTATATATTGCGCAGATTATTAATCATGATCAAAGCAGATTAATGGAGGATGGAGAAACATCCCGCTTGTGGGTTTATTCATTTACCCAGTATGCTGCTCCCAGTGGATGATACAAATCATTAGATCAATTTACATGGATATGTGAGGAACAGAAACTGAAACAGAAAGCCTTATTAAATTCAAAATCACAATGCCTTGAGATAAACCTCCAACTGCTCAGCACAGGTCAAAAGGCCCAGCTGAGGAGCTAAATGCAGGCTTCTTTCAGAAATAGACGTACTTGAGCGTTCATATCTCCCCATGCCACACAGCCCACCACAGTTTCCGGCCCACTGATATATTGGCTTGTAATTACACATGGCTCTCCTGAGGAAAGCTACTCCAAATGAGAGCACATCATGCATAAATATATGAGCAGTCATTAGCTTTCTTTTACTGCTCTAGCAGCTAACTGTAAATGTCTTTACTCAGACTTTATTAGCCCAAATGGCTAAAACATGCAGAGGGGGGGGGGGACTCTTGCCATTCTCTTGAAGAGAACATTATGCATTTGAAATATTTTGTTATTCTACATGTTAAATAGCCCACATTACTGCAGCGTGTGCGCAAACATGGCCTAGATAACATTCAGAAGATTAACATAATGCTCTCAAGGTCAGCAGCGAGAATAAATAAATAAATAAACAAAAAAAGAAAGGGAAAAAAAAAAAAAAAAAAAACAGCGAGAGCAGGCAGTAAACACAGCACATCTTTTATTTTCGCTTTACTCAAGAGGAAGCCATACCTTGAATAATTCCCAACTGGCTTGTAAGCGGAAAGGAAAAAGAGAGAGAGAGAGAGAGAGAGAGGGGGGGGGGGTTGTTAGAAAAAGCAAATATTTATGAAACGTGAAATCAACAGTAATAAATAACAAACAGACAAACATTTGTGGCTACGGCTGCAAAAAAGTGAAGGTGATGTGTTCAAGCTGCACAGGCATAATGTTCCTCATTACTGGGTTCTACAAACCTAAATGAGATATGACAAAGCGAGACACAGCACACAGACAGTCTCTCTCTCTCACACTCTCTCACACACACACTACACTGCACTACATACGCACACATTACATACACAGCATCTCAAAATATTAGAATATTGCGATTGTGATCGTTCAAATGCAAAATGTTATAATAAATTTATTACATGTTAAGTGAAATATTTCAAGCCTTTTTGTTTCACTTTTAATCAGAATGGAAATGACAATCAGAAATACAGTTTCTGAAACTATTAGAATATGAGTATATGAGATATATATATATATATATAAACCGTATTATTTGCATCTCTGGTTCAGAACACACAACCACAATCATGGGAAAACTGCTGACCTACAGTCTCAAATCAAGCTCCAATAGTCTTTAGGAAGAGTGACAAGGAGCACAATGTGAACTTTTTGCACACAGTATCAAAAATACTACCATATGTTTTGCTGGCCATGATATTATTGTGGTTGATTGGCTGGTCAACTCTGAACCTGAACACCATAGAGAAACAATAGGGTATTGTGAATTTATGGGGTGATCTATGGGGAAACAGAGATTGGATTCAACATTTTAGCAGTGCCACAAGCTAATTGACTTAATATCACCCAACTCTGATGCAGTACTTTGTGGTAAAGGAGTGTATAAACAAACATACTCATCATTTAAATACATTTGTACAACTTTTCTGTCGGATTTAATCAAGTGTTGTATGTTTTATTCAAAACTTAAACAAAGATGGCTTGAAAAATGCAACTTTACTTGTAATAAATATAGTAAATATGGCCACTTTTGTTTTAATATTAAATTATAAACAAAAAATCTACTTTTTCACAATATTCTTTTTTTAGATGCAGCAGTATACACCTCAGGAAATGCAGAAGCACAGAGCTCCATCCGAATCTTCTTTCCAGTGCAGATAAATCCTACTGGGGAAGAGTTTCTCTTTCATGTTCAGCTGAAGGGATGGTCCACATGACAGGCTACACACACAGATGTTTAACATGAAAAGAATCGCAAATGCGCTCTAATTCTCAGGCGGGTTGAACAAGCGGCTAGAGACGCAGCAGTGGTGAGGGAGTCTTTCGAGGTATAAGAGCGATAGAAAGTGCAGACTAGCCTGTTATGACACACTTACTGCATTCACATTGACACAAACGCATTCCCAACATCTCACTGATACAGACACACGCATTAACATCTGGCAGATGCACCAAAGCAAAGCAACATGAACAGAGTTAGGGTAATATGTGTATAGAGCACAGCTTTGTAATGAATAGGAGAACATTACTGCAAAGAGCATGACACACTGCAATGCAGATATAAAAAAACAGATATCAGATCCTCTCTTGAACAAAAGCACCAAGCTTTGAAGTACCTTGTAAATATATTTACTGTAAAAAAAAATATTCATTTGAATGATGAAGTTGATATGAGTGTGTGGCACAGAAAACCCATTACTCACCAACAGCTCGCTCGTAGATACTGTTCATCACCATGGGGGGCTGCAACAGGCAATCTGATTGGCTGAGCAGTCCAACCTGCCCGACACAGCTATCAAAAGATCGATTGAGAATCTTCCGTGTGTCAGCGTACTCCTGGAACAGAGTGTTAAAAACACACCGTCACTGTATTGATCATGTTTGTGAACTGCAGAGACGCAGAGCATATTCTGAACACTTTCAACCTGTGAACTGCATAACGTTCCCAAAGCACAGAGACAGCAAATGCTGGGCTGTGTAGTGTTTCCAGGGAAGATGCTGCTGCTCGCACCAAGACTTATAGCAATGAGCAGTGGGGGAAAGGTTGCGAGATTAAGTCATGAAAAAGCTCTTAATTCGTCTGATTAGTGCAGCCGTCAGCAGCAGAAGCAACTGCCCAGATTCTGCTGATTTCCAGCCACTGTCTCCAGGGGAGAGAGTGAGAAAGACAGAGAGAGGAAGACAAAGGGAGAGAATGAGAATATGGAAAGTCGTTTCATTAGGCCTAGGCCTATAGTCAAGTATGTTGGAGAAGGAATTCAGATGTGTCTTCTAATGGCTTGTGCAGAGAGCACACAAGCTGTTTATACATGTGAATGCAATGAAGATATACAGTATCTGAGGGATTACAAAATTAGAGCAAAAGCAAAAGTTTGTTGGAGAAATCCGTGCAATTCAAGGGAGGCTCCAGGACCCTGTTGGACCTCCTAGATCCAAGATGAGATACAGTTGAGCATGAAAGCATACAGGTTCCACATGGTGTCCTGAGGTATATTTGCATACATATATAGTAGCTGTGCCTGTAGATCCTGTACACTCGTAGGTTTTTGAAGGTGGCATCCCACTTGGTACCATAAATGCTCAAACGGCATTTGGGCAGGGTGGGCGACTGACTAGGAAACCCCTATAGTGTGTGGGGGCAAGCATGCCTTTCCATTCTATCGCTGAGCTGTTACTGTCACTCAGATCACTCATATCCATAGAACATGGATTTATCATTAAACAGCACAGCTCGAGTCTTTAGCAGTTCAGGTTTTATTATTGAAGACACCACTGCAAATGAAGGTAACGGTGACTTGGTCATAACAGCCTTGAAGGCAATTTCTCAAAATGACTATCCTGCTTGTCTCAGTCCAATGATCTGCTCCCTCTTAAAGACTGGCAACTGTACAAATGTCTTTAAGTGACTCATAGAGGCACGTTTGGCAGTCAACAATCTCTCACAGAAAGGTGCACTACCCAAACATAGCCTCCAACAGCATTTTATAAGGTAGCAGGGAGTGTTTACTCAGCATCTGGCACTGGTGGGGAAAGTGGGCCTTCCCCATTCTATACAGAGACAGTCTCTGGGCAACACAAAAGAAGCCTGCTTTCCAGGCCTTTGAGGTACAGTAGGCACTTCAGGCTAATAAAGGAAGGAGTTGGTGCACTGGTGCATTTTTCTGCTATTTATGAGCATCCTGTTTTCTTCTATCTGATTGGAAGAGCAGTGGCAGCGTGAGGGCTAAGAGGGGCTTTTAGAAAAAATTGGCTGAAGTCAGTGGTCTTGGATGAGGATCTGAAAACCCTGGGAATCCCCTGAAAGTTTATAGGTGTGAAAACCCTGGGAATCCCCTGAAAGTGTATTGGTGTGAAAACTTATTTTTGAGGCAAAGCTCTCGATTTACCGGTCGATCTACGTGCCTACCCTCATCTATGGTCATGAGCTTTGGGTCATGACCGAAAGAACGAGATCTCGGACACAAGCGGCTGAAATGAGTTTTCTCCGCAGGGTGGCTGGGCTCACCCTTAGAGATACGGTGAGAAGCTCAGTCATCCGAGAGGGACTCAGAGTAGAGCCGTGGCTCCTCCATGTCGAGAGAAGCCAGTTGGGTTGGCTCGGGCATCTAGTGAGGATGCCTCCTAGAACTTATTTTGAGTTTAGTTAAACCTGTCCCTTGCTTAGTAGTGTGATCTAGACCTTGAAACTGGTAAAAATGTGAACAGACTGATCATGTAATTTTTGGTTGAAGGTTTCTGACATTTTTCCTCACCTTCCTGATTTCGCTCTGAACTTTACCTGATTGTTTTCCCTCAATTCTTTCTCTCTGTTGTCTCAAACATTGGTTCTACCTTTTCCAATCATGCTGGCAACAAGGTCCACTGTGCCCCAGTAAATTATGGAGTTATTTAACATACTATCATTCTTGGTTTAGGTTGGATTTTGTTGGACTTCAAAATCAGTTTCACCACCAATGAAAGCTTTAGTACAGGGTTTGCCAGAACCATTACTGGAAGGCTATATTCAGCACAGTCTGGTGATTTCTCACCTTAAACAACCCCATTAAAGCTGCCAATTAACACATGTGCTGAAGCAGTTGTCTGTGCAGGAAAAGAAATGTGTTGGAAAGTAGATGTCCATGACTAGATCTGAAGAACAGCTCTCTCTCTCTCTCTCTCTCTCTCTCTCTCTCTCTCTCTCTCTCTATATATATATATATATCTGTCTCTTATACACATCTTAGGAAGACAAGCACTGACGACATGATCACCAAGGATCGCCATAGTCCATGCTATGGAGCTCCTGGAAGGACCAGGTCAGCGCAGAAACAAAGCACCCAGAGCAACTAT
>CM067509.1:25148590-25203590 GCA_034509495.1 Acestrorhynchus altus
TTTTTAATATATATATTTTTTTAACCAATTCAATGGAAATTTATTGATACCATGCTTCTCACAAACACTGCTTTCGTAAAGCAGTTTTCCAGATGCCCTCAGTACGTAAAGCAGAGGCCACAGTGACAAGAAAAACTCTCTTAGAGCAAGATGAAGAGACCTTGGCATGAATCAAGACTCAAAAGGGAGCCCATCCTTCCCTGACTGACACCAGATTGCACAACAAAAACAAAACAGAAGCAGCAAGAATAAAGACAGACCTTAGACATTAGACAGACCTGCACATTTTAACCATTGAATGATGTAAAGTCTCATATTAACTGAAATACAATACAGGAAGATGGCAAAATCCTGCACCTAACAACTGTGGTGATACACAAGGCCTACCCCGATCCCAAACTCTGGCACTTCCCTTTAATCTAAAGTCGATGTGGCTGTTTATCATCTGATCACCAACATTCCTGTTATAGCCGTGAACAGTACTATAATCTGTGAACAATACTACAAACACCTAATCACTAAAGTTGCTGTGGCTGTTTATGAGCTGATGAGAAACAATAATACAGCATGGTTAACAGAAGTATAGGGGGCAGGGGCGGTAGGGCAGGAAAAATACCCAACTGAAAAAAGTCTATCAGAGACATAAGTATCCGGACAAACCTACAGAAACCAATCACTAGAGTAGTGGAGTGACCGTGAAAAACAAATCCGTTATAGTTATGAAGATGCGTAGCTCTTATATGAATATGTAAGTACAGTGTGAGGCTCGTGAACAATGTCCAGGTTTTAGGAACACTATCATCAGCAGAAAGAGTGGGACCAGTATGATCTCAGACGCTGGATGGGGCTTACTGGGGGTAAGGCACTCGCCCTACAGATTGTAGGACCACAAGAAAGCACAGCTGGAGTAGGGGGATTTTAAGAGGGAGGGGAGGTCAGAGGAAAGAAGAGACAGTGTCGACTCCAAAATGAGATTACAACAGGGGGATCAATGAGAAATCCGGAGCCAACTTTGCCATTTGCCTTTTTTTATTCCTAAAAAAAACAAAAAAAACAGGAGCACAGAGCTTGCAATTTCACAAAGAGCATGAGAGTCGGGAAATGCAGTAGCATCAATGAAAATGAACAGAGAAGAGAAGAGATGAGAGAGGGGGTGTAGAAAAAGAGGAGTATACATCAAATCAGGTCAGAACGTGGAGAGAGGGGGGGGAAAGGGATGAAGGGATGGGGTAGAGAAAGGAAAAATGTGCTGGTGCAGCAGCGTGGCAGGATCCAAAGATCATAAAGATCAGAGAAGCTTAAGACTTCTAGAGTTTGACGCGGCACAGGAATGACTGAGACAGCGTCTCCACCCGCACTCAGCCTGGCTGAGGCTGCAAGAAAGCAGAACAGAAAAGCATCCAGCTCAGGGATTGGTGTGTAGAATTAGAACGCTCATCAAACCACTGTTAAGCTGCACTGGCAAGGTAGGCTCGATCGGCTGGATGGGAGGGATTTTAAATCTTTCTAATTAGAACTTCAGTAGAAGAAAGCAAGATCAGTTTAGATAACAGTACAGCACAATTGATTTTCTCCACACGTGTTGGAGTGTGTGCCTTTTAGCACTTTGTGAAGACCCAATGTCTGCGAGGGGTGAAGTTTTCTGCAGAACTGAGGACACTTTTCCAATCTTCAGAAGATGCATGAAGTTTTGGCATAATTTCTGGATGACCAGGTAGCATTTTCAGTTCATGATGTAAGCCCGACTCACACAGTTAGGTTTCTCTACTACAATATTTAGAGGACTCAACACTTTCAGTCTATGGTTTCAGTCAGGTGCTTGCTCATCTTTAGGCTTCCTTTGTGGAATTCAGTAGCAACTGTACTAGCATCTCTCTATAGGTACCATCAGGCTCTAGACACTGATCCAGAATGCAGCAGCATGACTCCTCTTCCCAAATTCCCAAACTTTGTTTCAGAAAAGGAACATGGAAAACAGGAAAAAACTGTTATACCATTTTTGATTTTACATATGAAATAAAAAAAACCCCCAAAAAAACATGACCAAGCTACCAAACATATTTACCATTAGTGCTTGTGGCAGACATTGGAATTCAATTCAAGTTGTGTATCTTCTTTTAAAAACACCAAAACACATTCTGCTATTCTCTGTGAGGTTTTAAAGTTTATGATTATTAGTTATTTATAAACAGAAACAGAAAAAGTAATCTGTCGTTCCCATACTGCTGCATGATGCACATGAAGGATGGTCAAGGAGAGCATAATTTAAACTTAAACAGGAGATGCACCTGATGCATATTTTATTGATCGACAAGGTGACACCTTTCATTGTTGGCTGTTTGGGCTTCCTTCTGACAAATAAAAACAAAACATAACTGACAAAAAGTACATTTTTGTTTAAATTTTCTATTTCATATGTAAAATAAGTAACTGGATATGTGATTCACATTTCCTATCTTACTATTTTGGAAAAAAAAATAGATAACAGGTCATTGTCAGTCTTGTATTTGTTTGTTTTTTTCTGAAAAAAATAGTAAACATAAACCATTTAGCAGTTCTTTGCTGTGTTCCCTTCATTGGTTGCATCAGACTTAAATCTCTGATCCTGGCCTTTTAAACCAAAAACAGATCTTTTCCCCATATCAGATGGTCTGATCCATTCAAGAGCCCCTCGAGCTCATACAGCTCAGCATGTCAAGTAGGGCTGTGCAACATTGAAAAAAATAAATAAATATATATATATGACTACTTTTTTTCCACGCTTTAAGCTTATAATGAGGTGCAGCTTTTTCTTCTTATATATATGTTATTTTCCAGGGTTTTTTTTTAAACTTTGCGGGTGCGGCTTATATTCCGGTGCAGCTTATAGTCTGGAAAATACGGTAGATAAAAATGTAAATAAAATACAAGAATTTTCTCTAGAAGTCAATGTCGAACATGACATATTAAGAATGCACTTAAATTGAAGCTTGGAGCAAAATAAATGATATTAGGTAAATATAATCTGTATATATAATGGAAAATGAGAACATCACACATTTTGCTTTTGTTTGAAGTACGCTGTAGCATGTCATCTGTGATTTCATTTTACATGATGCAGTCCTGCAACATGACTACTACACGTCAACACTGCAATGACGATTTTAAAATGATATACTGTGCAGCCCTACATGGAAGGCAAGCATCTAGTCTCTGTTCCGAAATAAAGTTGTACTTATCTTGCCATTTTAAAGTACTGACTGAATTAATAAACTGAAGAAATTGAAACTTGCACTTATCAAAACAAGCTGCAACTTATGCAACTGCATTCTATTCATGCATCAGTACAACTAATTTTATAAAAAACGAAGCCAAAATGTCGTTTTTTGTTCTTTTTTTGACTGGGGTAATGGCTAGGCAACAGTACTTGAAAATAGTCAATACAAATACTGACTAATAGCAACAGTGCATGTCTTTGTCTCCGCTGACCAATTGTGCCAGCATAGACAAAGAGTGGAACAAGTGGTCAGGGTTACACTTCCTTTATTGAGAGACAGGCAAGAAAACAGGATGAGCAGAATGAAGGGAAAAAGGGAAAAGCATGAAAGATAGTTGAATGAAAGGGAGATGGATTTAAAGAGAAAGCGAAGTATTGAATGAAATGTATCATGGTCCAGTTCCCACGGCCACTCTCTACTCCATCCCCGTATATTGTCCACACACATACACACCTCTCAAGGACACCACTAGCCCATCTTCAACAATCTCCACTTCTGTCTTAATCAGCACAATAAAGAACTCATTTGAACCTGCTGTGTAAAACAAAAGCAGCCTGGCAGGTCCCACAGACCCCCCAGGCTCTGGGACAGTACAGGCCACAGTTTCCTGAGCCCAGCAGGGACAGAAAAAGTCTCTGAAGCGCAGTTCCTCCAGCCTGCCCACCCCAGGCTGCTTCTCATTATCAATGCCTACACTTTAACAAGATTATCACACAGCTATTTAGACGGCTGCTTGAGAGAGCTGCTGAAAAGGATGTGATTAGATCTGGCTGCTGCATAATGGCATTTAGACTGGAGATGAGACACAAGAACTTCTGCACTAAGCCATCTGTATTCACCTAGGCTTCATTTTGTTTCTCTCCATTTGACCCTTTATTTCCTTTCACCATCCTCCCTTCCTTTCTCCACAGTTTGCTTCATTGTTTCAGGTTTGCTTTATTTTTTCTTTTTTTCATTTTTAAAGGGTGGGCGGGGAGGGGGGTATTTTTAAAACTGAGCACAAAGAGTTGCTCTTTGATGTCTCTGGGAGAGCTTGTAATTAGTGAAGTGTGAAGTTAGGTCAGGAGAAATGGACACACAGTGGTTTTAGGCACGACGACTTTTAGATTAGATTTTCCCCAAAGCAAAGCAGCACTCTGGAGAACGTTAAAGAACATAAAGATGCATTTTAATTATAGCTCTGAGACAGGCGTTAACTTCGGTACTTTTTTTTGTACTTTTATAATATGTTGATTCTAGATTAAAAGGAATTAAAAGACCCCCAAAAATGAACAAAAATAGAAGCAAGTAAAGACAGATTTTATCAACATAAGAGCAGCCTGGATGATGTAACCCTGCAACAATTCTGGGTTGACTAATTTATTGTTTGGGCAATAAAATCAGTTACTATGTTAAAATGAACCATAATGTGTAATGTAACATGACATATTTGAGTGAAATACATTCATGATTAAAAAAAAATGCACCTAGAAAGAAATAATCGCCAGGGATGAAATTTGGTTGATGTGCTTTCCATTCTGACTCGTGTTGTTGTGTTGGTAGCATCATTTGCAAGCAGAGGAGTTCAAAAGCAATTAAAGCATTTGAGTTTGTGAAGTCAGTAAGCAGCGATACCCTCCATAAGTCATCCTATTAGTGTAGGCATCATTGGCAGAGGTCTGCACGTTGCAGGACTGCATGCACACACAATTGGCAGTGGGTCATCTTCAGTGACATGTCCTGATTTTGGCTTGATGAGGACAACCAACAAATGTGTGCGCTACTCCAACAACATCACCAGACGTATTCCCGACTGAAAATGTGAAGGATGCTACTGGAGAGACAATACTTCTAGATGTGCAGACGAATAGCATTGGAATCCAACACTTCCTTCCAGGTGCAACTATTTTTTGGATGATAAGTATATTTTCTTTGAGTGAAAAACCTGAACCTCAAAAAAACCTTAAATAGCTATTTTCCTGGTTTTATAGGTTGGTGACAAAACATGATACATGGTTCTATGTAAATACAGAGTTTAAGGGACCTTTCTTCAGTATTATATGTAAAACCATTTTGAATTGAGCAGTGGTGGTTGAGTATCATGGTGATAGCTTAGATGGCCTTAAAAGTCTAAAAACGACTTATCACTAACTATCACTCTAGTTAAATGGGTTCACCACTATCAATGACAATAAGGCCAATAAAACAGAATTCAGAATAAAAAAGAATATGTAAGAATTTGAATTAAAATAAACAAACAAATAAATAAAATACATCCATCTTCCATACCCGGGATCAATCGCCTCCCTTTAGCCCTTGTCCCCACCTCCCTTGCTACGGCCCATTGATAGCCATGACGTTCCTTCCACAGACCATAAAGCATAATGAACATGAATCTTTATTTCAGAAGAACAATCTCACCACTGCACAGCCATACCCATCACTCGCCGCCTGTCACCCCGTATGGAGGGCCCACAGTAACCATCAATCCGGTGGCCACAGGGGTCGCTCCATTGTCCAGCCTAATTACACACCATTTTGGAGCAGTTGGAGGCCTGAGGGTAGTCTGTGTGATGAGGCTAGAGTGTGTATGCGTTTGTGTTTCGGGGCAGGGTCCTGGGGTGAGCATATGGATGCTCTGTAAGCCAGATGCAGGGAAGGCGAGCAGGCTCGAACGCTCTGCTGGAGGTGAATTCCACCAGCTCAGAAGAACAGATCGGGAGAATTCAGATAGGCAGTGGGGCTTCTGCCCAAAGCCGAACAAGAAGCAATTTACACTGATATCCATAGATGAGAATCAAACATGTCAGTCAATACTAAATCTTCTACCCCAACCCCCTCCATCAAGAAGCCTCAAGAGCACAAATTTCCATTTGCTCCT
Source organism: Acestrorhynchus altus (assembly GCA_034509495.1). NCBI lineage: Eukaryota > Metazoa > Chordata > Actinopteri > Characiformes > Acestrorhynchidae > Acestrorhynchus > Acestrorhynchus altus. Next base: position 25,154,708 of record CM067509.1, read on the forward strand.
CACGAGCCAATAAATCGATGTTTCAGATTTCATATTCCAAACAAAGAATTACAATAAAACAAGTAATAATTAGAGCTTGTTTCATCACCAGTACACTGGAAAAGTGGCATCTTACATTTGTTTTAATATCTTCAGCGGTACTGGTGGAGCAAAAGCGGTCTTATTGTCACTGGGAGACACAGGCCTAGGCATCTTAATTCCAGTGAATTGAGTGGACAAAAATTCAACCCCATCCAACACCTTTGGGATGAACCAAAACTGAGATTGTGAGTAGACACTTTCATTCTATATTCCGTGTTTGACCTCACAAATGCTTGTCTGCATGAATGGGCACAATTCTCATACACACTTTATGATGTAGAAAACCTTCCCAAAAAAGTGGAAGCTGTTAGAGCTTCAAAGGGAAGACCAACATTATATGAATGCCTATGGATTTAGAATGGGATGTCAAAAGTTCACGTGGAAGGAATGAAGTAATACTTTTATCTTTATAGTGTACATTATGTTATACTTCTTTACAGTGTTAACATCTTCTCTCCTACTAACACATTTATTCTGATAAAAAAAAAGTATGTATTTAAATTGGATTTAAACAGCATACAATTATACTGAATTAATTGCTTGCATTGATTTACCAGACTCTGTAACCTCTGTCAGTTACAATTAACCCAACCTATGGGATAAGTTGTAATAATTGCACTCACACTGCTTTCAGATGATTTATTCACCATTTGTCCAAGATGTTTAACTATAATCAGAACACAGCTTTAAACTAAGCTAAAATCAGCAGATATTGTTCCTTCCCATATTTTAAATAACTGTTTCGATTAAGCTGCTAAAAGGTCGTATCCACTAATGGCCTTTTTAATAATGAAGAGCCAGTCCTGAAAGTCCTGAAGTGCTGCTTTTATGGGAATGTATATGTGTGAGTGTCCCTGAGAGGGAGACAACTGTGCGTTCCAAGGTACCATCACAATGAAAAACTGTTAGACTGCAGGTCTAATGCATCAACCACCACTGGTTAGTAATCATGTGTGGGTGAAACAGCAGAACTGCACAAACCCACACCTAACTTCAATCCTGAGACAGAGTGAGAAAAAGAGTGTGGTAAGAGAGACAGAGTATGAGAGGTTACCAATGCATCTCGGAGAACGAGCCAGTGACACACACACACTGCAAAGCTCACTGCATTCATTCTTCATTTCTAATTCCACACACCACCAATGCTCCATATTCAATTGCACATTTACACACTCTAAGTGTGCGCTTCAGCTGGCAAATGGCACACAATGGAGACTGAAAAGCGCACAGAAATACCATTGTGGTGCTATGCAGTTATATCACTTTCCGTGCAGGCGTAGCGCTGACCTCAGTCAAAGAAAATCTCTACGCACAGAGAAAAAAGGCACTTCAAGCTGAATATGCTCAACACCTGTGACTAAATGGCTCCTTTAAGTGTTAGGTATTTCAAAGAGGCGTAACAAAGACAGGGAGAGCAGCAGAAAAGTAAGTAGTGCTAGGCTAGGAGGGTAAGCAAACAGGGCTTCAGGGCCCTGGACTGTACAAGGCCAGTCAAAGTGCCAGGGTTAAAGGCTCAACCAGTAACTATACCACATCTGGTCAGGGCAACACTTCTAACCTGACCTGGTCAAGCCAGAAAATATGTCCAAAAGCAGGAAGAAGACACTGAAAATGTGAAAAACTACAGCAGAGAAAAAAAACTATATTCCACATTATTGTGGCAAAACGTCAGCAGTTAATCCATGGTTCATGTGCAGGCCAAACTGATCCATACAGATCATGGATCAAATTACATTACACTGGTAGTCATCACTGCTGCTGGTTTGTTTAAAAAGAAAGAAAAGAGTGTTCATACAGTGACCACAAATCACACTTTTCTTCTTTTTCACTCCTATTATTTACTTTCAGTGTTTCTATAATGTTTGTGTGACATTTCAAATCTAATTGTATTTGATTAGATCACCTAACTGGTTGGTGATGGTTTTGGAAGAGGTTCGGGAGCAAAAAATGTAACTCAAATTACATTTTATTGTTCATACTGTGAGAGTTGAGTACTGAAAAAAATGGAAATCCCAGATTTCAGCACCACTACCAGTATCGACACCAAACCCTATCAGACAGCATCCATCTAGCTCTTCAGTTTACTCATATCTGTATCAAAAAGAGTTCAAAGTAAGTGGTTACTGTCAATAAGAGATAAACTGATAAGAACAGTCTTGCATACTTTGCTATATTTATTCTTGGGAACCACAGAAAACAATGCACATGAAAACAGAATGCCACTTTAAAAAAACAGAAAGGTCAATGTGACATCCCGAGCATCCAATCAGATACCCAGGCCACCACTTTAACTAACAGGCTTTAAACTTCCAGGAATAAAAACCCTAGAGTTCGAGGGCTAGAAGCCTACCTGGCTGGGCGGCAGTAGGCCTCGGAGCACCACAACCTGGATCATCCCTCTCAGATTCCCCTCCATGGACATAGACCTCCGCAAGGTTTCCATGGCTTCATGGTTGGACTTCCCCAAGAGCGGCTCCCCGTTCACTGCAATCAGCTGGTCATTGACACGTAGACGACCATCCTGCAGACACAAGAGCATCAATCACACAGAGATAAACACTGAACAAAGACATGTCCTATGAGTCCCCCGCCCTTCAGAACTCATTGCATTGACTCAGATCATTTCCAACATCTAGACTCTGACCTACTTTCTAAGGACTGAAACCATGACTTTCTGCCACCTCATCTGAATGAACTTCTTAAGCATTGCCTTAGCCTGGAGCAGTCTGTATGCTGCACTAAGCTGAGCCCGTGGAGGCCTGCTGTCGAGGAGCAACAGCTCCCCATGATGAGCAGCTCTGTCTCTATGGCTCTGTATAAGCACATTATAGGACATGCATATTACATGCAGAGTAAAAAGCCCTAAAGTTCATTATGATTAATATTAATTAGTTTTCACACCAGAGCCCTCTGATCTGGCTCTCTTATCTTCAGGCAAGAGAGAGACAGAGAGACAGAGAGAGCGTCTATGAGGGTTAAACCAGAAAAGTGGGATAAGTGGAGTAACAGCTGGTCAGATATAAGCCAGACAAATGCTAATCGTTAATGACTGATAACAGTCTGCTACATTCACACTCAAAGGATTTAGCTCTGTTACAAAATGACACTAATGATGTTTCCATTTGTGTCTTCAGCTTTTTTTTTTTTCACCTCTTACAAATATTGATTCCCAACACACAGGTATGGGTGTGCATTAAAACTTAGTGAACCATTTTAGAAACTGACGCCCCCTTTTCAATACCTATCCAAGTACCCACACTTATTAGACTGAGGTCAAATGAAGTCATGTGAAGTAAAAGTCATGAGCGACATGATGTTTAATAATATCATTCCAACATATATAGGACACATTTAAGTACCTGTGGGACTGTATTTCAGTAGGGACTCCAAAATAGCTCGCAAATGATGAATGTGAAAAGACACACACATGCGCACAACCTGCAACGCCCACACCACTGCACTCTGTGACCGGTGACCCTGCTCTTTAACTGGGTGCCCTAATGGAGATGGTGGTGCTGAAATAGCTGTGAGCGCTGTCTGGCTGGAGATGATGAGATGGGTGGTCATTACAGTGGTCTCTGCCTGCGTAAACCTGTCCACCCAGCCCGGCATCATGAGGCGGAATGAATGGGCCAGGCTCTGAGCAGTCAAACAGTTAGGAACTGAAAATGTCTCATTCCGTGTCACCGTGCAAAGTGCTCTGCTGTCTTTCTCAGACTTTCTTACTACTTCTAATGGTTTCCATTTCTGCTCATTCCTGAACTCATTATTTGCGTTCACTCTGTCTCTGACAGAGACGTTTTTCAAACTGTCACTCAGAAAGAGTACAGTCAATTTCCATGGGTGATAATTACGTCAAATTTCCCTGTCTACTCTTAAAAGGGGTTCTTCAAAGGTTCTTTAGTAAAATAAATGGTTCTATACAAAACCTCAACAACCCCAAGAGAATATTTCAGGTTTATATAGAAACCCTTTTTGCCCAGAAAACAACAGAAGTTGTCAATGGAAAAAATCAACAACATCTAACAGATGCAGTTTTGAAAATGTCTGGGTGAAGGGTGTGAACAGTAAACCCATGTCAGTTGGCAAAGTACATTAACACTGACATGCAAAAGTCATGGGAAAGCAGATGTAACTGATTATGAAGCAGAATTATCTCAGGGAATAGCTTGGGAACACCCCCACCTGTATACGTTGTTAGGCTGAACACTGACCAGCATGTTCATAACAATGCAAAATGATATGATACTGGGTGCCAGATAATAAGGGCATTTCCTCAGTCCAGGGTGACAGCTGTATACCAACGTCATAGAACCAACTCTGGACAACTTCGACCAATGGTACATCACTTTACTCTGCTGAAATATTCCATCATTGTGGGGATACAATCCATGCCATGAGAACATATTCTACACTGGTACAGCACCACCACCACCTTGAACAGTGCTAACTAGAGATCATGGCTGCATGAGGTCTGCCCCATAGCCCGAAACATGACTCATTTAACTATGCAACATGTTACTAGTCCTCTATGGTCCACTTAGCAACCTCACAAGTCCAGGTGATACTTTATGTCTGGTTTCTGATGTTAAAAGGAGAGATCTGCTGGGTCTTCTGCACCCATATCATATGGAAGCTAAAAAAAGCTTCACAGACCTGCAGGATATTCGTGTTGTGCTCCTGCATTAAATGTGGATTCTGCCACATTGCATTGACTTGGCACCTGTGAGCAGGCCCTGCATTGTCCACTGTGGGTGGTGATGCTTTCTACGATGTATTCCTGGTACACAACACTGTTCAGTTGAGGAATGTAAAAAGCCAACACAACTTTGGAAACGGAATCTTCATGCCTAACTCATACTCCACTAATTCACATCACCGTGCCACACAACGTATACAAGCGTGAGAATTCTGTGGATCCCTGTGGTACCACCACTTCAGAATCAACATACAAACTGTTATTCCATGACTTTTGGAATACCCAAGAACAATCAGTCTCAGCAATGTCACAAATAATTTAGTTACATTAAAGTGATTCAGTATAAACATGTTTCCTACTGTTGTGTACAGTAAATAAAGTGGCAAAGGCAGGGAATTAAAGACAATTAAAGCTGTATCTCAACTGAAGCCTAATCCAGATGCTCCATGTGTGCTCTAAAATAGACCCCAACAAATCACAGCCAGGTATTCAAAGGAGGCAAAACTTTAAATACTTGTTTCCAGTATGTTTGGAGAAGGAACAGCACATTGCCAAATGCAAATATAGCGAAAGGTTTAGGTTCCTCCAGGACAGTGTCAACATCAGTCAAGGCACTTTCTTTAATTAGCAATATTAACAATGAAATGGTTTCAGTAAAAACAGGGCTTAACCAGAACAGCTCAGTTTGTCCTCCGAGTCTGTCATTAGAGAGAACAAGAGTGAATCCCTCTCCAAACTGAGCATGTGCATCAAAACGTGAGCTGTCACAGGCCAAGCACTTTCCTCCAAACTCGTAAATTCATGAGAGTTGTCTCTTTCCAAGTTATAGCTGCCTCTCACCCTCTTGCTTCCTGTCTTACTGACTCACTCCCTTTCTCTCACCCTCGAAGTCTAGGGAGAAGACACATCCCACCCACAGACTCGGGACACTTCCAGCTAATTAGCATGGGCTCGGAGAGTTTTTAATTAGTGTTAATTCGCTGGAGCTAGTACTAGCTCTGCTCTGTAATTACTGCATGGTGTCATCAGGGGCTACATGAAAAACAACAGGCCTTTTAGCCCGCAGAGCTGTGCTGTACTGGGACACATGCATTCCATAATACACACACACACACACACTCATACACTCATACACACTTGAGAGAGCACCCTTCTTTGGCCCACCTAGCTGTGGAAGTCTTTCCTAGTGCACAAGCTGATCTGAAAAGGCTCAGGGAAATGAAAACACAGCTTTAAAGTTCTTAAGCGCTTTTGCTGCCAAGCTACTGTAACCAAACAGCCCTGTTCCCAACTTCAAACCTGCTAAGACTTCATGAGAGGCTCTTTTGAAACATACCAAAGTTTGGACAGTCCAACTTATAAGAGGGTTTTCCTTATTTTCACTTTCAACTTAAATGTGAAACCAGGGATTGCGTTTTTCATTGAGAGAACTCCGCACACTAATCCAGCAGCCTTTAATAGCACAAGGTCATAGTTTGTTCCATGCTGTGAGAGATTTACTGAAAGTTAGTTTCAGGATTTCACACTGTGGTCTTGTTCTTCAGAAATGTGAGGCAGCAAAGTTAGCCATCTGATAGCACTGTGCAATTAGTTGAACAAATGAGGTCATATTGCCAGGCACTACTATCTGAGCAGAACATCACAGAATCAAAACAACCATCACTGTTCATGAACAGGTTTAACGGAACGTCGATATATTATAGAACACTATTGCTGTGAGTTAAAGCAGGAACTTTGAATGTTGAAGTCTTCATATATTCGAGCACATTAATTTAAATTAAAGCATCATTAAAAAGCTCATTAATGATCCCAATTTCATTAAAAATATAGTCAATAATAAAGTCATATTCACTACATGTAAAGGGACAATTCAAGCCTTTTTTAGTTTCTGTTGATCAGTTTGGCTTATAGCTCATGAACACCAGAAATCCAGAATCTCAAAAAATAAACTTTGAATTTGAATAGTATACTAATTTACACTATCAACTTTAAATCAAAAAGAGCTTGAAATATATCACTTTAAATTGGATGAATATAAAATATGCAAGGTGTGTTAAAATAAATCTCACCTTTCTTCATACATATTTCTGGTATTCAGATACAACAATCTTACACTAATCTCCTTCAAAGTAGTGCTTTTGGACCACCACACTCTTCTCCCAATGGTTCTGTCACTGTCGGAACCAGTACTGGAAAGCCTCTTTTGAGATGGCCTACAGCTGATCCATCACATTCTGCATGATGTCTTCTTTGGACTGAAACCTGGTCCCTTTAAGGGGCATTTTCAGCTTAGGGAAAAGCCAGAAGTCACAAGGAGCCATGTCAGGAGAGTAGGCAGTCAGATGAAGCACAGGTGTGTGTTTGGGCAGGAAACTTTACCAAATGTGAAAAGTTATTGTGATGGAGCTGCCAATTACCTGCTGCAAAAGATGCTAATGTTAGGAACGCTGCTCTCCAAAGTTTTTACATCCACTTTTCTTCACAATGCTCTCAAGCCTGTGTTGCTTTTGCACCTTACCCCAACACATTTCCCCCTTCCAGTCAACTTTCTATGAACATGTTTTGGTACAGCATTCTGAGCACAGCCAGCAATGATCCCTCCCAAGGGTGCTAATGATCTTCTGGACAACTGTCAGGTCAGCAGTCTTTCCCATCCTTGTGTGTGTTGGACACAGTATTTATACTGTTTGAATAGTAATTTACTCAAACTTCAACAAAAATAATTTATGAGCTATAAGCCATACTAATCCAGTTTACACTTTTAAATAAATAATTTTACAAAGTAACCCTTTTTGATATTCGAGTTCCCTGAGATGCACTAGTATTTAAGGAATAACCTGTTCATGCGCATTACCATCTTCTTGATAAGCAGGGATATTTTAAAAGCCTCTCATCACCTGGAACTCTTCGTAGGAGAGCGATAAAAGACAAGCTGCCATATTTTCTTCTGACTGAGTGCACATATGGTGAAACAGAGTGAGTTTCCACTCTCACAGAGGGCCTAGGCCTTTATTTAGAATGTCTCGGTTGGACTACCGATCTACAAATTGTTCTGCATAATAAACAACACAGTTATGTTTATGAATACAACGAAATGTCTAAAGTAAATACATCAACAATAAGTTGACAAATATGTGCCATATGTTAGACATACCTGTGTGTTGTGGAGAAGATTAACATGCACATCACAACAAATATTTAAAAAAAAGCATTTTAAAGCGACCTGTCTGTGGATGGACAGATGAATAAAACGGAGAAAGTGAGTAATATAAGTCATAGTACATGCAGCAATAGTGGAGAGCAGGACAGACAGCTGAAGGTCACAGGAGCTCAGGCCTGAGGCCTGTGCATTTGAAGTCTGCTCTAGAGCAAAAGCAAAGTCCACTCAGACCCCTGCTGACAGCAGCTCTATCTGCCTAACAAGGTCAAATTCAAGGGTCTTCGGGGGGAACAGAGGTCAAGGGAACTTGCCAGCTGCAGATGATAAGGGTCAACAGGCTATTTACAGTGTTCACTAAGAGGCCCTGGAGTCATGTTTAACCTGAGGCCTCAAAGCTCATATCTCTTCATTAACGATGCTGATGTGCAAAGAACTGCAAACTTTCAGCTACTATGTGCTATATTTAGTCAGGAATCTAAAGGGATGGCTTAGACATAAAGTCATACAGTTTTAGACATCACATAAGCAGTTCCATGATGCCATGATTAAGGCCTGCAGATGGAACAATGCTCATCTGGTGACTATAAATTCCCATGACCTGTTAGCTACATTTGGCCTGCAGCTCTGAGGTGAATTTCAACTATTTGGCCAATCAGTGTTGGGGGAAACTACATAATCATAACATGAATAATGTTCAGACTAAAGTACATTTGATGAAGTACCTTATAGGCAGCTCCTCCATGAATGATGGACTTGATGAAGATGCCCAGGTCTTCTCCAGTCTCACGAGATTTGTTGCCCTTAAGGCTGACACCCAGCCCAGCTGAGCCCGAGTCATTCAGAGGCACCTCAAACATCAGCTGCTCCTTCCCCTCCTCAGATAGAATGGCCCGCACTGCTTCCTCCTTCTGAGAGAGATGAGAAGAGAGAGAGAGAGAAAGGGAAAGAGAGAGAGAGAGGTCATTCCATTTGAACATAAAAGTGTGCTATTTTACCAGAGAATGGCACAACCTTTTCATGTTCCCTTTCTGAAAGCCAGCAAATTCGGAGAGCGCCAGGGTCATTTAGAGCCATAATCCATTCTCCATTATAGAGGACCCATGTCCACTGAGCCCTACCCCCCCCCACTCACCCCCCCACCACACACACACTTTCTCTTTCTCTCTTTTTTTTTCCATTTTCTCCCCATAATGTTCCCAAAATGACCTGTACATCTTTTTAGAGAAATTTCTTTCAAAATGAGAGGGAGGAAACAAAGAGCAAAAGGAGAGAGAGAGAGAGAGAGAGAGAGAGAGAGAGAGAGAGAGAGAGAACAAGAGAGAAAGAGAAATGTCCATTATTCTATGTGTGCGGTGAAAACACAATCTTTTGTCGCTAGGGAAACGGGCCAGTAATGAGTGAATGTGAGACTGCAGTGCTCTCCGACTTATTTTCCAGTGAGGGTAGTAAAAAGGCAGCGAGAGGAGGGGGAGAGAGAGAAAATGGCCATAAAACAAACACATGAAAGTCAGTATTTGATCTATATAATAATACTGGGGAAAAGAGGTAACTTGCGTGAGGTGGATACAAAGATAATGAAGGCAGTGCAAGCGATACTGTTTCAGCAGCACTTTTAACCCTGTCACTCGCCTCTGGTTATTAGGTGCTGGGCTTCTTATGGTCCAGCTGACAGGCCCACTCCAGGAGGATAAGACGCATATATCCAAATAAGAGGCTGCCTTTAAGCAGGTTGAAGCCTTGACAACAGTAAATATTGGGATAGGGATAAAGGGATGAGCTGGGCGGCGAAGAAGGGCTAAGACGAAGTGTGTGTGGGTCAGCAAGGCCTGGTTTAGAGCTGTTTACTGTAGGACTGAGGGTTCAGATTGTATTAGCTCTCTCTCTCTCTCTCTCTCTCTCTCTCTCTCTCTCTCTCTGTCTCTCTCTCTCTGTCTCTCTCTCTCTCTCTCTCTCTCTCTCTCTCTCGACACAAACACATACTAAGCAGAAAGTCTAAGTGAGAAGGACAAAGGGCAGTTATGTGTTTATCAAGGACAGAAGGGGAAGTTGAGAGAATAACAGAAGGAAAGACAGAAGCAATCTGACCTTGCAAAAAAGGGTAAAGCGATATATGTTCTAAATCAGCCACAAAATATCACAGCAAGGCCAAAAGCCATTCGAACATAATAAAAAGTCCCTTCTTTTGTTTTTGGCGCCCGAAAAAACAATCCTATTCTATGCAGACAGTGTCATCCTGCCCCTTTAGGTGTGGGTGGGGGTTATTAACAATGGCCCAAACCTTTTGTGTCTCTGTTAATGGCTTCAGTATCTGACAACCAAGACCCCTGGCAGGACCTCCACTGTCTGCAAATGCCACACTGCTCCAGCATATTTCACTGTTACTGCGGGTTTATCAGCCAGAACGCACCCTGTACTGTTTATGCAGGAGACATATGTCAGCAGAGTAGGAGGGCAAATAAATGTCGGTCTCTTTCATTTGCACTCCAGTGCTAAAAAGAACACCAAAAAAAAAAATCTCCAGTGTACACCCAAAACTCCACACAAACCCATTACACATCCAAAATACCAAAGACAACTCCATTTGCTATGATATATAACACACACAGTGTAAGAGCTCTTCTGTGAAGTTTGCAGATATGCTCATAATAATAAGAAGAGTCATTCAAACAGCCATTCCTTCTAAAGGCATTAAGAGTAGGAAGGAGTAACTGATGGGTATGTCAAACACAGCCAGTGTCTAATCTGCATAGCCAGCATCTGCTCATGTAGTGAGGAAAGCGTCTTAATGATGAAGAAGACACATGGAGTCATCAGCGGGAGCAGATGGATGAGCATATCTATAGGTACAAGAACAAATGACATTCTGAAGGTTTAGTGATGAGCACATACACAGCTGCTCAGACAGGAAATCTCCATCTTTTCCATCTCTCACCCTCTATCCCCTCCCTTTTCCTTTCCTTTCTCCCCCTCTCCGAGTTGGACCTGGATGAACAGAAGGTCCATCACTAATATGTTGCTCTGGGGACACTAAGGAAGCCCCCTGTAGTGCTGTGAGGGTACAGTTAGGGGAGCCATGAGTTGTCTCTGGGGGCTGCTTTGCCAATGTCTCTCTAAGGCCTTCATGACTGAGTGGTCTACAATGACTCCAGCAAACAAAGCCTTTAAAGAGGCTTCCTCCTGAGCCTCAGTCCTGGCCTCACACACCCAAGCAGTGGCCTTATGGGGAACATGCCAATTATTAGTGATGTATAATCTATCTAAACGGGGAGCTGGAACGCTAACCAGTTTAAGTCAAAAGGAGGTTGGTGCTGAAAGTGCAACAGACCACAATTCAGGACAGATGCTCAGCAGCTAGTGCACATTTCAGCTTAAACCGGGGCCAAGCCAGCCTGTGGTATGGCAGGGAGTTCTGCTCCTACCGGAATTCATTGCATGAGAGCCAAGAAGTTTTGTGTGCAACCACATCAGCTCTGTACCAAGAATTACAGGTTCAAATGCTCCCAAACCAAACGTCCAAAATGCAAGTCATTATCCCCATCACACTTACCAAGGGTCTGTCTCCTGTTACACACCATGACCAAATGAAAAAGCAGTCCAAGAGCTTGGATTCTTTCAAATGGCATCATGCTTATTAACATGGATTTATGTGGTCTTAAGCAGATCTCTTGCTAAGCTCCAACTCAATGGCATGACCAGCTACCAGGAAAGCCTGAGCACCTATTGCCTTAAAAACGTTGGCCGTATGATGAATAGGATAGATGCTTATACCGAACACGCTGTTTTCGGCTAACTTTGATCATTTAACAAGTCTATAATGTTCTTGGGTTGGCACAGATGTCCATTTATGGCGTTTAGATGATATCATTCAGTTTGTGTTACAACAGAGTTTTGTCATCTACTTGGAAAGGTACACTAGTACAAACTGGCTAGTGTTCAAAGATAGCCCTGCTCTGAAACACCATCAGAAACGAGCAGTAATGAGACATAAGTGCAAAATCAGTGTTCATTTAAGCAATATTCTGTAGGTTTTCAGGCTTTTGGGTGATTTAGAGACCTCTCTGGTCAGTAAATATAATTGCATCAGAGTGGACAAACCTGATGATCACAAGTTTAGATTAAGTCAGTAAGGAGTACTCAGAGTGGAGAATTCAGAGAGATCATCTAAAACTCGGGGGAATGAAATGTTCTTAGAGATATAGCCACAATAGTAACATAATAATTAAAAGTAAAAGCATTTCAGAAGCCAAGCCAGTGTTTATCCTGGTTTTAGGACGGACTCTCTCATTAGCTGTAATCCTGCATTTCTTTGGTTTAACGGTGGGTAAATGAGCAGATGAAGACTGAGTTTGCTGTTCTGATATTTTCATGTTTGCACTAGCTCTTCTGTTGCTTTTCTGTTTATTCCAGTGCCATTAGCTCAGGAAATCAACAGAAGTTATCAGATCCTCTATCAAAAGCAGTGACGCAAGTACATAAGGATGTTATGTGTCTAGAAAAACTCCATTTACTGAGAAAACCTGCCATAACACTCTGTTTGTGCAATTAATACATTAGACATTGTAGGGGTGGTCATCCCAGCACAGTGGTTCCATGTATTAGATTTTGTACCCTCCCCACTATTGCTCAAACCAGAAATTGTAAGGGAATGCCACATGAACACTCTTCAGACAGATGGGTCTTCAGTTGCCATTTGAAGACAGCTGTTCAGTACCAATCATCCATCCATGCATCTTATATATGATGTTAGATCAGGTCGAGCCACACTAGACTAGAGTTTTTCTGCTCCAGTACTGAAGGGCCATTGGTCTTAGACTTAAACACCTGTTTCAAATCATCTTTTAATTGCCAGGTTGTGTAGGCAAGATTGAACACCCAACTGGTCAGGACAGATGTTCTCCAGAATGAGAAAGCAAGGATTCTGCTTTATAAGCCTGAAACATGGATCAAGCTTTGCCAATTTACAGTAGTTTAGTAGGAGCTGGGTCATTTTTGTCTTTTAAATGTGGGCGGTTACAGAAAGCCAGCTAATAAGTAACTCCTGCATTCTGGATCAGTGGCAAGGTCTTAACAGAACACATAGGACAACTAGCCAAGTGTGAGGGCCAGTATTCCGGTATTGAGACGACAAAGAATTGAACAAGTACATGGATAGACTCCTGAAGAGAAAAGGCCAAATCTGTCCAAGTTATGAAGTGAAGAAGCTCAATGCCCAAGTCAGGATTGCAAAATGAATTGAAAATGTTGCCACTTCGTACAAAATGGAACTTAATTTTGAGATTGTTAAAGGGGATTTCAGTCCTACTAGTTTTGAGACATTCCTTAACAGTGACCAGACAATATGAGACTTTCTGATGATATCAGCATCTGGTATTCACAAGGTTTTGGACATTATCATGGTGCTGTTAAATATGAAACGTTGAAAATGTTTAAAACTTTTAATGCATATGGAAAACTATCCACTCAAGTCATTTTGTTGATGATTATAATCCATCCATCCATCGATCCATCCATCCATCCATTTTCTATACCGTTTATTCCTGAATAGGGTCACAGGGGAGCCGATGCCCAGCCGGCAAATCTGAGTGCAAGGGCAGGAAACAACCCTAGACAGGGGATTATAATTCAAACAGAGCAAATATGAAAGAATTAATAAAATGTCTATGTAAACAAGCATTGTCCTGACCCTCGCTGTGCAGGGAAACCTGCCAATTTTAAAAAGCCACTAATTATATTTGAAACATTGGGTTTTACAAGGTGATACCAAACAACAGTATAAAATTCCTCAGAAGGGGAGAAGAAACAATGGAAACAGTTGTAGAGAAGCTTGGTGCCAAAAAACATTGCATTATTTGAGGAACTATGCACATGGACATGAAATATTATCTGTGTGTAATTTAATCAATTACACAAGTTATTATTGCAATTTTGGTCAGATTCTTCCAGTGATTTTAAATATGCTTATCCATGGCATGAGGGCCAGTAGTTTCAGCATCCTAAACTGCTCCCAATTCAAGTAGACTGGAGCCTGGTTTTATCTGGTTCTGGTATATTGCCAAGATGGCTACCAAGTGGACAGTGGACTTGCCAATACAGATTTTGCTGAGGCTTCTGGCTTATTCGTTTTTCTTTCTTTCACAGATGCTGCACAGAACTGCCCTCTCCATTGTTGAGCTGCATGAATACTGTTATTTTTCACAGAAATGACTGCACATGCCTGCACTGCACATTAAAGGCAATCAATGAGTCTTCCTTCCATGTTACACTTTTTGAATACCCAGATAAGCAAATTCTAGAGCAATAATTCAGACATTTACACACACAGTTCATGTTGCTGTTGACGCTGGATACATTTCAAAGCACTAGATTAAAGGCAAATGTGACATTTAATTAAGACGAGGCGTGCAGAGGGGAGCAGTGAGGAAAACACGGCTGGTCCAATCACACCCTGCAGAGATACGGCACCTATTAACGCTGCTAATGGGCTCCAGCACTCATCATCATACACCTCTGTGAGCACACACATACACACACACACACACATGCACACACCTCAAAACAGACAGCAAAGCAGGGGGAAAAAGCCAACATGCACAGAGCTGCTCTGGCTGTTATGTGTTAATAACTTGGAAAGCAGGCCATGATCCAGCATTTTAATTGTGGCCACACAGGTAGTGCCACAAACACGGCCACACATATTTACATATGCAATGCTTAAACAAGAAAATTTGCATTGCAGATACTTTGAAAAGCTAGGTTTCTCAAATCTGCAATTGGAAGCAATTTTGTATTACTACCACTTCTTTAAAGGTGGTCTATCTGACATGATAAACATTAATACATCAGCAAACACGTCTATGTAAAGCTATGGTGGAGGAAAGGTGTCCTGAGCAGAGACTGTAATAACACTCCATCTGTGTGTGCTGTTCCCTACTTTCCGTTTTCATAGCTGGCAATGGATTCACATTAGTAATGCTAACAACAGGGCTCATCAGAGTTGGAGCAGCAATATTAACGGACAAAAAAGCTGGGCTCAGCAGAGTTGAACAAGATAGCTGTATCAGCACATTCTTCAGGTAAGGATAGGAATCACATCAAACAGACTACACAGACAGGACATGGGGAGAAGTGGCAGTCACCAGCGTTCTCTCACCCAGAAATGATCGCACAGACACAACATCAGGGTTATTTATCCAGCTGCTCTGTTGTGCTTGTCTGTGTTTAGCAACTTTCTCTGGGATGCAACACCATGCTGAGAACATAAATGTGGAGAGAGAGAGATGCGTCTGAATGAAAAGGGAGGGGCTGAATATGAAGCATTTGTTTTCATCTGAGGTGTTGGGAGTCTAGAGCGACATCTAGTGACAGAAAGGAAAGACTATTTTACCTGTCAAAATTAAACAGGCTGCTTTTACTCACTGTAACTTTTGTGGTGACACAAGGCATTGTTAGTATATTATGAAGTTTTATTGTGTTAGGTATATCATTTACTTATTATTTAAATTCAAAAGTTATTTGCATATGCTTTGTGGAAACTTCTAAAACCATCTTGTGTTTATGTATATGGGTGATATTGTGGTTTCTTAGACAAGCGTCTCAGAGGTCATTTGACTGCAAAAATCAACAGTTGCATAGAAACAGCGAAAATCACAGGAACAAAGTCCTTACACACACACTACTTTGCAACATATGATTTGCTGACTGTACTGTACTATAAACTGTACTAGGAACTATGGAGCTTTCTGCCAAATGACCACAAAATGACCTGACCCCACACAAAAACAAGCATTATACACCTTCAGCTTATAAAAACTTGGTTGATTCTTAACTCAAAACATGATCATGCATCTTGAACGTATTCTTAAAAGGGAGTAAAAAGGAGGACACGAGCTGTTCTCCGTGTAGAACCAGGCTGCCACAGCAGAGGAGTAAAGGGAAGGAAGGGGAAGCAGCACAAGAGTGGATATAGTGGAACTGTCCTTCACTGAATATCTGTCATGGATCTTTCTGCAGTTGTCTGGCTTTTCCGCCACAAATCTACAGGATGTCAGGACTCAAGGTCTAGCACACACAAAGCCAGAATGTGAGCATGAGTAAATAGAAGGGAAGTATAAGGAGTGTAGCACGATACAGTACCCTCACACAGCTCTCATGCTAAAAATGGAGGAAGAAACATGAAAAAACAAATACAAAAGGAAAAAATGAAATATTTGTGTTTTTGAGAGAGAGAGAGAAAGAAAGAAAGAGAGAGAGAGAGAGAGAGAGAGAGAGAGGGGAGTACAAGAGAGAGAGAGAGCAAATGAGAGAAATGCCCAATCAATGAGGACATGTTAAACAGGCAACTCAAGGAAGTCTGAAATTGATTCATTTAATGTGCTTGTTGTGTAATAAAGAAGAAACAGGACTAATGTTACGATGCTGCCTCTTACTGAGTGCTTAACTGACCGTAAGGTCTTCTGGGACGTTGGGACCGAAGAACACTGTTACGACAGCATGGGTCACTGTCTGTCTCTCACCACTCCAACATACACATGCTTCTTCATAAGGGAGCCATCACAAAGCCAAACAAGCCCCTCACACATGCACAAATAGCAGTGTCACACAGCGGCAAGTCAACAGCAGGAACAAATGGGAGACTTACAGGTCATCAGTTTTTACTCTTCTGAGAGTAAAAACTGTGTCTGCACTTTATTACATTACGCTCAATATTTTAAGTTGTCTGTACTGTTTTTATTATTTATTTATTCACTAGTGGATCTCAGGCCATTAGAATATTCTGAAAAATGCAAAAAAGGTCAACTGTCATATTTTATATTTATTACATGTAAAGTCAAATATTTCAAGCCTCTATAGGACGTGCAAGATGTTCAGCACTGTGGGCAGGTGCTGAGTCCTGCTGGAAATCAGCTACTTCATAAAACCTGTCAGCAGAAGAAAGCATGAAGTGCTCATATATGCTGTATTGACTTTGGACTTGATAAAACACAGCATGTGACCTTAGACCTTCAAACTTAGTCCCAGTGCACCCATGCCCTGCATAGAGTCCCTGCTCCCAACACTCCAGATTCAACTAATTAACTCATTAACAAGCCCTTTCAAACTTGCAGGGGGTGTGTTAAACCAGAGAGTCCACTAAAATCTGCAGGACAAGGGGGACACCAAGACTAAGTTTTAGAAACACTGCCTTAAACATCACAGACATCACACTGGACTTCAGACCCCTTGGGTTTATGTGCCACTCCACTTTTCCTCCAGACTTTAGGAGTTTGAGTTGAGACTCCCGATTTCCAAATGAAACGAGGACTTCAGAGCACTGCACAACAGTCCAGTTCTTCTGATGTTGTCTCTGATATTAGGACTGCTACAATTGTAGCCCCTTGAGACATCTGTGCATGGCAGCTCTTGATGCTTTGACAACAGTCCACTCTTTGTGAGGCTCTCCCAAGTTCTTAAATCGACCTTTCTTGACCATCCTCTCAAGGCTTTAGTGATTCCTATTGCTCTTTTTCCCCACCACATATTCTGACAGCTGTCGGGTCAGGAGTCTTTCCCATGATTATGGTTGCGTGTGCTGATCTAGACACAGTGTTTATACAGTCAAAATGAAATATTTGAATAATTTGAGATATTGGAATATGGCTATAAACCATTCTGATCAAAGAAAAACAAAAGTAACCATTAAAACTCTTTTGAAATCAAGTCTGTTTTTGCCCATAAAACTATACAACAGTACAACTATATAACACTATAAAGCATACAACCACAACAGGGCAGGGTAATCGTGCGCAGCCGGCCTGCTATTCGCTACAGCAGGTCTATAAGCGCTGCTAAGACCAGACTCAAGCATGGCTCAAGCCACTGGCAGAGCAGCCTGCAGAAAGGAGGGAGTTGGAGAGATGGAAAGCTCACATGCACACAGATGGGAGCAGCTCAGCGTGGACACATGAGGTCATATCAATGAGGTCATAGTCAGCAAAAGTAGGCTGGCGGCAGGGAGAGCTTGTGTCCATCTTGAATTGTACTTGTTGCCCATTCTGCTGTTTGAGTTTAGTGGGATTTCCGAAATGCTCACCAGCCAAGACTAGCCATTAAATCCTATAATTACAGCACAGCAGGCCTAAGAGTGGACGCAAGCTGGTGAGCAGTTTTCCTTGGGCCTGAAGCAAAGGCCTGGTCAGTGTAAACATCAATGGGAGTGTATTAGTGAAGGAGCTGGTTGTAGCATTTTAAGCAAAGGTCGTCTACATCTCCCCGACATTATTTATTCAGAAAGCATGGCACGTCATTACGAGAGTGAGCAGGTGACTGTTTGAAAGAAAGGTGTGCATGTGTGCATACAAGAATGAAAGGCGGTGAGATGGCTTTTTGTTATTCTCAACAGATGAATTAACACAGACCAGCAGATGGTGAAGGGAGCGGAGGAGGGCGTTCGACAGCACACCCACGTCTTCTCATCTTCTGCACTTGTTTTCTCTCTCTCTCTCTCTCTCTCTCTCTCTCTCGCTCCATATCTAGCACTGTGCTCTCATTCATTCCTACTCTCCTTCTCTTCCCACCTCTCCATTTCTATCTCCTACCCCTTTTCTGGTTTTTAGCCTCTCTCTGCTTCCCTCCTCTGCCTCCCCTCTCTCCTCTAAGCTGCTGATATTTGTAGTAGATTTAGGCCATCTGTATGACTTTTTCCTGGCACCTCTACCATAAAATCATCAGCATGGCCTGCATTTCCAGAACTGAGCAGAGTGCCCCCCGTTCATAATTACTTGGAACAAAAATAAACATGCAGCATCTCTGATTACGTACAATAGCGTCTTCATTAAACCAGGCTTCCTTTATTACCCTGTCTCAAACCGCTTCTGTATGGGCTTGAAAGTGACTCATGAAAGAACAGATCTAGCTTTGACTCCAGCTGAGAGTGTAGAGTGCACTTTTCAACCCACACATCCACACGTACACTCACATGTTCAGGCTATGCAGAAGTGCTCGGTATGGAGCGCCATTGTGGCTTGGGTAGGAACAATGGCAAAATAGATGGACATTCGTGCCCCTTTTTAAATAAAGGGCCTTCTCCATGGCCCATTCAGCAGAGGCCAATGAGAGGCTAAAGGCAGCGGTAGGCAGCAGGGAAGAGGCAGAGAGGGTTGTATGAGACTAAATGGATTCTGTTTAAGTGCAGATGAAAGGGCTGCATGGAGAGCGGTGGAAGCAGTAAAAGAAATGGGGTCGGGCCAGGGATGGAGGTTCATAACCCGGTCCCTCTTGCGCACGGGGAAGCGGGTTTATTGACTCTCCCCTCTAGAGTCCTGCACTGGGTCCACTGCTGGAGCTGAAAATGGAGGCCAGCCTAAGAGCCCTCTGCCTCTTCAGAGACATCAGAGACATACTTCAAAGCTTTATTGAGGAAGCAATGCAGGTATCTGCTTAAGGTCTGGAGAAGAGATTAAGGAGCAGGCAGCCAAGATCCGAGCCTTGAATCGGCAACTTCCTTGTTCGCTTTTAGGAGTAGTGTGTGTAGATACATGTGTGTCACCCTCCCAAACCTTTCGTCTTTGCAGAAGGGCTTTTTTTTATGGATGGATAAAGCCAAAATCAGAGCCTCCATCAAGGCCCTCACTGCCAACACAAAACAGCACATCTGAAGGTGTACCAGTGGTGTACCAGTGGCTTCTGTTCCCTGCAATATGCTCCATATTTAATCAGACTCATATTTGAAGAAACACTACAAACTGAAGAGGAAATGAACTCTCGCCTGCTCTCCTTTGTTCACCAAGTCATATCTAATATCACTATTACTATTTCATCCTTCAGTGGGCTGCTGGAGGCAGGCTGAGCACTCACCCCCAGTGGGTTACTCTTCAGTTGGAAATGAGGAACAGTGTGGGGTTCACGAAGGGCCTCGGAGTGTGGCGACTGAAAGCTTGTGAGCGTGGGGAGGGTTTAGAGCTTTGTGGCGGCAGCTCGTCTGGCAGTAAGAAATGCTGGGGGTCTTTTGTTCAGCAGACAGATGTGACGCATCAAACCCACCTGTCAGTGTGAAGTCTAATGGTTCAGTCCCACTTCCAATCTTGCTGTCCCTCCATTGCTGTTTAAGCCCCAGGGGACAGTGCAGGACGTACCAATTTCTCAGCCTCCTTCTGACTACACTCTTTCAGTCTCTCCATCACTCATCCTTGAGCTGGTCTCTAAATCTCATTTTACCCAGCTTTTCGTGGAAGTCGCTTTGGATAAGAGCTTCTGTTAAATGCCTTAAATGTAAACGTACATCTCCTCTGTCATTCCTGATTTCTCAGATCTTTGGTTTGCTTATTATTGTTCACCACTTTGTTTTTATTGCACTTATAGTGGCCCAAACACCACCAACACAGAGAATAAAGCACCTTGGATCTCTCACTCCAACTCTGACCAATCGCTCTCTTTCTTGCAGCCCCCTCAGCTTTCTTCTCCCTCATCTACCTCTCTCTGTCCCCTGCTGGCCCTCCATTATGCTTGCTTTCCTCTCTTCATTTTTTCACAGTTTCCTCTTTGACTATCTGGCCACCATCTCTCCATCTGTCTCTCTAGCCATTTCACTGTCTGGGTCATTCATTACCGCTCTATCAGCCTCTATCTCTCCTTCACCTTTCCTCTACATCAGTCACTCGCCCTCCTTTAGCATTTGCTCTTAAAATGTATCACTGCCCCTCGCCTCCATTCAACCCTACTGCCATTCTTCACATACATTAATCTCCCCTGCTTTGATATCTCAGTCCACAAAAGGCACAGCCACTCGGACACACACACACACACACACACACACACACACACACACACACACACACACACACACACACACACACACACACAGCTAGCAGTCAATCCATCAATCATCTGGCTTTCCACATCAAACTAGCTGTAACAGAGGCAATACAGTGCATAAAACTCTGGATACCCTAAGAAATGTCCCCTAAAGCCTGTAAACAGGCTCAAATCGCTGTACTTACCATCACCACAGCAGCAAATGAGTAATTTTCTGCACTGTGTTGGCATGGTAAACTGTGGGCGCAGTCCTGGGGGGCTACAGCAGCTGTTTGTCAGCTGTAACGAGCTTTCTTCACGCTTCAGAATACCGCATACTAACCAGCTTCTCCCACAGTCAAACAGTCGCTGTGCGTGGCATGCAGCACGGCAATCAGGAGAGCAGTAATTGAACAGTGCCACACAAAAACTCGCTGGAGAATTTACAAGAACACCAAGTGTGAATGGTCTTTAATGTGGTGAAAATGGGCTTTTATTTTTCATCATGCATCAACTGCAATTGACACATTGTGTGTCTGTATGTGTTTGAAGGTGAGGGCGAGGGCAGTGCTAGAACGCACTATTAGATCATTTATATACTTAAATAATATTTCCCTCATATCTCCTTATATTCATTTATGTATACAGAGGTCATAACAGGGTTGAGTCCATTGATAGCATCATCCAACATGTGCCTAATTCTCCACACACCAACCTGCTCAGCACTGTAATAATATTTACTGGCTTCATCTGTGACATTTGGCATTTGATTCAGCTTCATTCCCCAAGTGGTTTAAGTCCATCATTCAAATAGATTCAGCCTAATGATCTTAATTCCTACAATGGTGCTTTGAAATGGTCTAAATAAATGGAAAAACAATGGAGGGTAGAGGATGCTTCCAGACCAGAACAGTGTGAGAGGCATCTCCATAGAGACAGGGCAGATGCCCACGGTTCTCAGGAGCATGTTATTTCCAGAAAGAGCTGAAATGGGCAGAAACTGGCCAGCAGGAGCGGGATGAACATTACGCTGAGGGAGACACAGGAAAGGCCGATACACAGCTGCATGGCTGTGGCCTCCGACTTCACACAGACCTGCATGCTCCAGCACTTCCTGTAGGAGTGACTCGACACTTCCTGCCCACTGCTAAATCAACACACACAGGGATAAGAGCAGGAAGACAGATGCAGAAGCAGACGGCTGGGCGTGTGTGTGCCACTCGCTAGGTATCTAAGGGTCATTGGGTTCATATCAGGAAAAATTCAGACGGCAGAATAGATAAAACAACCAGAGAGGGGGGTGAGTGACAGGTGGAGGTGGTCTCATTCTCTCACACACACACACACACACACACACACACACACACACACACACACACACACACACACACACACACACACACACACACACAAAATCATCTTCTTCAGAACTCTGGGACAAAAGCAGGAAACAGAAACACAGGACTTCCTTTCCTCAAGGCTGGCTCGAGGAACAGTGTAGTGACTATGACCTTCTTCAGCCAAGACAGTACACAGACACACAGTGGGCCTGGAGACATGCCAAAGCCACATACAGCCATCCACATGATGCTCACAATGTTCTCACTGCTGTAGAGTGTAAAACTCATGCAAAAGGTTAACCTGTGGGATGTGACAGAATGCAGGACTGCACCAGAATCTTCTTAGTTAAGAAAAGCCACTTAGTTGAGTGGGTGACGTGGCAAAAAAAAAATAAACAATAACATCAGAATATTTAAATTCACAATATTTAACATGATATACTCACTAGAAAAATAATAATGCAATGTCTAATTGCTGCAAAACTCCGCATGCAGTTCTGTCCCAGGCAGGGATGTAAATGATCACAGGTGTGGTATGATTGGACACTGGGTCTTGGCACAAGAGAGTGAAGAAATGCTTCCTTGTCATTGACAACATCCACAATATGCCCAGAGAAGTATGCTGTGTATCATGATAATACAATTTATCACAACTCAATAAATATATTGGCATATTGCCCAAACTTACCACACGGTCAACAAAAAGTCAATAAAGCACTCTGCTTCCTTTAAAAAAGGCTTACAAATACAGAGCTTTATATTAAAAAAAAAACACTGGACACCTGGACATTTTGCTAATCATTTACATACAGTCCCCATAAGCCATCATGTACTTTTTTTCCAAAACACTCCTATAGTGAACACAAATCTTCATTTTTCTACTGTGAATTTTAAGTCTTTAATTGTTGCTGATATTTATGTGCTTGTGCTTGTAGGGAGACTAAACAAGTGTGTTAAAAACACAACAAAGTCCCCTTGAAATTGCTTGCTTTCATATGTGGTCTTGAAGAGTAAAATAGACAGTTCTGTGAAGACGCATGATCAATAGCAGTCTGGACAGTTTGGGATGTTGTTTACGACATCATTATAGTGAAAATATCATAGTGGTATAAAAACACAATATTCCAGGTCTATATTTTTCAATCATTATATACCAAGATAGGCTGCAGACTTCCATTTGCAGAAATATCTGCAGTTTCTACATAATAACTCCCGTGTACAAGACTATGGCTGGTCGACTAGATAACTACAACTCTAATGGAATTCATGGGACTGTGTTTCCGAAACCACTTAACCACTGAGGCCTTTTTTATGAGCATATGTTTAGAATACACATTGTTGTATATTTCATGTACTTAGTTGGAGGAGAAAAGTAAAGAAAATCTGAAAATAAGAGTGTGTAGACAGGGGCAAGCTGTGCTCCCACTGCTGGCATCGGGCCAAGAGCAGGACCTTGTGAGTAAAAGGTTGAGAATTGTCTGTATGCTTTGGCTTTAATAGAAGGTCTCAGAACAACCAGACAATCGGCCACAGAGACTACACAGGCTTTTGTGCGTGGATGTGTTTTGACAAGGAAAAAAAGACCAGGGAAATAGAATGATTTAAAGGAAGTGATTTATTAGTAGTGGAAGGCAGATATGGGTGGAAAAGAGGGTGGGGTGGTGGGGTGTGATACTGTATCAGATGGACTGAAGTTAGATGTTAGACAGAGAAGTTTCTTACCAGCTCTCGTGGCAGGAACACCTCTTCCTGCCTGGCCACCACCAGACACACACTATCTCCCTGCTTAGTGCTGCGGAGCATGGCCACTAGCTCCTCCTGTGTCCGGCCTGTGATATCCACTCCGTTCACCTGAGACATATATATTTATATATATGTGCAAATACACTCAAGTCTCAAGGTCTTCTTTGTAGTAAAATTACACCCTTTCTCTCAAACAATAACACATTGCAGCTATCCATTTTATTAACCTTCACTTTTTAACCATATAATACACTTATTTTGTAGATATTATTTGGGTGGTGGACTATGTTCAGCACAATAGTGGTATCCAACCAAAAGTGGGTCAGAAACTGACCACTGATTAAGCAGGGATGTATGTAGTTTTTGATTCAAATGAAGCCTGAGCTTCTTTGTTATTCAGAATTACAGGGGGTGGACAACAAAACTGAAACACCTGGTTTTAGACCACAATAATTTATTAGTATGGTGTACTAGGACCTCCTTTTGCAGCCAATACAGCGTCAATTTGTCTTGTGAATGATATTTTTTGGATACAATCCGGGATAACACCCGAACATCCCTTTCAGACAGCTTCCTCTTGCGTCCACAGTTAATCCTGTTGGATGTGGTTCGTCCTTCTTGGTGGTGCTGACATTACTCTGGATACCGTGGCTCTTGATACATCACAAAGACTTGCTGTCTTGGTCACAGATGCGCCAGCAAGACGTGCACCAACAATTTGTCCTCTTTTAAACTCTGGTATCTCACCCATAATGTTGTGTGCATTGCAATATTACCTGCTAATTGAACCTTCACACTCTGCTCTTACTGGTTCAATGTGCAATTAATGAAGATTGGCCACCAGGCTGCTCCAATTTAGGCATGAAACCTCCCACACTAAAATGACAGGTGTTTCGGTTTCATTGTCCAGCCCCTGTAGTTGCTCTGCAGCCACAATACATAAAGAATAACACATTTCTAATATGTTTTGAATAAGGCACATTATTTAACTCTATTTATTTCACTTCATTCAATTAAATCCTTGTGATTTTCATGTTTTTATTCTTGTACGTGAATATGTTTTGCTTTTTATTGATCATTTGTTGGTTCTCACTGCCACTCAATTAAAAATGTCAAATTAATTATCATTTTGCACTGCTGCACTTTGTTAAATAGAATAGAATCCACAACAAACATGAATTTAACACTGACATAACTGATCAGCACAGGGATTTATCTGTCTACAACATGCTTTAGCATACATTTCTCTCATGTCTTTCCAATGTTTTTGCTACACGACATTTAAAAACTACTGATAACCCACAATGTTTTATTGTATTCTGATTATTGCCTTTACAGAATGTAAAATGCACTAATCAAGTTCTCTCAATATTTGTTTTTCATTACACATGGGTCCCAAATGTTGTCGAGTAAGAAGAATCTACTATGTATGTGTTTCTAATAAAGTGACTGGGCCTCACCTCTATAATCCGGTCCCCGGACTGCAAGCGGCCATCTTTGACAGCAGCCCCTCTAGGGAGGATGTTTTTGACGAGGATAGGGCCAGGTCCATGCACTGAAGAGTCTCTAGTAACCACAGTGAAACCCAAACCTTCTGGACCTGCACTCACAGATAGACAAGAACATAGTGCAAAGAAGAAACTCAGCAAAAACCACTTCTGTTTGATTTTTGCAACTTCAAAAGAAACAAACTTCACAAAGCAGGTCTTGTATCGATTCTTAAGACTTTTAGAAACACAAATTATTTTGAAAGCTCAATGATCAATCAGCCTTGTCCCATATTGATCACAAATACAACATAACAGCAGATGGCAACTGTCTGGAGCATTGTGGTATAAAAAAAAAAAAAAAAAAAACCTGCAAATAGATCATCCAACAGATAAAGACAGCTGGACAAAAGGGGTAGAGATGAGCTGATTGGCTGTAGCTCTGCCAGCATGTGCACTCAAGCTTCTGCTTAATGTTTAATACCAAATGTGTGTCTGTGTGTGTGGCACTGTGACTGGCCTCTGAGAATGAAGGGCTGAAAAACGCTGCCTCAGTGCAGGAGGGAGATTAGAACTGCCTGACTACAGTTTAATTTCACGTATGAATACATCTTTACATTGCAAGTCTCTGAGAGAAAGAGAGGAGGGGAGAGAGAGATAGATAGTGAGGGTGAGAATGTAAGAGAGAGAGTTCTTTCTTGCAAATTATGATCCACGATGTGTTGAGTGCTTCTGAATTCTTAGCCAAAATGCAGAAACCAAGTGTTATAGAGTAATTGCTACTCAACTACAATATCTAACAATGTAAATAATAATAATAATAATAATAATAATAATAATAATAATAATAATAACCATATTGAACACCTCCATGATGAGTACACTTACTGTGCCTAAATAATAGGTGTCAATAGTGTTGACAATAGGTTGAAGCACAGACACTCTTAACACAAGATCAATCGATTCAGGTTGATGGCAGAATTTGTGTGTGGTTGTCAACAAGGCACTGTGTGGGCTGGTGGTTCTATAGTGGGGTGTGGTGTATTCTCCTGAGAAGGGTTGGGTCCACTGGTCCACCTAAGCACACTACTGACTGGTGCCCACAACGTGACCATTTGCACGCGTTAATGGACTTCACGTACCCCCATTATGATCGAAAATTCCAGAAGAACAGTGTTTTCCAACCCTGTTCCTGGAGACACACCTGCCCTACATGTTTTAGCTTTAATATACCCCTTGCAACTCTGAAGGGCTTGTTAATGAGCTGATTAGTTGAATCAGGTGTGTGTGTGTGTGTGGAGTAGAGTAAGCTCTAAAATATGCAGAGTAGGTGTGCATCCAGGAATAGGGTTGGAAAACACTGCAATAGAATAATGCACCGTGCCACCTTGGTTGTCCACAGTTGGTTCTATGACATATTCCCAGTACACACATGACATTGTGGATCAAGGAACTTTAAAGGCCTGTCCAACTTTGGAAATAGACTGTCCTGTTCATCTCACATGTACTATCATGTCTCAAACAGTGATAATTCAGGTCACCTTGCTGTGAGAACGCTGGCCAGCGTTCAACCTCACTCAAGATAACACTTATACGGGTGTGGCCAATCCCGAGCTGTTCCACCTCTTCATAAGCAATTTACGTGCTAATACCACATGACTTTTAGCCAGTCAGTATAGTATGCAAAACGTCTGTGACCTGAAAAATGACACTCATAATATAAATATTTTCTTAATATAAATCTTGCAAATGGGTAAAAGGCTATACCTGTAATACAGGTAAAAATATGATCTCAATATTTACATCAAATTATTTTCCCCAAACTAAACATAGTAAGGTATAATGCTCGCATTTGCTCATCTGTTTTAGTGTCTCAAAAACGAATGACTGTTAATGAACAATGTATGCAGCTCATTACGAATATCATGGTTCCGATGTCAGATACGATGCCAGTAAACATGACTGAACAACAGCGAGGACACATGCCGGACTCTGCTTCATTTGGCTTGACAGAGCATCTAGCAGGGAGGCTTAAGAGGTGCGAGGGCTTCTGCACTGCGGGTGGCGCACTGAAGCCTGGCCACTGCCTTGACCTCTGCTATTCCGCCTCTTATCAGGGTCTTGATGCTGTCAGGAAGACTGATGGGTAGATTAGTGAACAGGCTATCGCCCGCTGAGTGACACGAACCATGTCTTCAGAGCGGATGTACCCGGCCCGCGCCCCTGCCAAGATGAAGGAGAGGAGGAGTGATGGACGGAGCACGGAGGTGACTGAGCGATGGAGGGCACAGGCGGAGGGGGAGCGGATGGTCTTTAACACGGTGTGCTTCAGGCTGCAGAGGTTGGCACAAATGAAAGGAGGTATGCTGGCCCACAAGCACAGCAGAGGCAGCGTGGTGCTGGTGTTTTATGTTAGTCATTTAGCACAATCCCTTTACGGTCAGCACTTTTCTGTTCCTGCAATGAATTCATATCATCAGTAATGGCCAGATCAATAAGAACTTAATAGACTTTGCGGGTTGAAATTATGGCTTCATCCATTCAGCTGCAGACTTGCAGAGCCACGGACTACAAAGAAGGCTGCAGAGCGAGGGAGGGGGCAGAGGAGAAGAGGGCTACTACTTTGGGCACTCGTCAATGAGCACGCAAAATCGCTTCACACACTGGGCAGAAGCATTACGAAGGGACACAGAGTGCACAGGCTAGAATTCAAAATACCTCCACAAACTTAGATGCTGCCAGATAAATAAATCTGTATGGATACAATGCTCAACATACTATATTTTCGCTGAATGGAAATCTTTATTTGAGTACTCTTTAAAGAGATGGGTCTTCTGTCAGTCATTCAGGTACGGAACACAAAATCACTCCTGCTCAATGCCAGTGGGCACTTTGGTGCTCATGTGTGTTTATCAAACCTGTGAAATCAACCATGTATTATGTTCAGCAAGTATGTATTATTTGATAAAGTGGTGGCATTGGGGGTTTTCATGTTTTTCTTGTTTTTTATCCCCATTCAGGGATTTGGCATGATAATGTCCTCTTTTCAACAATCATGCAGATCACAGCTATCACTGAGAAAGTGCAAGCAATTAACTGTAAGCAATAATACAGATACATTTCACACCCTACATCTTACCTTTCTTCAAGTCAATTTTGAACCTCTTTCCACCTTTCTTGTTGGTGAAGCTAGCAAGAGGTGAGAGTGTGTGGCTCTTTTTGAGGAGGGGGCTGTTGCTGCTCTTTCCTTGGGGTGTTGGAGAAAGACTCAGGGGAAGAGGAGAACCTAGGGAACGGCACTCCACACCACTGCTGCTCTCCTGAGGCTCAGCCTGCCTGCCTGAGGAGGACACTTCCACAGGCCTCAACACAGGTTTCACTTTCACCGGGGGAGGCTCTTTGGTCCAGGAGGCACCTTCGTGGTTCTCAGAGCTGTAAAGGTGACTGATGAAGCTCTTCTCATAGCGCTCTTTATTAGCTACGGGAAGAACTTCTAACCGGACGACGAGTGACCGCATGGCCTGACGGAACACCTCCTGCGACCTGTGGTAAGAGGAACACCATGAGAGGGAAAACGAGCATGAGAAAGGAAAAGAGAAGGAACGCTGACTGACATATAGATATTCAACAGAGGGGTCAACAGGTCCATAAGGCTTTGAAAATTAAATGTAGTTTGTTGGCTCACAATGAAATGAATAATGATGTTAAATTTGAAAACAATTAGGGAAGTGTAATATCTTTATTAATTTTAGTCTAGAGGAAGCTCATTCCGGGTGCAGCATAATTGGGGTTATGAGTAACGAGCTCAACCCCTAACAAATGACAAAGCAATCCTTCTTACTCTTTTGTGTTGACTAATTCAATTCCAGGCTCATCCATCCATCCTAAATCTAATAAAAATCTACTGTAACCTTCTGTAAGACAGATCTTCTACATGGCACACATATGGAATATGAAGCGTGTGTATAAGTAATGGCACATGATGAATGAAAGAGTGGCGACCCTGAAGCAGCTGAGTAACATTTCAACAGGTCCAGCAGGACGTTAAAAGCCAGCTTTAATCATTCATGATGCATTATAAGGTAAAAGCAGCTTGTGATTATGACCCGGTCTCAGATTCATATTGACTGGTCTAAGCCGGAAACCCCTCTTTTGTACCTAAATGAATAAATAAAATAAATAAAGGAATTAATAAGCAAAGCCAGCTCAAGCTTCTCAGCGCAAAACAAAGCTTTTCAAGATGGCAGGAGCAGCCAACAGCAGGGTATTGTTGCAATAATGAGTGTGACGGCAGACGGCAATGCCGCAATGTGTGTGTACATTTGTGTGGCTAGTGGGAGAGTCCCTGCATGGAACACAGAGGAGCTTTCAAGGACCACGGCTACTGGACAGACTCTGTCGTTTGAACAGATGTTTCTGGTCGAGCTGTGTGTTCTCACCGCTTTTGATGCTCGTCCAGGGTTGTGATAAGCATAAACACTCTGACCCTCCATAACAATGGACAGAGAGAACACTGTGTGTTTTACAGCTATGATACTACACACACATACGCTTCCAAAGAGAGAAAAAAAAAGGAGAGAGAGAGAGAGAGAGAGAGAGAGAGAGAGAGAGAGAGAAAGGGGGGAGGGGGGTGTGTGTGTGTAAAGTTTTAGTAAAAAGCACCCGTACTTGAGACCACTTTGGCACCAATTGAGTTGATGTGAGCTGGTACTCTGCAGTACCCACGTAATGCAGTACCTTTAAGAGTACCCATTTTGGCACCCGACCCTAGTGTGTGTACTGTTAGACCACAGCATACTCACTGTGAAAAGGTCTTGTCCATGAGCTCAGTGTCGTTAATTTTGACGATGCATTCGTCGTCCTGGAAGATGCCTTCTCTTTTGGAGCGGCTGTTCTCCTCCACACCCCGGATGTGCAACCCCAAAGCCCTAGACATAGACATCACACATACAGTCTCGCATTCATAAAGGTTACAGGTCAATGTGAAAAACAGTGTATTTCTCATCTCCAGCACAAAGTCTGCTCCGTGTCTAAAACAAGACATAAACCAAACGTACTTCGAGTGCGGATTCAGTTCAGGCCCATGTTTGTGATGAGAACCACACCTGTGACTGAAAACAGTTCAAACTCTGTGCCCTCCATTTCCCCTACTGACTAGATGTCAGCATAAACACACACACAAAGTTCCACAAAAGCAAAGCAGTGGAGCTCTGCAGAGCTGTGATAAAGCCTATCAGACAGGAGAAATAAAGCAGAGAGGAAGCCAGCAGCAGCTGCAGCGGAGCTGAACCCAGAAGTGTGTGTTCGTGCTGCACACTCTTAATCCTGTCCTTCAGTCTCCTCCCTCAATAACAACACAAAAGCCCATTAACCATCATTCTAAGTTAACTAATACATTTTCTCCCTGCTCAGAGCTGCCCACACACGCTGAGCTGGATGGAAAGCTCAGAACATTGGGCAGGGGCAGGTGGAGAGAGAAAACTGTGACAATAGCTCATTGTGTCTGAGCTCAAACGAAATTGTTTCCAACTAACACAACACAGCGATGCAGCCAGAGAGGTGATAACAGGGTGGGAGCTCATGAGTGTACATGTGTTGCATATTAGAGAAGAACAGAAGGTGATGAGAAAAGTGTTAAGGAGGGAAAAGGACGAGAAAGAAAAGACAGCAGAGACAGTAGAGTCAGTGCGTTTTACGGCCTGACTGATACATCACGAATACTTGAACTATTAACAGTTTAATTCCTTAAAATTGAATAATCATTGTGGAATAAGGCTGTAAGATAAGAAAATGTGAAAGTGAAGCGCTGTGAACACTTGCCGGATGCACAGCATCTGTGCCAAACTGCAGTGATTACAGATAATGTGAGTATTCTCTCCATATATGGTTTAACACCCACAAAAAAGTAGGACAGAGAATACAGATCAGGCATTGGCATGTATAGTTAGTATCAATTTTACAATCCACGCCTTTCAATCCAACCCACGTTCCTACATGACTACATAATCAAAAGCCCATTTTCATCAAACCCAGTGAATCAAACACTACAGCTAACAGCGGACCAGCGAGACTTCTGTAAACAAATTTCAGAGACAACGATCTGTGCACTACTCTAGAACTTTCCGGTTCTGCTAATGCAGGCATTTCCAAGTACTTGTTTGAGTACCCAGCAGGAACTTGCTTATAATGCCACAGCACACGTAAGTATAATGGGTAGCTCTGAGACAGCAGCTGCCTGTGTGTGTGCACTTATTTCACATACATTTGGAAAAAAAAAAGAAGCACACACATCCACATGTGCTCACACACAGCAATCTAACACAATCCATTTTCTCTTCCAAAAGCGAGAAACAAGCTTTGGGAATTCAGGAGCAATCAAAGGCAGCGGATGCTGTCCGTACTCATTGAAAAGACAAACAAATCCGCTCCACATCCATACCACCTCCCTCCGTTATCACCTCTCAGCTACACCGAAACCAGCGGCCTATATAGGAAAGAAAAACAATAACAGGCTTTCAAAGTTCAGGTCAGTGCAGTGGCATTTGTGTGCGAGCCGTGAGCAGGGCTATCTGGAATATATTAGCATTGAATCGCTGTTAAGAGTCAGCTTCTGTCCTCTCGAGCTGCGTTTCAGCAGTGTCCAGCTTTCTGATCTATTTACCCCATTAGATCTGCTCACCTCTGCCCCAGACACGCAGAATTAGGAAAAAAAGGTCTATTTACATTAGTGCTGTGCTCAATACTGGGGGATATAATTGGCACTTCTCTAGGCTGGACCGACCTTTAACCTGTGAAGAGATGGTCGTGGGCATGACTAAAGGAAACATATGGGCCCTTTGGGATGGAGGGATAGGGAGAGAGGGATTGAAGGAGAAAGGCAGTGAGAGAGAGAATGGAAGAGTGAGAAATCAGAAGCCTACAGGGACAAATATGTCTTGATGAAGAGCCCTCTGCCATCTTTTCCCATGTGACTCGCTGTGATGAATCAATTTTAGTGTGTGAATCCTCCAAGAGAAAAGGAGGGGAGAAAAACACCAGCATGCATATTAGACAACACATCCAGTGAATCACACATGCATTCTGTACATTCAGTGCTGAGTATTTTTTTAAGCCGGGAGAGTCAAATGTCAAGAACCTCAAATATATGTTAGATCAATAAATGGAATGATAATAAAGATTCATTTTTACTTGTTATATTATAAACAAGTAATATTTGATGACTATCACGTTTACTTTTAATTCATACTGATAGGCCTATTAAAAACAAATCAGCCCCTTGGAACAATAAGGTTGCATGTTTTTTTTTTTAATCAAAACTATTGACATTCTTATTCTGTGACTTCTTAACATGACAGTGTTTTGTAGCTTGTATGTATTTTAGACCCTTTAGACTCTTTATCTAGAAAACAGAACATTTCTATCTCCATATATGGCACTATAAAGACTACGGCAGATAAACAACAACCAATTGGCATCATGCCTAATGCAAGGTGTGGGCCAGAGGGGTCTGGGTCTAAAACCCCCAGAATTGAGCTATGAAACAGTGGAACTGTGTTTCCCTGAATGATGAAGCTTTATCCTGTACTCTTGGGTTGAGCTGGGGAATTGGAGATGAAGTGGGGTAGTAATCATCACAATGTTCCAAAATCTAGTAGAAAGCCTTTCCTGAACAGTAAAGACAGTTGATTCTGGAAGAAACAATGAACATGCAGGTGTCCTAATACTTTTGTCTAACTATGGTAAAGTGTGTGTTGAACCAACTGACCTTCGGTTTTCATTTTAAGGGTGACTGAAACTGCTCGTTATATTAATAAATAGGATAAAAAAGTGTGAAGTCTGTGGTGGTTATCATACAGTGAAAATCTAATACCTAATTTAGAGTAAGACAATATGACAATATGATGTATCTGCCCCCTGTGAATGTAAAGTATGCAGTGTGTCCACTTCTCCCAGCAGCCGCAGTACTTAACTCTCGGCCCCTCTTTTCCAACTCGTAATACATCTTCGTGAGCTTTCCAGAGTCAGGCCTGATCCCCTGCACCAACTCCTTGAACACAGAGGACCTCTACCAGCAGACAGCTGTAAAGTGGGGCCATCTAACCAGACTGAGATGCCCACACAGTGTCATCACTACCTTTACCTGCTCTGAGCCCAGCTTTAATCACCTACCACAAAATAACCCTCACACATACTGGAATAGGATTCTCTCCTGCAGTTCGTAACTGTTAGACATTACACACACTAGAGAAAGAGTAGATGTAATAGCATCAGTGAGAGAGTGTGAGAGCAAAAGAGTGTGAGAGCGAGAAGTGGTACCAGCAGGAACACATTTTATAGTACATACAAGAACCAGTATGTAGGCTGGCTGTAACGTTCGAGTGAACGCGCTTACCGCCACTCATTGAGGAAGTGGGCGAGCAACAGAGAGACTGATTCAGTAGTAGCTGTGGTAGCTTTGAATACGTAACCAAACACATCTGGATCAGTGAAGAAGGAACTAACTTCAATGATGTCTCATTAGGTAGCATCATCATAGGAACACAGTAGAGAGTAACAACAATATTTATCTGCAAAACCGCACCAAGATGAAATGTGATAAATAATGGCAATATTTGACCATTTTGCAAAATCAAGATATACAAAATGAGAGTGGCACGTTGAGCATATTTTCTGATCTGCACAACCAGAGCTCAAAATAACAAAATTATGATTCTCAAAATAACAGGCTAAAAAGAACGGATTAATATATTATAACTTCTGTTTAAACTAATGAACCCAAGACAAGGAATTTACATCATTGCATTGTGAGTCGACAGTTGGCACAGCCATAAAAGGTGTCTCAAACACATCATTCATAAAAATCCAAACAATCTGCTGATGTAAAAAAATAAAAATAAAATAAAATATATTTGTATATATTTTATATTATAATATTATTATATATTATAAAATCCTACAGTGTGTGGACAGTGTGTATAATTGTGTGATTGCCTGAGCCAGTGAGAGTGCGGGCATAACAAAAGAGAAAGTAAAAAAAAGGTGAGAGAGAGAGAGAGAGAGAGAGAGAGAGAGAGAGAGAGAGAGAGAGAGAGAGTGAGAGAGTAAGAGAAAGAAAGCAAGAGAGCAAGCAAGAAAGGGTGAGAACGAGAGAGAAAGAGAGAGGGAGTGACAAACAGAAAGCAACAGAGCAAGAAAAAGTGAGAGACAGAACGCATACTAACCTTCCACTCAGAGAGGAGCAGTATGGCACTACGTGGATCCCGAGTGGCCCATGTTCTCCTGAAATCTCCACCGTCTTCGTTAGGCTGCTACACACACACACACACACACACACACACACACACAAAGCAATCAACACATTAAACATAAACAAAGCAAACACAGCATGAGAGTTTGTAAACTCAGTATTTCCTGATGAGTTCTGCACTACTAACACACAGCTCAGCTCCTCTGTCCATGTGTCCGAACCCCAGCCTCTAAATTGCCTGTCTTGCCCACACCAACTCTTTCCATGATCGCTACCCTTTGGCCTCGTTTTCAGTCTTTTTCCCTCTGCTTTTCCCTGTCTCAGCGGTTAACGTTCTTGGCATGGACAGTGATCGCCCAGCAGGAGAGAGAAAATAAAGGGTTTGATGTAGGTAACTGTGGTCAGAGCAGCCTGTAGCTATAACAGTGTTCACCTTGAAACACCCCAGTGCTTTGAAACCAGCATTTCATGCACTGAAGCCTGGAGACGGGCAGGGAAGTGAAATACATGGTGAGCAAGCGTGCGAGAGATACAGGGGTAAAGCGAGAGAATGCACTACTAAAGGCCCTGACAGAGACATATCCAAGGATTCTCAGACATTACTCTTCAAGATCTTAACAGGTGGTCCTCCATGCCACAGTCACTGCCTGACAGAATCAGCTAGAAAAAAATGAAACCTCTCCTGAAATTATTGATAGTTTCTTCATGTCATCCCTTTATTTATTCCCACACATAGATAAAACAGTCATCCTTCATTTTGAATAAGAAGCCCCCACAATCCAACCCACGTTCTCCCAGGGTTTTGGGTTCAAATCCCTATCTGGTGACGTTTCCATGTTTTGCATGTGTGTGTGTGAATGAGAGTATGTCTGCGTGCCCAGATATGGATTGGCAGTACGTCCTGCGTACACTCTAGTAGTGCCCATGTGGTCATCCGGGTGGTTTACAGGTTGAGAGTACGCTGTGTGTAACTGTAAGCTCTGTAAACTGCTTCTTGCAGGTGTGTGGCTGATAGATGGCTGAGTAAGGATTGTGTGGAGTGTTGGTTGTAACAGCATCCATAACATAAGTTTACGTCTATAAGAGCACCAAAGATCTTTTTCCATCTGCTCAAGGAGATCACTCTTTCCACCCTTTTAAAAACTGAAAAACATGTTTGAAACTTTATATTACAAAACCATTTTAACAGATTTCTTCAGGTACCTTTAATTAAGGCACTTTGCACACATTTACTTTATGATTTCAAACCTATATTCAATAGAATTTCTCACCAATTCACCAAAATCGTCCCTGATATTAATCCTATCTGTTAGTGCTCTGATCAAGCACTAGCTCCATATGTTCTAGTTATGCAATTTTATACATATGACCTACAATTTTGAAGCTGTGTTTGATATTACTAGTGTTCACATGGAACCTACACTACTTATATGTTTACAAGGTGTGACCAGGGCTCTCAGACTTCGGTATGTTTGGTCAAGTGCAAAAGCTGAGCCAGAGTCCAAATAATTGATCTCTGTTCCTCGTGGGCTTCAAACGGACTCTAGATTGACCTACCTCAAGTATGAAAGCGATCCACTCCAGGCACCATATGTGGGGCTGCATAATTCGCTCACTTTGTCACATGACTGCTTCAGCGTATCGCTTGAATGGCTAAAAACATTCTCCTCTGAGAAGAGCTCCTTATTTGCAGGTGCCCCGCATGGTGAAATGCCATGACTGCAGAAAGTGCTGTTCTTCAGGCTTGAGTGTTTGTATCCAAGGAAAGTAATGAAAAAAATGATAAACAAATAAGCCTAGGTCCATCCATTTTGCAAAACTGCCTGTAGAAATGTGCATGTGATCAACACTTTGAATAGAATTCTTCTGTATGCACACCAACTATTTTTACAGGCCACTGGATAAAAGGTATTACACAATTTTCAAGTATGAAAATCAAGTATGTGTTGTGAGAATCACACAAAGTGCTCTGCTATTAATGGAAATTACTCCTGTCCTACACAGATGGTCTCTCTCTTATCATAGCGTAAGACAAAGTATCAACACAATGTTTCACTGTGCACTGTACCTTCTTTATGGTCCTCTCTTCTATCAATTTTCTTATTTGCTAACAACCGTGTCCTTCTTGTAACACTGAATATGCAACCAGTGTCAAAAAGTGATAATGTACAGTGCAACGTTTCTCACTTTGTCATTACGGGGTATTGTGTAGAAGTTTGATGCAAAAAATAAATGAAAAAAAAAACATAAGAAAATGTACAAAAAGTGAAGTTCTGTGAAAACTTTCCAGATGCACTGTATTTTGAACAGTAAACAATTGTTTGTGCTAAACACTTTTTTATTTACTAAAAGTGAAATCTCTGATACTCAATATCTTAAAACTAATCCCAGATAGGGCCTCATAAAATCTATATAGTGGGTGAATGCCCACTCCTGTAGCGTGTCCACCTCTCTGAGCGCTATTGACTCTGTGACTCTGACAGAGCTGTGTGTGGGTGTGTAAGAAGTACAGGCTCTGGGGGAAGGCCCATACTGAGGCTCGGGTCAGACTGAAAGAATGCTTGTATCAGATCTCCTGTCCTCAGGCTGTTTCCTCCAACACTCCGAAACGGACATTGTGTGCAATTATTTGCCTGCCATGTGGTGTTAATGAGTTTATCAGGCTGACCACACACATGCGGCCTCTGAAGTCATTAATCCTGTTCTGACCTTCTTCTTCCTCCCTCTATCACCCTTTTACTTTTCCATAATCAGCATGCCATTCTAATTGCTGTGTGTGTGTGTGTGTGTAAACTAGTACAAATTATTACTGTTTTTGAAATGCATTTCAGCATAATCACACTGTACACCGTGTGGAATAGTGATATTGAAGAACATGCAATGACTTGTGCAAAGTTTTTTTTTTTTGCTGCTTATACTAAAAAAAAAAGTTACAAAGAAATAAGTGTTACAGAAGAGTGGCTTCCTTTTGTATGTTGGGGTGGTGGTTGTTTGGCCACGGCACCAAATCGCATTTGGGCAAACATAGGACACTCCCTCCACATTTTTACTGTTGAATTACAGCTGGACGGAATGTAAACTATCATGGAACAACGCTGCTTTCTTACACACACACACACACACACACACACACACACACACACTGTGATGAAGTTGGTCATTTTAACTAGGAAGTTTTAGCCCACTACTTGGGTAGTGTAGGGCAAGAGGTCAGAGGCTCCAAGCAGAGGAAAATTATCTGTGCCCATTCACCCATTTATTAGCAGAATAATAACTTTTGTTTATAGAAATGTACAAACAGGAAAAAAAGAAAAAGAAAAAAATAACAAAGCAATAACTATCCACTAACATCAGTGGCTCTCTCTGACCAATGACTGCAAAGTCATAAATAGCTCACCTCACTCAGGTACACTGGTTCTCTTTTCCTCTACTCTACTGCCCCTCTCTCTCCCTCAGAGCAGGCTATATACTGGTAGCTCCTCCCCCTAGTCTCTACCAATATTAACAAAGGTAATGCTCACAATACAGCATATAATTGCCATCGACTTACAATTACATCTGATAAACAACAATCATCATTACTGTTCCCTACACAGATCCATGACACCACCTTTAATTAGACAATAGCCAATGATATTTAACCTTTCTCTTCTTTGTCTCTTCACCAGTCCAACCTCCCCTCTCCTTCAGCAAGAGATGGACTCACCCAGGTAAGTAAAACTCAGAGTCCTTCAGTCTCTTACTCTTTTGGCACAGGTTGAGCGTGAACAGGTAAGTATGTGACCTCACTGTTGGTAATGTATATGTAGAAGTTTACAACATCACAAAAACACACACTCACACTCTCAAATTTGACTGCAGCATTTTAAAGGAGCTGGGAGCTAAAGGGTCGGGGAGGTCAGTCAGGCTGGATTAGAAGATATTAAAACACCATAAAGTCTAAAACGGTGCTTTAAAAAGTTGCTACCAGTTTAAATCAGTTTAGAATGTCTTATTATATATAACTATCCATTAAATATAAAGAGATTTTACTTCAGTGTTAATTAACAGCACATCGTGCCTAAAGTGAAGGATTTTCTATTTATACAAACACAAAGATCAGATCGGATCAGTTCAGATTGGTATCGGCAGTCAGCATTAAGGCAGGATGTGATAGGATTGAGGGGGGCAGAAAAATTGACCAGGACGTCCTTAAAGAAGACTAAACAGGCTGGCAATCCATGTTCCACTTTCTGATATTGATTCTAGTACAAAGTGATTCTAATACTGAAAACTAAATAAAACCTAAAGGAAAAATCAGAGAGCGACAGCAAGAGCACACGACTGCAGGGAAAAAGAAACTAGAGAAAGAGCTACTCAGAAAGAAAACGCACTAAAAGGAAAGTAAGAACAGCAGCAGTAAAGTAGGCTTGTGGTTGGCAGTGCGAATTCAAGCACAGTTTCATCAACTCACCAAAACTTCTCATTAATCAAGGCCAGGCCGAATAACACATATCAAAGCGAAGCGCTCCTCGAGGAGGAGCAAAACAGACCCCGAATTAATTAGGGAGGCTTAATGAAAATCACATGCATTAAAATGAGAGGGGGATATAATAAATAACCCCCACACCCTCCATCCCATCCCATCTCTCTCTGCCTTCTACCACTCTTATCCATTCCACATTTACAAGCGCTCGCACTTCACTTCCATTTCTGCTCTCGCTCTCATTCTCTCGCTCTCTTTAGACAGCCCGAATTAATGGACAAACAAATGGGCTACGAGGAAGACCTGCCACACTCATTTAGAAATGAGGCACAGTGGATGAAAGGAGGATGGCATGGGGGAGGGGGCAAGGGGAGTGAGTGAGTGAGATGGTACTGGCACAGGTGTCCTCTTTATTTACTTTCTCTGTCCTTCACAAAACCTGCACCAAAAAAAAAAAAAAAAAAGACAGGCTCCAATGAAAGAGAGCACATTACACTCACTCTGGAGCACAAACCACTGCTTTGGAAGTGCAGAGTTCTCTCTGATTTGCTGAAGAGAAACAAATAACAGCAACAAAGCGTGGTGGCTAAGATGAACACGTTCTTTTGAGTGTGAACGGTCTGAGCCTCTTTTGAAGAGATGGAGCAGAATTAGCTGCCACTTCTGCTCTCGATACACAGCTATCTGAATACAGTAGCGGTTTCTTTATGTGGCTGCTATTATGTGAGGATTCAGTGTCGTATTATGCAGAACGGACTACAGTGAATAACAGAGGATGCATGCAGAGAGGGGTGCTGTGCGCGCGCACGCGTGTGTGTGTGAATAAGCCTGCCTGAGATTCTGTCTGAGCTCACCCAAAGAGCTCAAATTATCGTCTTATTCACTAAGGCAACCTTTCATTTAGTCACCCAGAAGGCATCCAGTCACTCACAAATACAGAAAAATTCAAGCTAAAACACACACACGTGTCTAATTACACTGACTAGTACATCACATACATGCAAATGTATCCAGACTCTAAAGTGCCCTCTTACCAGCAAGAAACACAACACCAGCCTATTCTAAATACAGCAACTTCTACTTCTGTGACTTGTTTTACTGAGTTTCTGTTAATCACATTCACCTTAATCATAATATAATATTAATAACAAATCTTCTATATCACAGAAAATCACCACCATTCCTGCGTCGATGCATTCCTAGATAAAATATCTCAATACTCTCTTATACTTTACTAAGTAATCCTCTACTACTGAGCTAATCCAGTTCTATTTATCCCCATAAGTACTGCCATAAAAATCTGCATCATCACCTGTCATATTAATATCTGTTTATATATTCAGTATATTCAGATCCCCGTGAACAAAGCACCAAATTGCATTTAAAGGTGTTTAGATTGATGTGTTAAGATGTATCAAAATTATACTAAGGCAGTGTTTACGCAGCAGGTAACAGTGGGCTAAAGCCAATCTTTTTCTCATATGAGGCCCAGATCTTTGTGGTAGTGTGAATAGCAAAACACACCGACTCTGACGTTTTCATTATGATTTAGGCCACTTTCATGCATTGTATTAAAATCGAACACATATCTGATACATGAAACTCCAAACAGTCAGTTCAGGGGAATTTGTGATTTTTTTTTTTCACGTCAATACAGCTCAGCGTTCCTCATCAAAGCGCTTTAAAGGGATAAGGGAAAAGGGATGACAGCAGTGAGAGAGGTTTTAAATGGTGGGATAGTAAATAAACTGATCTCAGGATTACTTGGGGAGATGTCTTGGTTTAAAGAAATGGCGGAATGCAGCCATACGACTGCGAGGCTACAACTCGATATGTACCAAGAACCCTTTCAAGCATCATGTACAGCTCTTGACCCATCATCCCTCAAGTCACAAGCATCCAGACTCTTTTCTGTCCTGGCACCAAAATGGTGGACCCTGGTGGTTGAGTCACTCACTGTTTTCAAACACAGACTGAAGACCCTTCTCTTTCACGAACAGCTGATTAAAGGTTTATTTTTATACTGAGTCTTCTTGGTCTAAAATTGGATATTTGTTTTCAGCAGCATCTAAGTTTGATTCTAGCCTCACCTAACTAGCTAAGGATATTTTTGAGTGAACAGCAAAGCACTTTTGTAAGTCGCTCTGGATAAGGGCATCTGCCAGATGCAGTAAATGCAAATGCAAGATAAAATGATTAAAAGCAAAGTTGAAAGAAACCAAGAATGCAAAAGGGCCTTGGTCGAATAATGCAGCCCATTTAATAGCAATTTTGAATTAATTATTGGTAAGAAGCTCCTGTGATGCAGGGGCTGGACATTGTACACATGCACATCAGTTTAACAGCGTGAACTGTTCAGAAGAATGTCGAGTATAGGTCACAAGTCTGTGTGAAAACCCTAAAAATGATTGAATTTGGGCTACTTTACCTCATGTTTTATCTGCTTCAAAATGTGTTTATTATTTCAGAATATCTTCATCCTCTGTATTTATGTTCGTTCACAGATCTCTCATTTTCATGTTGAGAGCTATGTAAACTAAACCTGGCATTTGATCGGAATGGACCAAACGCGCCACATAACTTCTGTTAAAAGTTAGAAGTTATTTTTCCTCTTCTCCAGTAAAGCTGCCAGTTTGGAGATGCACCTTTTTTGTCCCACAGCAACAATACATCATTCAAATTAGTTGCTTTACATTAGTGAAAAAGTGATTCCAGCCCGTCGCTTCAAAACCTCACATGTGGGTGTGCTGTTGAAATAAAGCTTACAGGCCAAAGTAAAGGTAATCCCTCAATGGCTGGATTCCTTTTAAATCTCTTTCAAAGTCCAGAGGAAGGAACACATTTCAGGAATTTAGACACATGCACAATGGCTTTGAAGAAACCCAGTCCTGTTGATTCATTTCTTTACACAGGGGTAATTAGGCCCAGGCTTGGCATCTCCGCCCTTCTGATTGACTCTGATCCTGTAAGAGGGCATAAGCTTCTCTGCTGTGTGCTCTGCTGTCAGTCACAGCGTCACGCTCAGAATGGGGAGTTACACACACTGCCCATCGCCACGCACCAGTATTGATCTGCCTCTGTAGCGATGCTGTCACAATACAACTTTAATCCACTCTAATACAGGCCAAGATTACCAGGGCCAGATCCTTTCATAGCTTCCATTACTGTTCACTCCAGAACAGGTTGGGATTAATTGATTCGGAGAGGGCTTCTACTACTTCCATTACAAAGTCTTATGCACCCAAGTTTTATCTAAAAGCAGTCAAGAAAAAGGCAAATCTTTCCTATCAGAGTTAATCTAAAGCAAAATTAAAGTGGCTAGTCTGAAACATATTCCCCCGATTCAATCATAGTCGTCGGAGCTTTAGGAGCCAGAGGGGGGCTAGAAGCTAGTGGAGGTTAGGGCTTAACTCCCTCTCCCTCTCTGATAAAGAGGATGTTTATCAGTGTGTGTGTGATTGGCAGAGAGGGTGATGAGAGGAAGATGATAAACCAGTGTCAGTGTGAAAGAGGCTTCAGGGCTTTGACAGCAGCCTGTCAGCACCACAATAGAGCAGCAGATAAGACACAGCAGACCTCACGGCCTAGAGAGAGAGAGAGAGAGAGAGAGAGCAAGAAAGAAAGAAAGAAAGACAGAGCAAAGAAAAGATCTACTGTGTGAGCACGAGAGAGCGCAATGTGAGAAAATAACACTCCACATTATGACCTCTCTGACCTCTGCCATTACTCTCCCTATATACAAGACAAATTATATAGTCACAAAAACACATCTCATTCATCTTCTAATGAATTAATTACTTAAACTACAATAATAATTACAGGAATTAAAATTAATTATAACCTGCAGCTGTGTTCTTACTCTTTTAGAGAGAGAAGAGATAGATGGGGGGTCAAATTGCAAAATTCAACCATTAGCGATTTACTGCAAGTTCAAAGACACCAGACAATGCATGTAGAGGCATCAGGCCCTACAAATTCACAAGCTGAGCCCTGAGAATCCTCTGGACCAGTTTGTCTTAAAGCTCACCGACAGTCCAATTATACTCTTAAAATGTGTAGGAGTGACTGTATGAATGATCTTGGTGAACTGTATGTATGTGTGTCAGGTGTTTATATTTATATGGCCATGCCAATAAGGCTTCAGCTGAACAAAAGAAAGACAGAGAGACCAAGAGAGAAAGAGAAACTGAGAGACAGAATGGGGGGCGGGGGGCAATGAACGCAGAGTACAGACAGAAGTCTTCTTCCATATCATTTTTTTATTTAGTACTTTAATATGAAAAAAATGTTCACTGCTTTAAGATTTTTACGTTTGAATTGTTCTCCCACACTGTAATCTGTTTGATGTTCTTTTACAAACATAGCTCTATGTCATCCCAATAAAGCACCCAGAATTGAAGTGAATTGAGAGAGACAGAAAAAGAATGAAGTTGTGTGGAAACTCTGAACAGGCAGACAAAGACAACCAAAGACAAGAGAAAGGAAAAGAGTGAGTTAAAAGGAACAGAATCGAGAGCCAGTGGAGTAAAATTTCAGACAGACTGCACTCAGTGCTGTATACACCATTAACCCTTACTGGTCCACTAATGCTTATTGTTATTCCACAGCCATCATCTTAAGAGTTTCACCAGGCCGTAACCATGTCTGTGTGCCTACGAGCTTCATAAAGCCAG
Organism: Acestrorhynchus altus; assembly: GCA_034509495.1. Lineage (NCBI taxonomy): Eukaryota > Metazoa > Chordata > Actinopteri > Characiformes > Acestrorhynchidae > Acestrorhynchus > Acestrorhynchus altus. Next base: position 25,198,371 of record CM067509.1, read on the forward strand.
CAGGTACAGAGCAACGTGCAATGTGAAATTCCAACCATAAACCCTAAGCCATTAGCAAGTAAAGTATGGATTTGCATGGATTGTGGGAACTGTAGTGAAATTTTTTGCACTCCTACTCCTACTTTTTATAGGTCCAAATTGTGATGTGAATTCTGACTTTTGTGTGCCGGTGCACCCCTAGGACACTTAAATAAATTGAATTAATCTATAGTAGTTTCATGATTTGATAGTAATCACTTTCTAAAATAAACAATTTTCTTCTTTTTAATGTTTTGCAGCATTTAAAAATGCAAACTGCTCTCCGGCTATTTACACAATTGAACTTTAGACACTGACCTACACTAATATAAGAGTCCTTTAACAGGACTCTTAAAGTGCCGTTTACTCACTTTATGCATTGGTCACTGCCCACATACTTCTCTGCAGCCTTTATGTTGGCATGGATGTTAAGCAATACATCCAGCAGAGAGCAGTTCAGAGTCAAACGTTCTGACAACAAAGGGAACAGTGACTTAAAACTTTAGAGACAGAGGTGTAAAGGGCATATTCTCGTTTCTTTCATCATAAGTTTCTTGTTGTATCCATATGACAGTGGTTGTTCCAGTGTTGCTAATCTGTTCCACCTGTACCTATACGCTTTTTCAGAAAGGGCACAAACATGGATGAAATGAATTCTGAGTACAGACGGCCGTGACCGCATTTGTATCCATATTTAACATTCTATTCACTTGCCTGTGGAACATCACTTGCTCTGAATAAGACCTTGTGTATGTGAATTGTCTTGCATTAATGATTCCATTAGCTGGGTCAATAATAAATGCACAAGACATAAACGGCATCCAGTCGTAAGACATGAACGGTGTGATACTTAAATGCAGCATTACTTTCAATGTGGCTGTAACAAGTGTAGGTGAGTTTCAGACGCCTGTCATTCAGCAGGTGACAAAAGTGCAGCCTTTACTACTGAAGGGGCAAAAACAAGTCCAAATATAGAAGAAAAAAAAAAATCAGACTTGCTTCTACAGCTTCAGGCTGGAGGCAAACAGCTTCCGCAAATTACTTGCTCAGCATGATGCACATTGATGTCGCTGTTAAAAATAAATATACCAGAAAACAGAGAAACGAGTTGCCCTTCTCGCTACCCCAGGTTGCTTTCCCCTGTATATGTGCTCGTGTACATTACTCCAAGTGTACTTTGCCTATTTGTACCTGATACACACTCACTTCTTATGACATTTTTTTTTTTAACCAAACCATTTAAAATGGCTGAAAAGCAGCAGACCGTTTTTACTTTATGTATTCCTATAGGCCTGCCATTAGCTAGCAGCAGGTCACACTTATGGCTTTCAATTTCTATATTTCAAGTAGCAGTGATAATTCATTTCTTCCTCTCAATTTCAAGGGTCGTTTGCTGGCTGTGAAAAGCATTAGACATTAGACCGAGGCTGGGGAGGAGGAGCAGCAGCACAGTGGGTTGCCATGGTGAGAGGTGCTGTATGTGGCATAGAGCTGGGGTCAGTCGGCGAGGAGCTGACCCCATCTGTGCGCCACAGTGGCCCTCTGGACTGTACTTACACCGCTGTACATGTTTCGCTTTTTTTTCTACTACCTTCAAAAACCTTCAGAGTGCAGGTGGCTGTGGGCTGATGCACAAAATCTCTCACAGAGACAGTTTTGATTACATGGCCAAAGTGAGGTAATCGCATCTTTTATCCAATCTGATTGGATTATTTGTCACCGTTAATAATGTAGGTGTGTGGTGGTGTAGGAGGGGGGGCTTTACTGGCCTTTAGTTCTTGGCGAGTGGCTTTCCAGGAATGTACTGTTGCTGTCTTTGTGTACTTTGGGAATTCCTACTTGGTGTTCTCAGTCAACATTCAGCGCTGTAGATTTCAAGACCTACCAAATGGCGCTTTTCCACTGCATGGTACCAAAACTACTCTACTTGACTCTATTCAGATTTACTGCTTTTCCGTTAAGTAAATTTGGTGCCAAGTACCTGGAGCCAGGAACTTTTTCAGTACCTGTTTGTCTGCAGATATCCAGCACAAAATATCACTGCTTTTTTTTATATCTGACTCACAAAGCCAACTCAGGAAATGGCACCTGGGAAGCAGCTTTGGGAGTTAAGTGTCTTACTTACTTCAGTCATATCCTCCCAGTTCAGGGAATCAAACCAGACAAACTAACTTTTAGGGGGTTGAGAAGCCATGGAAAATTGCTATTTGATTTAGGAATAGGAAAAAAATGCTTATTGTGATATGTGCAAGTGACACTGAACCCTTTCACTGTGTCCCAATCTCAATACTTCAGTAAGGATAAATGAGCCTTAAAGAAATAGCTCGGTAAAAAAAATCTAATTAACATGATTTATCACTTTGGGGCAATCAGCCAAAAAACTGGTATCTGGCATGTGCTTCTTTAGTTGAATGGGAGATGATAGGGAAACAATGAACCAGGACTGTCACTAATCTCATCTCTGTAAATGCATGCCAAATAACACCTCTCAACCCGCCTGAAATACACCCAGATCTTCATTTGGGTTACACAGACAAATTAGTTCTATTTTGTTTCAGAACTCACTATGAGTTACTTAAATCTATAAAAATGCAGCTGTTTAAATAGCATCTACGTATTTAAACATGTATATATAGAGAGAGCTTTCCAACCAATTTTAAAGTTAATCCATTTAAGTTTACAGAGTGGAAAACGGTGAGGCATAGGTTTAGTGTTCTTAACGAAAGAGGCACATCAGTAACATGTTTTGGCTGATCAGCTACATCTGGGCGAAGAGATTATCATGCTTTCACAGTGATGCTGAAGTAAATAGCATTACTGCTGTCTGTCTTCAGGGCCAATAGTGGGTAGAGATGCATGTTATTGAAATCATATCAGTAACAGCAGATAAATTGCCATAAAAAAATAATGAGAGATGATTAGATTTCAATAACATATGCAGGGGTTCTGCATAAAGAAGTCTCTATTTTATTAATTTAACTGCTACTGTAAACCTACAGAAATAAATAATCGCTGAAAAACCTAATCCAAAAAAAGAAAAGTACTAGCTAACATCTTTATTTTATAAACGTTTGTCTTGAATCAGCCAAATATACATATAAAAATACTCAAAACTAGATCCATATCCCATATCAGCAAAACATAAAGACCACTGTTTTCCCATTTCTGCACAATTTCCTGATATACTCAAGATGTTCTGACCACAAAGCTTTTAAAACAACATTACTATGACATGAGAGCATGAAGATCCCATACTGGTCAGATAGAGACTCTGCTTCGGCCCATTTCTTTGCTTTCAACCTCACAGGGGCAAAGCATGAGGCCATTTCTAATCCCACACTAGCTCATTAGCCACCCACCCCACCCCTCACACACATGCACTTCAATTTATGCATGTGTTTGTTTGTGTCGTTAACCCTCCTTCCCTGTGCTTTTGTAGTTGTTTAATGATTCATCATTTCATATGCAAGTTCAACGTTGCCTTGATCTTTTCAGCAAAGAGCAGGGAAATTAGGATGCCTGCTAATGATATGAGGACAGCCTGAAAAACAACATGGCAGGCAGAAAAACACAAAAGCATGCACAAACACTGGGATGCAAAAAAGGGGGGGAGAAAAAAAAGGGGAGGGGGGTTCACACACTGACAAATAGACAATCTCACATGCACAGGCACAAGTCTTACTTGAGAGTGAAGTGGGGGGCTTTGCTGTTGGAGACATCTGTCAAGTGGTGGTCCATGTCAGTCTGTTGACAGAGGGGAAAAATTGTCAGATACAGTACAGGCGTACACTGTTATGAAAATGCTGGTGCATGACAATGCATGCTGGTGGTTGATCCAAACTGCAATCCCATGACATTTGGCATTTCAGTGCAATTCAGTGGTGTTCAAAGTTCCAAAATGTCCAAAGCCTCTTATTTTCTTTGTAATATTTTTTGACCACAACCAGCAGCGTTTCTGTCTTTGCACACATCACAAAGGGGTTGTTTGATGGTGCTGTTGGGTTGACCAATGCATAGTCCAATGGGAAAGTTCAAGGAGCTCAGTGCGGATCTTAGAAGGACGATCGCAGGTTTACATTACTGTCTCCTGGAGAAATTCCCAAAATCACCAATTTAAACAACTGTAAATACAAGTTTTGAGAAGGTGTAGACACAGTCATTCTCAGTTGAGAATACATTAGTCTGGATGCTCAGGACCAACATTTAAATCACCAAGGCACCAGTCTGCCATGAATGTCACCACCATTAACTAAGAGACTGTTGTCCACGACAGAAGCAGTTGCTCCAGAATCAACATTTTCAAGCTGGACTAAAGCTTGGAGCTGACTACATGCACAAAGAAAAAGAATTCTTGAGGGAGGTTTTATGCTCAGGAGACAAAGATTGCATTGGTACACACTGATCCACAACGAGTCAAATGATCAGCGGTATGTTTGGAGAAGTACAGGTATGGAAAACTGTTCATATTTAATATATTATACTGGCCAACACACACTACAATAATGATCCTTAATTCATGCTTAACTCCCTCTTAAATAAGCAAGCAATGAAGTTTTCCTATCATTTTCCTTTATTAATTACACCTCATTATGTTGATTCAAGTATAATCAATCACTCCTCAGTTACTATAGTTACTACATGTCTATAATCAAGCATTAATATTAACGAGTATTAAGAGTTCTCCATTTATTAATCTTCTATATAATATACTACAATCTTCACATAAGAATATAATTAAGTAACCAATCAGGGACCATTATACTAACTATTGTTTTAAAGCTTCCAGAAGGAATTATTACCTATGATGGGAGTAACATTATTTTGTCCTTAGTTAATAAGGACTTAAGTATAAATTGCTTAGTTAAGAAATAATTAACATTAATTGATTTATTGTAATGTGCTACTGTTTATTTCTGTATAAACAGGACATATAAATACAACAATCAGGCAATAATGATATTTCATTAGCTCATGCTCAAATATAAAAGAACCAATATTGCATAAAGACATGTGTGTATTTATGTGCTAGTAATTATTTTTGTTTGCATGGGTGTGTATTTGAGTCATGTGTATTAATAATTAGTCAAACACACCATGTTAAATGACTTTAAGATCTAAAAAATGTTTGTGCATGTGTGTGAGCGAGAGGAAGAGTGAGAAAGAGAGAGAGAACCACTGGTGAGAAGCATGTCAGGCATCGGT